>JAYXIM010024494.1:0-374832 GCA_037575425.1 Anastrepha fraterculus | reverse complement strand
GCTACATTATGGAAGGAAGGACCATCATATTTGAAAGAGGATGAAGCCAAATGGCCTAAAATAAGGCAAGTAGACAACGCATTACTTGAAAGGAAGAAAACAATTTTGATCTTGACACCTAAAATCATCGACTATACAATTGACTGCAAATATATACATAAATTTCGTTCTATGAGAAGGATCTACGCGTATGTGAATCGTTTTCTAAAATTTAAATCGAATATTCGCTGGGAATCGCCTCAACTAAGCCTCGAAGAAATTGAAGCAGGAACGCATTTGCTCCTTCGTATGGTGCAGAAAGCTGCCATGAGCCTCGACTACAACGAGCTGAGGGCTGGACGCGCAGTCAGCTCTTCAAGCAATCTTCGTTCGCTAAACCCATTTCTGGACGCGACCGGACTAATACGAGTTGGTGGACGTCTTCAGAATGCAGATCTTAGTTTCAATGCAAGGCACCCCATCGTGCTACCAAAGCATCATCCACTAACAAATGGTATCATTAAATACTTTCATCAGAAGCTGCTTCATGCTGGTCCTCAAGCGCTGCTTGCAACAATTCGCTTGCAGTATTGGCCTCTTGGAGGAAGAAAAAGCGTGACCGCTGTACTCAACAAATGCTTGCGATGTTTTCGCGCAAAACCAATACTCATGAGGCACATAATGGGTAATCTACCAGCCGAGCGAGTCCGGAGTCAACGCCCTTTCTACACCACTGGTGTAGATTTTTGCGGCCCGTTCAGCTACAAATCCGAAGTGCGAAACAGACCACCAACGAAATGCTACATCTGCGTCTTCATATGTTTCGCAACAAAGGCTACTCATTTGGAGCTAGTCAGAGATCTATCGACAAATTCATTCTTGGCCTCATTAAAGCGATTTACTTGCTTGCGTGGGCAACCTAGGGTTATCTGGTCAGATAATGCTACCAATTTCGTCGGCGCAAAAAATGAATTGAAAGAGATTCGCGCGCTGTTTCTTAGTCAACAACATATTAGCGAAGTTCACAAACAATGTCTTGACGATGGAATTGATTGGCGTTTTATACCACCCCGATCCCCGCATTTTGGCGGTCTGTGGGAAGCTGCGGTCAAGACCGCAAAATATCACCTTCGCAGAGCCATTGGCTCTACGGTTCTCGGCTTTGAAGAGCTTCGGACACTGGTGTGTCAAATTACTGGTATTATAAATTCAAGACCTCTCTGTCCAATTTCAGAAAGCCCAGACGACCTGGAAGTTTTGACTCCTGCTCACTTTCTTTCTGGTGGAGCACTCACAGCCATGGCAGAGCCCAACTTGCTTAACATCGACTGCAATCGTTTAAGTCAGTGGCAGAAGACTTGTCGCATACAACAATCCTTTTGGAAATCTTGGAGCACTGCTTACTTAACGCAATTACAAGAGCGCGGAAAATGGCGTACGAAGACACCAAACATTCCACCTAATGCACTGGTTCTAATTCAGGATGATAATCTTCCACCCATGAAGTGGCAAATGGGACGAGTTATCGAATTAATCAAGGGTAAAGATGATGTGGTTCGTGTTGCAGTCATCAAAACTAGCACAGGTGTCACCCGGCGGGCAATCACAAAGCTATGCCTACTACCAGTAGAGGAAGTTGAAAACCCTCAAGGCTCTCAACGGGGGAGCATGTCCAAGGGTTAACGCATACGTTCACCTAAAGGTTGAAAGTGACCGCTATGTCTGCACATTGGAATTTGCCTTTGCATAACGTTCTTGCAAATTTACTCATTTCGCTCAATTTTTCCAATAACCTTTCTCGCTTACTCATGTATTGAAATTAGTTTTACCTACTTACTAAGCAAACCGATATGCGACAAATATGTAACAACAACTAGCTAACATGTAAAGTTCTAAGAACTAAAGAGAGTCATTGGAATTGTATGTACACATATTGTATAAATTCAGTTATGCTTGAATAAATACGGCACTTGAAATATTGGAGTGAAGGGAAGCAGTCGCGTTTTTCTTTATTAACAGGTGGCAAAAAGGCTTGCCATCTTCAAACACTGCGCGAGAATCGACCGCAATACGCGGAGAGGCATGAACAAGTGATTCTATAGCATGATGACGCTCGGCTTCACGTTGCCAAGCCCATTTAAACCTACCGGGAAACACTGAAATGGGAAATCCTACCCCACCCGCTATATTCTCCAGATCGATGGCCCATGGTCTAGCTGACCAGCAGTTCCATTCATATGAAGACATCAAAAAATGGGTTGATCCGTGGATAGCCTCAAAGCAGTTGAACAGTTTTATCGCGACAGTATACGAGATCTACCAGAAAAATGGGAAAAAGTAGTAGCCAGCGATGGGCAATACTTTGAATGATTCACTTGTAACCATTTCTTCAGAATAAAGTTGTATTTTCATCACAAAAAAAAAACAGCGACAACTTAGTTGCACATCTAATAATAAAAAATAAAGCTAAAAAATAAAAATAATAATAAAAGATGTTGGAGTTTCTTGAAGTTAAATGAAAAATACGTTTATAAAGAAAATTAAAAATAAAAAATGTAATAAAAATAATATAAACTAAAAATGTAACTAAAATTAAATTATTAAGGGGATCGATACGTCCAGCAGCGCCAAAAATGCACTAACAGAAAAACTGTTTTTAGAAGGGATAACAATGGAAATAAATATAAAAATTTTATGCACTGTTATTAGTACTTAACGTTTATAAAAACATTTTTCTTAATTTTTCTTTATAAAAATTAGTACATAAAAAATCACGTGACTAGAAGTACAACGAAAAAGAGTTGCTCCTCGGCCTGCATCATTTCTCCCTGAAATGTTGATGGATAAGTATAAGTAACAAAATATTCTAGTATAATAAAGTTGTAGTTACCATATAGTCTGTCAAGCTGGATTTTTGAATTTCGAAAAATTTAGCAATTTACGGCATTTAAAAAAAGGTATGCGTTTTACGTCATAAATGTCACACTTTAATTATATTTCCACAATATTTAATAAAAATATCAAAAATCGGGCTCAACAGACTATAGAGAAAACACTTTCGAATATTAAAAAAAACCGCATCAAAAAATATTAGAAACTGTATGAGTTATCATGCAGACTGCGCCGGAAAAGTAGTTTCGAGAAAAGTGAGAAGTAACGGCCAGCTGCCTCAAACGAAGGACATCAAACTCTCTTCCGGCAGTTACATTTTCCACCATAAATTTGCATCTAGGGGGAATTTTTACAATCGACTTGCACAGAAATACGTCTAAAAGTGTTAAGAATAATAATCTGCAAATAAATCGATTTCTTGAAAACTCTGGATGTATATAACCTCTTAACTATGCAAATAATTATGGAAAAAAATAATGAAAATAAAACAAATAAAAATAAGAAAAGGAGAGTAAAGTGAAAGTAAAATTGAATTAAAAGAGTATAAGATAATAAAAGTAAATATGAAAAACATAAAATAAAATAAAACAGAAAATGGTAAATGAAATCTAAAAATGAATAAATTAATTGTAAGCCACTAGTGCAATCCATGGAGAAATGTTCAAGACCATTGCGGAAGCTTCTTGAATGCAGTTCTAAAATACTGTAGGTAGGTAGGTGAAATGATTGAAGTACCAGTGTGGCACTCCGCAAGTAGCACTGAAGCGCCGTTTTGATGCCATTAAGCGCCCTCCAACAGGCAGATATCTACAGCCAGCCAGAGCTGTTGATATAATGGAGATGATTGATGGGTTTTAGGTTGGCGCACCTGATCGCAGCTTGACTATAGGAGAAAATGTTAATATCTCCCTCGCCCCACGTTCCCTTAGCGTTGTGCATGCCTGCAGGATCGCAAAGACTTCTGCTGAAAAACACTAGCAGTACTCTATACTAGAGAAAACCCCTACTCCGACTCCTGATTTGGTCTTGGAACCGTCAGTGAAGACAGAGGTGCAAGCTTCGGTGCAGATTTTTCCCTCAATTCAATCCTGCCTATTTGGAAAGATTGCAGTAGCACGACCCTCAAACTCTAGTTTGCAGAAGTTCAGAGAAATACGGTCTGAACTGCCCGAAAATTCTTCCATGTCCCTTGAGAGATTGCGTCCAGAGGCCAACCTCCTTTAACCTGATTGCACATGATGGAAATAACGCAAAATTCGATGGAAAAGGAATGTATGAAGAGCCTTCCACGCGGGCTTTAGTAAAAAGGAAATGTGTGACGGGGTCTTACAAAAAGTCAACACAGGAGCACAGATGGGCCGCTAGACCCCATGTTGCCCAACGGAATTTGCCACAAATTGATGAAAATTTTGAAAAAACAGCATTTTATATGTTGTATGCCACAGACTGCAGCATCGATTAGATTGGATTTTAATTTACAAGCTAACCATTACTAGTAACATCAATGGCAACAACAAGGAATGCACGTTGTCGACTACCGACATGGCACAACTTTGTTGCACAAATCAGAAAGGCCTAGGAGCATGCAACGAAAATAGCCGCAATAGGGCTCTGCTTGCAATATTTCGGCGCAGCGGCAAACAACTAAATGAAAGGCAGGGTTTTTGTTGTTGCTTCACCAGCGCGAAATCGCAGCAAGTAGCATAGTAAAGTGACAACAATGCAACTACCAACATTGATGGATATGTAGCAAAACGAAAAACAAGAACAATAAAAAACTCTCTACACAATTCTTGCTACTGCAATGACAACAATAAAAATTGTACCAGGGTGACCCGACGACGCGCTGCGCATGCAGTTGTGTATGTGACAGTTTGCATTGTATTTGGGCATGTTGCACATGGCGAGTATTTCCATAACGCGCTTGTTGCAAGCAGGTATTGTGCTACGCGTACACCTGTATAAGTATGCATTATGGTGGGGTAGGCATGTGTGCGATGCAAGTACATATTTATGTGTTGCATGCACATCCAAGCACGTACCGTATCACGCATTAATCGCACTGCCTATGCACGACTATTATTCGTGTTGCACCATGGCGCATAGGTGGCATGCCCCCCCCCCCCCCGAGCCTTAACTACACAAAACTCTGCCAAATGCTGATGACATTATGTTGCATGCGCACGCTTAGTATGCCACATGCAACAAAATAACCAGTGAGTGAGTGCATTGATATGCCACACTTTGTTGCAAGCTACAGTAGTATTTCATTATGTGTCACAGTATGACTTAGTCTGCAGACGCTTGTGTCAATAAGTGAAATATCTATGCATGCAAATGTGTGTGTGTATGTATGAGCGGCAGTGCAGCAGCATGTGTACAAATTGTGATGTGGCACGTTGGAGTTAAATACTACCAGTTTGGGGCAAGCACGTGCATAACTTGGCCATAAATTTCTCACATAGAATTACATACACATACACTCGTGCATATAGAAAGCAAGGCACAGGCACATGAGCACATGCACGCGGATCTAATAGCACCCACTTCGCCCTTGCTCCTCTACACACTCATACATACACACACATATGAACATAATTTCTAGCACATCTCGTACGAGCAGCCACGCAAAGTCCTGCGACCAGCTTGGCTTGGCACCTCCTACGCATCCTCATTTTTTCTGTTGTTGTTGTCGTTGTAGCGGCTGTTGTATTGGTAACCCTGGATGCGCTACATTGAAATGTGATACTGTCGCCAATTTGTTGTCTGCTTTTTGGTCTTCTCCTGTGGCTACACTTTCCATGAGGTAGACTATTATTTCTGCTGTTGCTATTATGTTTTTGTTTGGTTTTTGTAGCTATTTATGGCACATGTGTTAAAGTTGACACAAAAGATTTAGCGTTGTCACATTGGAAGTAACCCAGTGAGTGGTGCTGCTAATCACTTAAGACCAGGGAGTTGGTCTCCTTGGATTGTGAGTTGGTAGATTCCTAGTGATTTGGTAACGAGACTAATTAAGTTCCACTTTTTATCGACTCTGTTTCAGAAAAACTTCTTGACTCGGTGAATTTGAACTAGAACCGTAACTCTGCGTTTTCAATGGCTTCTAAAAAGGTCGCGATTATGCAAATTAGGACTAGTCACATTAAACATGGTTTTCAATAAACTTACAACTCAGAATTTTCAATATTCTTCTGCAAATTAGAGCTAGCCCCAAAATTCTCGTTTTACAGTAGTGTTTTGAACTAGTCCATTATTAGTCTAAATGTAATCAGTTCCAGAACTTTCACTTTTAATTGACTTTTGAAAAAGTCTTTGATTGGGATAATAGCACCAGTCCCACAACGTCCCTTTTTCAATAGCTTTCTTTCTAGTACTTTATTCTGCATATTTGAATTAGTTGCCATACACTTTCTTTATATTACTTTTTTGAACTGGGCCCTGATTCGACAAAATTGAAATAATTTCGGAACTCCCACTTGTCATAGTTTTCTGAACCCATAGTTTTTTTTAACTAGTTCTTCTTTCGGCAAATTAGAACTAGCCCCGCAACACTGCTTTTTCAATAGTTTCCTGAACTAGTCCTTGATTGGGAAATTTACAACTAGTCCCACAACTCTCTTTTCCGTAGTTTTTGGAACTATTCTTGGTTTTAAAATAGAAAAAATTAAAAATTAAAAAAAAAGAAATGTTAAAGTCCTACATAAAATTTTTAAGTTTTTCCCCCTTAAATTTTATAATTATTACTTACACAATAAAAATAAATATTAAAATAATAGTAGCTATGTTTTTCTTCAATTTTCAGGAGCTCAAAATAATAGCGAAAACATTAATAATAATTCTAAATTAATTTTAATAATTCCTTAAATTTAATTTAATTATTGCTGCTCAGGCTTTCATGCCAAACTTTAATATTAATTTTAATTAATTTTTTTAAAAATCCAAAACAAATTTTAATCCGAATATTTCTTATTAAATTTACTTATTACATAAAATTTCTTTTAAAATTACTTTTTTTTTAATTTTTGTTTTATATTTTGTAAACTTTCTCAAAAAGTTTTAAGAACATATCTTTTCTGAACTAGTCCTTGATTGGGAAATTTACAACTAGTCCCACACCTTCCCTTTTTGAGCTACCAACATGGAACTAGTCCCACAACTCTCACTTTTCCAGGTTCTTATTCTACTATTTAGGACGTTTCCCATAGGTGTCCATTTGGGTTCAGCTAGTTGTGGATTGGGAAACTTACAAAAAGTCCCACAACTCCCTGTTTTCCATAGTTCTTTTAACTATTCCTAGTTTCTGCAAAATAGGAAAAATATGAAAAAAAAGAATTTTCTAAATAAATAAGAATGTGAAAAATATAAATTTTATATTAGTAATACAATGAAAAGAAATATTAACATAATAGTAGTTTAATTTTTTCTTGAATATTCAGGACCTCAATATTTTTAAAAATTAAATTAAATGTCAAATTAACTTAAATTTTTAAAACTCCAAAAATGTCGGAAAAAATTTATTTTAACAGTTTCTTATACTTTTTAAAAACTCAACATTTCTCCGAATATTTCTTATTAAATTTTCCAAAATAGAAGAATCTAACTTTTTCTTCTTACTTAAAATTTCCTTAAAATAAATAAATTAAATAAAAATATTTTTTCTTATTTTTTAATACTTTTTAAAATTCTTCAAAATGTTTGAAAAATTTTAAATGCACATCTTCTCTGAACCAGCTCTTGATTGGCAAATTTACAACTTGCCCTAAAACTCTGGCTTTTCTTTAGTTGTTTCAACTAGCTCTTGATTCGGCCAAATGGAACTAGTCTCAGAACTTTCAATTTTTCAACGTTTAACTCTGCAATTTGGACTGGTCCCATAAGTGTCCTTTCTCATTAGTTTTTGAACTAGTTGTTGAAAAGGCATTGCTCGCTTTAAATACAGATTTTAGTTACTATAGCACAGCTCTCCTGCTTGCAAGTTCATATGCGCCACAGTCCCTAGGAGTTTCGCTGTATCCGGCGTTCCATATTACATAGGTGACTCACTACACAGCCAGCTCTTGCAAGGAGCTCCTGCGCTCGATAGGCACTTCGAGGATGAACTATTCAAATGCTGGGATTTAAAAACAGATAAGCTGCCGGAGTAAATTTAAAGATATGTTGGGTTGAGATGAGGTCATAGCTGAGCTAGAGATCTACCCTTCTTATTGCGGTTAACTCAGCTAGAAAGAAGCTGTAGTGGGCCGGAAGTCGCAGACTTTCATATTTTAACTAAAAACTTTTTTAAGTAGATTAGACCTCATCGTCGAGCGTGGAGCTATCGATGACGACAGCAGTAGACTTAGATTGCATGCTCGTGAGACTTTGATTCAGTGATGGTTCTTTTGAACTTAGCCCATTTACTCAGCCGGTTCTTAGCTTGCTGCTAAATGTAAGAATGAGAGTGGAATTTGAGCGCAAAACCTCAAGAGTGGAATTTCGGTATAAGATCTTAACATTTTCTCATTTATTCCTCGCATGGTTTTGTATGAAACATGTGTTGTTATAAATAGAGAAAAACGCAGTATAATCAATTTTTCTAAGTTTTTGGGAGTGGTCACTAATAGTATTCAGAATTTTCATTTACCCCAATTTCGAGCCATTCCAGCGCTAGATTGCACTGAGTGTTAAATGAGGAAAATTAATTTGGACGTGTTTTCATATACATTTGTATGTGTGCGCACAAATTTTTATGGGAGCACAAGTATTTATTCCACTTTTTGGCACGCTCTGTCACCATTGATTTCTAGCTGTGTTGCACAATTTATCACAAGTGATGTGCATAAGCGGCGAGGATTTATGGCATACCGAAGTGTTCACATACAAACGGGTGCTTAAAGGCTTTGCGCGTACCGGCACACACACATATCCACCAACACTCACACAAACATAGCACAAATGAAATCATGTAAAGCACATGTGGGGTATACCATATAAGAGTAAGCATTTGTTGAGTAAATGTATTTACGTATTAGAAGCACACATACAAGCGAGTGCAACGTATGCGAGTAAGTATAGGAGCATAGCACATAAATCGAACCGTGTGTGTATAATTTGGTAAATGAATATCTATGTATGTACTTATATTCCACTTACTTATGCACTCAAATGCATTCGTGCTTTGATAGCTGCAGTAAGCGCTCTCAACTAAGTACATACTAAACTTCAAATACATGCACACAAGTACGTATATAAATTCACTTAATCCTTAAATGTGCTTTCTATTCATACACATACATGCGCATGGTACACAGTTACATATACATTTAGCGCTTTTGTGCCGGTGATTGCGCCATAAATTTCTGCATAATTTCTGATTTAGAAGATTTTCTGGATTTTCTCGCTCGCTTTTGTTCTCGGTCGCATCGAGTCGCATAAAAATCTCGTGACGTTTTGGTTTTGCTGTCAATGATTAGCCGGAGCGCTTAATTAATTGTGCAGTGACGTTTCAGCTAATAGGGTCACCAAGGAGGGAGACGAAGAATGTTGGTGGTGGTGCCGTTTGTGCAGTGAGTACTTCGAAGTGAAGTGGCTTTGTTACTTTGAAGCGTAGAAATATTTTTGGCGAGATGGCTTACAAACTTGCTTACACATACATAGAAATGTTTATGCATACATATTTAAAATATTTTTGCATATGTATATGAGCAGAGCCACCTACGCATGTGGCACTATCTGGAGCATGCGCATATTTTGCAAAGCTCTTAAAGTTCAGCGAATATTTGTTGAATTTAAAATATTGTTTTGACCACTAAAGCTTGTAGTGCAAAAGGTCTGGGACCTTTTTGAAATTAAAATTTTTTTAAATTAAAAGACTCCTGTCTCCAATTTTCTAAAATTTCCAATCACATAACAACTGACTCGTTTTAAAACAGGGTTTGTCCTTTTTGCAAGAAATAAAGGATAAGAGAAAAATTCAAGCAATTTGAAGCTATTTTAAAAGACACCCCAAAAACACGTTTATGAAAGCTTTTAAATAGATTTCCTTAAATTTTTTAAATAAAAATTTAAAACTTTGAAAATATTAGAATTATTTTTAAAAACTAAAAATTTGGAAGAAAAAGGAAACTCGTTTTTCATAACTAAAACGAAAACGAACAAAAACTTAACACGAAAGATTTGTTAAAGAAAACTAAAAAAACGGAAATTTAAAGAAAATCAAATAGAACATTTTTTCTTCATTTCTTCAAGTAATAAAATGTATTAAATAAAGAAAAAACAAATATGGAAGATTTTTCCTCTTAAATTTTCAAGAACTTTGAACTTCTGGAGAAAGTTCTTCAAATTATTTAATACTTTCATATATTGGAAACTTGTAAAAAATTACTAATATAAATATTTGCATAGGCCTATGAAAGTATTTCAGCAATAACATTTTATCTGTATGCAATTATCAATACAATTTTTAGTAGAAATTTCAATACATTATGTTTTCAAAATAGAGAAATATGGCAACAATTATGAAAATGGGTTGTTTTTTTTTTTGCCGGTGAGGTTGGGTTAAAGATGCCTTCGCACCATATAGTAACCATCGCTACTACGTGTGCGGTGATTCCACTAAAAATATCCGTCCTCTTCTCTTGGATTTTTTCTTCCACTACGAGACTGCTTCCGCATTGTTTTGAGGTAGAGGGCAAAGACGAAATTTGCGACGGCATTCCTTTTTTCTTCGTCTATCATCATTTTCTCGATAATTTCTTCAGGTGTAAATACACCAATAGCTCGTTGTAGACCTGTTCTCTCTACGTTCCACCTCTCGCATTTAAAGAAGGTG
This sequence comes from Anastrepha fraterculus, assembly GCA_037575425.1. Classification (NCBI taxonomy): domain Eukaryota; kingdom Metazoa; phylum Arthropoda; class Insecta; order Diptera; family Tephritidae; genus Anastrepha; species Anastrepha fraterculus. The sequence continues at coordinate 364,148 of JAYXIM010024494.1, read as the reverse complement.
TGCTCCGCATCATCATACTCAGTATATCCATTTATGCCATTTGATAGGCTTACTTTTCCCATTTGTCACAAATACTTGCGAAAGGACCCATGTGCGGACAAAAATTGTGTGAGGTAGTAGTTAACCTGACCATGCTTTCTTTCTACCCATTTTTTTAGATCGGGTATTAGTCTCGCTGTCCATCTACCGTACCGTTCAGAATTCCATCGTGCCTGCCAAAGTGTGAGAGCTTGAACCCTAATATCAGAGAAGCGTGGTACTGGGATTCCTGAGATTTTTTGCCTCCCATCTCCGTTTGCGCTCTTGTGCTAGAATATCTATAGGGATGGTTGCGCTGATAACTAACAACTAACAGCTTCAGATACTGATCTGTATGACGAAGCCACTCTGACAGCGCAGGTGCGTTGCACAGATTGTAGAGTTTTCCGCCGGCATTGCACTCTTAGCGAAACTGCCCATATTTCGCATCCGTATGAAAGAATCGAGTTCGTCGTGTCCATTAAAAGTAAGCTTGTTTCGCGTTGGACCTCCAAGGTTTGCCATGAGCTTACTTAAAATGCCGCTTACTTTGGCAGCTCTTGTGACAGCATGATTTATGTGCGCCCAGTAAGTTAGTCTTGTGTCCAATTGCACTCCTAGGTATTTGACCAATCTTTTTGTCGATAAAGTGGCATCGAGTACTTGTATATCTAATTCTAATGGGATACGTCTGTTGCTTAGAAGGATCAGCGCTGTTTGATTAGCTTTAATCCATGATCATTTAGCCATGTCTGAACTCGGATCATCACCTGATTTAACTTCCTTTTGACTTCGTCAGTGTTTCGAGCGATTATTACAGCTGCAATGTCATCTGCGTATCCCACTAAATGCACATCCTCAGGCATCTCTATTCGAAGAATTTCGTAGCAGCTTATTTCAAAGTTCAGGTCCGGGTACAGATCTTTGGGCCGCTCCTGCTGTTATTTGTTTAGTCTTACACCCTTCTCACGTTTTGTATAAGAGCACGCGATTGCTTATATAGCTACGAATAATCTTCAATAGATTATTCGAGATCTTGAATTTTACCTTTAAGGCTTGAATTAGGTCGTCCCAACTTAAACTCTAATATCGAGTATGGCTAGTAATACTAAGCGTTGGGAGTATCGATTACTTGCCTGGGCATGTTCTACGCTAGCTATTGCATCTTGGATGGCTCCTAAGGTAGATCTGCCACTTCTAACGCCATGCTGCCTGCCAGACAGACCGCCACTCTTCTCTGCGGCTTCGAAAGTGGGTTAGCAAAGGCACATTAGGCGGGTAGCAGCAGGGGAGCTGCAATTTTTATTTGTTTTATAATTCTTATAACTATTCTTATAACTCTCTTCTTTTCCCCACCCGATTTTCGGGGAAAAGAAGAGAGGAGCTTATTACCAACTGTCAGTAAATCATTGTATGATTTAGGACCCTTTATGGAAACTAACAGTAAACGTAATGCAAATCGTTCTCTCACCGTATAAATTCTGCCTATTGCGTTGGCTAAATTTTTTCTTCTCTGCCACGAACGTGAATCTTGTTGCCAAGTGTAATTTTCAGAAATTTCTTGGTAAGTGAATGTATTTATTTGATACTATTTCAAAGGCATATTCATATATGATTTGATAATGGCCGCATACATAAAAATATACATGTACACACACAGGCGTTGGGCATCGTCTATTACTATAAAATTTGTCTGAGAATAGCCCAAATACAGTTTACCTTTGAAATAGTATCAAATAAATAACTAATTTGTCTCTCTCTCCTCATTTTTTAAAACTATTTAAAATTTTGTGTTTTGCAAAAAGGATCAAACGCACACAAAATTTTTAAATACATACATACGTTTATATATTGCAGTTCACTTGTACCATATATGAACGAAAACAAAAGTGGATGCTTCTACCAATCATACCCAATACGTGACGTTTCAAACATTTATCACTTACTTACCTGCTCTATTCCTCCACTTAAAGTAGGAACTCTTCTACGAACTCTTCTTGGTATATTAGGCATATTTTAAAATTAAATATGGATGTACTTTTTTCTTAAAATAAATTCTATTCTGCGTCTGTCCAAAACTCTTTCTAATTTGCACTGTTACCGTTGTTTTAAATGAATTGTCAAATATCAAGTCAATTGTCAATTCATACCAATTATTGCCATCACAACAAAATTTTGAAAAAAATTCGCAGCACCCGTTGGGACTATGTTCATGAATACATATTTATTAGTAAAGAGAACAAAACAAAACAATTATTGAGAATCCAAATGTATACAATGCTGTGCTCATTAGAAAGAGAACTAAACAAAGCAAACGTATAGTGCAGGCGCTAAAGGACGTTGAGTATGCAAAATGTGAGGACCGCATTCTATAAATAGTTTTGAACTCAGAAAAGCTTTCAGATTATGATTCTGCATGTTGCCGGGAGATTTGATGGTCCATTTTTTTTTTACCCCTTAGTATTCAAGGAAATGGACGGAAAGCGCTTTGAAACCATTTCAATGATTGTTTTAGTGATAAAGTTCAATTATTTCTTATGATTAAAGATAATTTTAGTTAGTCAATAAAAAAAAGTAAAAAATAAAACACATATTTTTGATAAAAAATGATTTAAAGGAAAAAGAACATTTTAACATAATTCATACCAAAAAATACAAATAATTAATCTCTTTTATTTTGGAAGTTATTATTAATACATTTGCGCAACGAAATACAATTTAGTTGTAACTTTTGGCAAGAACAAGCCTTTGTTTGACAATTAGATGTACATTTGCAGGGTTGAATTAACAATTCCGGTAATAGTCGCTAGGTCAATTGTCGTGGATACGATTTACCATCTTTTTAATGTAATCAATAGGCTGTAGTACTGTTTTGTCAGAATTTATCCATATATATGTTTGTGCTGAAGCTCTTAAAAAACGTAAATGTAGAGCATCTGATGTGCACATTACTTTTAATAAATTTAAGCCGAAGCCGATATTTTGACAAATTAATTTATAGCGAATATAGGTGCAAATGGTTTCTAATTCCGACTGTTCGACTGTTAGGTATGGATTTCCTAAATGCCTTAGATCATTTTGCACAAAATCCAACGATGCAGCTTTTAAACTTTTTTTGTTTTTTTGAGCCTGCTAGTCGAATCGCAACCACTTAGAGAGTGTAATGCTGGCAAAATACGAGAAATGTTTTCGCCAAGGGATTGATCAGCTAAATGACACCCTGAAATGTATTTTTTCTTATAAGAACCTTCCAACCATAGACATTTCTTCATTGAAATCATTATTATCTATAGCTCCATGAAGAAATAACTACGAATCTCGAACTATATTTTTAGGAATAAGTAATTTTCTGTATATATCTGCACACTCAATTGACGTTAGTACTTCTTTATCGATGTTTTTTAATGCTTTGTAATTAATGCAATGACCAAATTTATTCATCATATTGATTAAATTTTTCGATCGAGTCAAATGATGAATAGATTGAGCTAAAGCAATATGCTTTAGAGTCGGTTTCTCAGTAATCGTGAAGTATATATCATGAAACACTGATAACGCTTGTCGATTGTAATTTTCACTTAATTTTTTATTTTTAGCGCTTGCATAAAAATTACCAATTATTCGGTAAATGGTTTTTCTTTAAAAATTGTTCAATTAAAGTTTCTTCACATAAAACCCCATTTGGTAATGATGATTTCGATCGATCGTTTGGATATGAAAATAAAACGCTTTCACCATACTTATCTATTAGTAGTGATTTAATATCACGATTTTCTACAACTGCATCTACTATGTCAGTGAGTTCAGCTAGTCGCTTAGCTAATGATGCCACTTCATAAGAGTGAGTTGTTAATTTATGTTTTATTTCATTAATCAGCTTCTCAAATGGCTCTATAAGAATGTCATGTGGTATTTTATTTGGAGGTCTACCTGCTGGAGTTGCTGAGTTTCTTGTTAGTCGTAGATAACCATGATAACAGTGTTTATGATACCTTACTTCCATTGCAAAAAAAAACGGCTGGATGTTCGCAAGTGTCAATTTGTGTAAAAACATCATCTTGTCTTTTGCGGGCAGTATTTAAAATTTCGACGTCTTATCTTCTCTTCGCTAATGCAACTTGCCATACAAGTTCGATGCCATGTAGATTTGTATTCAGGAAAGTCTGTATTATTTTTAATTTTCTGACTAATGTCATCTTTTTTCCGATCTGCTGCTTTCTGAGTATTTATAAATGATTGTGGTTTTGGATTCATCACTAAATTACCCGTTTCATCACAAAACAAACACGAAATTTCGTTTAGTTTTCGTTTCTTTATATTTATCACTTCTAAAGACATTGTCCATGTGTTTATTTAAACAAAAAAACTAATAAAGCTCTGAATTATAAGAAAATTTAGCTAAAATAATTATGTGATTACGAAAAAATAAACCGTCATGCGCCACGAAGTATTTTCTACTGACTAATACGAGTGCTATGACGCAATAACGCTTGGACAAGGTGAAGGGCCGGGGAAAGGGAAGGGACCATCACAACTGTCAGCAACATGTTTTTTTTTTGTGTATGGTCTCAGGTAAAAGAATTTCAGCATTGTTGCCGGTCCTCACATACTCAATGTCCTTTAGCGCCTGCACTATACTTGAATACTAAGGGGGTGGGGTAAAAAAAAAAAATGGACCATCAAATCTCCCGGCAACATCCAGAATCATAATCTGCAAGCTTTTCTGAGTTCAAAACTATTTATAGAATGCGGTCCTCACATTTTGCACACTCAACTCCATACAGCCCCCGCTCTAGTACTCATACCTATATATGCGTATATTTGTGTGCCATCCCGCTTTGCATATACATCGCTGTTATCAATATGAAAATTTTGATAACTTTACACGCAAATATTTCATGAACAAATTAACCAATTGTAATTTTTATAATTTTCCGGAAATATGCTCTTCAAAACCTTTCTTTTGATATATATTTCATATCTGTACGTGTTGTAGTTTAGTCAGAATAAGCGCCATGTTATAAAATAATACTATAGAAGATTGTCCTTTAAAGTGCCAATATTTATTTTTGCACCAAAAGTATAAAAACGAAAACAATAAAAGAAGAAAAAACCTTGCTCGTAGTATTTTTGCTCTACTGCTGTTACCTTTGTACTGTACCTTGGGGTTAACTTATTTTTTTTTGTTTTCTTTTAGGAAAACTATTACATATAACTAAATATATTCGACATATCATATATACAAAAACACTCATATAACATTCTTATATATTTTTCTCATTGCAGTCTCCACAGTTTGTTGCACATCTTAAACTACGCAATTTCATCACTTTCTACAATTCAGTGCTACTGAAACCAAAGTGTACAAAAAAGGTGCCAAATATTCAAAATAAATTACCAATGCAATTAAGAAAGTTATAAAAAATAAAAAATTGTTAAAAAAGTTCAAAACGAAGTATAAATTTCGGCAGGCAAACGCAAGTGAGTGAGAACTTGCATAGCTTCAAAACCACAAAATAGGTTACAACAACAAACGCAGTCCGGAAGTGATGACGTCATGAGACCGACATTCGATCGACGCCTCTGGATATTACTGTACATTCTACTGATACAATGTGAGTACAATTTTAATTTCTCAATAATTGATTCTCTAGCAAATTTTAACAAATTCGGTGCACCTTTTGCAGAGGTGAGTAATTTTTATGTTTGTGGAGGTGAGAATTTTTGTGAAAAGATGCACTCAAAGATTTTCGGGAGGGTACGCGAATGTTTTAAACAGAACTAATGCTGGGGAAATAGGGTTTTTTTCTAACAGGGTCGGGGGATTTGTTGTAATTAAAAATCCATTTTACCCTCAGAACTGGTCAAGAATTAATTATTACGCCAAGTGTTGAAGAAATTGTGGTATTGAAGGGTACATCAAAAATTGATTTTCGAAAAGATTCCGGTGTTTTTCCCGACACTCTTCCAGAGAAAAGCTTTTAACGCTCTGATACCAACTTTTCTATAGGGAATTTCGGCAGATTATTTGGTTTACAAAAACGGTAGCCAAAAGTTCGAGTGTAGCTTTGGCAGTGTGACAAGTTGCGCCGTCCTGTTGAAACCAAATGTCGTCCATGTCATCCTCTTCAATTTTTGTAAACAACTCGTTGAGCATGTCACGGTAACGCTCGCCATTTACTGTAACCGCGGCTCCTCGCTCATTTTCGAAAAAAAATGGCCCGATGAACGTAATGGGTTGGTGGTTAAGTAAATATGTATGTGCTTATATTGACTAAGCAAGTAAATGTGTGGCGCAGATCAATTACTGAATTTCACATTTTAGGGTCACTAATCCTTTTGGCGCTTGAAATGGTGAATGAATATACTTAGCCCTGCCATAAGTTCTGTTACAAGTAAAGTCCGTTATAGATATGATATTATGATACTTTTAATACTTTTTTTTAATGAAGTTCATGCGAAATGGTTACCAATTGCTTTTGCATAAGCTTTCAAACCAGGAGGAATTTCAGCAACATGCACGGTTTCCATGGATTTTGAAATCCTTGCTCGCACCAAAGATTGTTTGAGACTCTCCAAATTCCTGTGCGTTCTTCGACAGGCCATGTTCTGCAATTCTGACCGCAAACTTTTGTCCAATGAATTCAAATCTGGACATCCCGAAGACCAATCTTCTGCGGCTATGAACCCAGGAATATAGTTTTTTGCCAGAAGATCCAAAGCTCCCGATTGAGGAGACTACTGCTCTCCTGCTTCACCACGCTTTCTAAGACATCCTCCTGGTACAATTTTACTCCGGTCCTAACCTCTTTTTAGCCGAAATGAAGAGTTGCAACGCCTTTACAAGACATTCTCCAACGAACTATTATGGAGTCTGGATGGTGGCTACGCCGAATCCTTCGAACATTTGTTGCATTTTTAGAAGTTTTAGCATAGATTTTGCTTATTAAAAACTTCTTCAGCAGTGAAAATGTTCTCATCTGTGCAAAGAATACATTTTTATGGTCGTTGATCGCATGCCACCGAAGAAGCTGCTTGCATCCTCGATTCCAATTTTCTTCAAGGTGATCAGTTGAGCTACGGAAAGCTTACATGCGGAGATCATATTAAATTAATTTCCCTGGACGTGATTTTTTGCCCTCTAAGAGTTAGTATTTCTAACATAGCGATGTCCAACTAAATGTAAATTATCAGCATTGCACCAATTAATGGACTACTTTATAAGAGATAAAAACAACGATAATTGACTGCAGTTCTCATTTCATTTGCAGCATTTTTGTTTATAGTAATAGCAGAAATATTTGGTTTGCATACACCCCCAAGTGGCCATTTTTCAACTAGTGGAATTGGGGTCACTCCGCAACTAGTCCATAAAATATGTTGGTAGGGTAGTTTTGGATTTTTAAGCAGATTGTGTATGTAGGTAGATAGATGCAAGCTGAGCAGACATATATGGCTCTACCGCGTCTTGTTCTTATTTCAACTCCTCATTGGCACACAAAAGACACCATCTGTGGCGCATTTGCTTATCTACTTTTAGCTCAAGCCGCAAAAGTGAATATATCACACCCACACACCCACACAAACATGCAAATACCTACATATAAGTATGCTTATATATAATAATTTATGTCAGCTTCAAGAAAAGCTGATAAAAAATTGTAAAAAAAAGTCATGCGATTACTTGCAAATATGCGCATATACATGCATTAGGGTGGGTCACAAAGTACTGAATAGTTATTACTATGTCACTAGAATTGTGTTTTATTGAAAAGGAGATTTAGCGTTTTTTTTTATTTTTTACACCAGTTGATATTTGAGGCAAAGCGCAGTTTCTGAAATATGTTAATTTTTAGCTTATAATTTTTGATATAAAAATTTTCAAGAAAATAATTTTTCGCATACAAAATACGTGTTCTTGCGCAATATGAAAAAAAAAAAAAATTTTTTTTCCAAAATGCAGTACATCGACTTTTTGTGGATCACCCTAATACACATACACACTCGTAGGGAGTATATATGGCTACTCAAAGCGGTCTTGCTGATATTACGCTTTTATTACTTAACTTCCTTTTGTTTTTCGTAACCACATTACCCATAATTTTTTATCAAATTTGTTTATGCCATCAACCTTTTCTTTTTAAGCATTTTCTTCTTCTTTGGTACAATTCGGCTTTTTTGCGCTTACTTTTGTCTTGGTTGCTTCATTTTTTGCTGCTGCTCCTTTCGCTGCTTGCTATTGCTCCGTTTCCACTTTCTCTTTTTTCTACTCCCTTTTCTGCTTTTCACTGCTTGGTTTTTCCATCCATTCATTCTCTCAGCTTTTCCATTTGACACGCATTTGGCGCCTGTTTGAGCTCAAATGGAAATGTTCAGTTTTCTAGCATACTTTAAGGCGCTAACGGGCAGCAACAGCGTGGCTGCGTAGCAAATACAAAAACACAAAAAACTCGTTGCTTTTTTATTCTCCTCCTCTTGCGCGAATTTACGTTTTTTTCTTCATGAAAGGCAGTTTTAAATGTGTGTAAATTTGTGCCGCCTGCTGCACTCTAGCGCCTATTTGTAAGCCACAAACGTCTTTTCCGCGTCTTTTCATTTTTTTTTTAACGGCTCGATTTTTTGCTGCCTTTTCGATTTAATGCGCGCTGTGCGGCACACATGCACAGAAAAACAGAAAAAAGGAATAGTCAAAAGCACACTTGCGCTAATAACGACACATGCAGACGTTTATGCATGTATGTGTGTGTGTATGTATATAAGTAGTAATAAAATGTTCGTCTGCTGCCATGGTGTGATAAACGTTTTTTTGACGGCTTTTTAGATGCTCCGTTTTTTATTTTCCCCTAATTTTTCTTTATCAACTTCTTTTGCTTTGCTCCTCCATAGGCGCACTCACACACTGGCACATGGAAAGTATTCCCTGCCACTCGTTACTGCCTTCGTTTATTTATTGTCATAGACCAGGCTGCTGTTTGTTATCATTTTGGTGTCGCTTTAGCGTCGCTTTTTATGCGCCCTTTATTTATTAGCAATTTTTGGAGTGTAAATTTCGCTGTGGAAATAAATTTACGCCCAAAAGTGTGTCAGGCAAGGCTTTGTGTTTGACGCTTATTTCCTGAGAGCTGACAGTTTTTACATTTACTTCTACGTTTTTGCGCCTCAAAATTTTATAATGGAAATTTTAAATATCTCAGAGAATCGCGAATTTAACAACTTTACTGCATTTTCTCAGGGAGGAGTTTACAGGGTGGCCAATATTCAAAACACTATAACTTTTTTGTGTGAAATTAGGTTTTATTGATTTCAAAGGCAAAATTGTTCAAAAATCATTATAATTTTAACGTATATTCACTTTAGCTCGATATGACCACCTTTTGCCTTGACTATAGCCTTCAAACGGTCAAAAAATGAGTTTCATGCTGCACGAATGTGATCTTGAGGTATTTTGGTCCATTCTCGTATAATCGCTTTTTTCAGCGCATCCATACTGGCATATTTTTTAGTCCTCACCTTGCTCTCCAAAATGGACCAGATGGAGTAGTCCACCGGATTTGCGTCTGGCGAATTCGAAAGCCATTGTGTGGACGAAATGAAGTGTGGAACATGATTTTTTAACCATTCTTGGTCCTGTTGGAACGTCCAAGGAAATGTTTGCGTGTCCATGGCTCTAAAGCAGCTTCTAAAACATTTTCCGGATAATAAGTCGCATTCACTTTAACACCAGGCTCGATAAAAACGATTGGAGAGCGTCCTTCAGCGGTCACTGCGGCCCAAACCATTACTTGCGATGGGAAATTGCTTGGAGGGGACATACGTAGACTCAAATTCTCGTATGAGCATTCGGTCAAGTAAACATGATCGTTTTGAGTGTTTATGAACTGCTCAATTGGGAAATTTTTTTCATCAGAAAACACAAGCGCAACAAATCCTTTGCTCTTTCGCACGGAACTTTTGTGTGCTGGGGTGAAAGATCGTGTGCTTTTTGGAACTTGTAAGCCTTGACCTTGAGCTCATTTTTCAATATGCGTCGAATGCTGTCTTGCGATATTTTCTGTTCTTTGACCATTTTTCCTCCCCCTCGACGTGGATTTCGTTCAAGTCGAGCCTTCACTTTCCGAACCATTTCTGGCGTTGTTGCGGTTGTTCTTGGTCCACCTCCATAGCGCTTTGCAATGCCACCAGTATCATTGTAACGTTTTATAGTGCGATACATAAACATTTTATTCACTTTGAGGTGACTGAGCCCACGAACAATGGATGGTTGGGATTTTCCAGGCAAATATAACGCAATCACACTAATTCGTTTGAATTCCATCACCGAAAAAAAAAATTCAACAAATCTGAGACGCAAATGCTTTTAATGGCTTATAAACAATTTATTGAACTGTCATTAGCACAATTTTGACGTTGATGTCATGAGCTGTTTTACAGATACAAGCAGTATGAAATTTTTAGTTAAAGTCAAAACTGTATTGTAAAAATGCTTAAGTTTAAGCAAGTGCGTAAAAAGTAACTCCACGATTCTGTATTTCTAAAAATATATCTGAAATCGACAATATTATAAAAATTCAGTCAATCAGCCTAAATGTATGCAACGTGTTTTCTACATTTGCCATGCTATTATTTAAAGTTTCCGGGTAGAGATGTAGTAAAGTAATTCACATTACCACTAGTCTTAATTTTGGACTGAGAGTTCATGCAAAGTTGGGTTTAGGGTTGAATTTAGCAAATTTTAAGATTTTTTTTTTGTTTTTTAACAGAACGAGAAATATTTTTCCTTGAAGTGAAGAGATAATTCAACTAAATTATTTCTAGTAGTCTACGGAAAGCAGGGTTTCATAAACTTAGGCATTTCCTCCGACAAATTTGTTTGAATTATTTTGAATTTTGAAATTTAGGAAGCAATTTTTTTCCAGGCAGGACTCCTTTTTTGTCTGTATTATAAGAAAAAATTAACCCAAAAGTTTTAGTCTTACGACCTTATCGCGAAAATTCAAAATTCCAAGTGCTTAGCCTTAATGCAGACCGAAACTTGTATGGAGGTATTTGTAGGGAATGTCGGCAATACTAATTTTTTGTTTGCTTGTAATTCTATGGAGTTCTTATAATTCGGGGTTTGAACTTCGTCCCAAAGGGTTTTTGTGTGGAGTTCTTCGTAAACATTTTTCTATAGAAAAAAAATTCTGATACTAATATTAACAACATGACAAAACAGGCAATGGAAATTTGCATATAAGAAAAAACTAAATAAAAAAGGTTAAATAAAATTAATAAATGAAACGAAGTTATGGGTATGGGAATAAGTTTCCACACTCGTAAAAGAGGTACGGCTTTTGTGTTCATACTAGTTTTGTGTTCGCTCTAGCAACATACTGGTAATTTGAAAGTGTATATGTGAAGTCTAGAACGCAGTAGTTGACATTCCTTTGAAGCGTAAATATCCCTTTTCTCTCACGTCAAAAATTTCTACGTTCGTCCAGAAAAAACAGCATCGGGCTTCATTTTTACCTTTTAAAGAAAAGTCCATCTGAAACGTGTCGTATATTGATCAATATTCACGGTTATAACACTCCATCAAATGCAACTTGTGCAGAGTGGTTTTGACGCTTCCAAAGTGGCAATTTCGAAGTGAGTGATACAGATCGCGAAGGAGCACCGAAAAAATTAGAAGATACTCAACTACAACAATTATTGGTTGAAGACGCATGTCGAACCCTTGATGATATGTCTAAAGAGTTGTATGTTGACAGATCAACCGTCGGTAAACGTTTGCCAGAAAGCTGGTAACTGGGTGCCAACTCAATTGAAAGAGAGGAATATCGATAGACATTTGGTGACGTGTGAGATGCTTTTTGCACGGCAGAAAAGAAAAAAGTTTCTGCATCGCATCGTCACTGGCGATGAAAAATGTAGCTATTATGTTTACGCTAAGCGTCGATAATGTTGGAGCCTACCAGGAGAACCAGGTCCATAGACAGCGAAAAAAAATATTCATGCTTCAAAGGTTGTGCACCTGGTGGGATCAGAGGCGTGTGATCTATTATGAACTTTTTAAACCATCCGAAATCACCACTGGCGATCGTTACCGACTGCAGATAATGCGTTTGAATCGAGTTCTTAAAGAAAAGCGGCCGGAATGGGACGATAGACATGACAAACTGATTTTGCTGCATGGCAACGCCAGGCCACACGTTGCTAAATCGGTCCAGAAACGTTTAGAGAGACTGAATTGGGAAATCTTGCCCCACCGCCGTATTCCCCAAACAATGCAGCTTCGGATTACCATCTGTTCCGATCAATGCAGTCAGCCCTTATTGGAGAGCGGTTCACTTCTTACGAGAGTTTGCGAAACTGGCTCAATGAGTGGATTAAGTCAAAATAACTCGAATTTTTTGTCAGAGAAATCCGTATGCTGCCTGAAAGATGGAATAAAGTTGTAGCTTCCATTGGCACACACTTCACATATTAACATTTATTCTTAAATTATTTAACTAATTCGTAACTTTGACTAAGACAGTACGGAAACTTATTCCCATACCCAATATAAAAGAGCGGCACAAATTAAATTTTTCTATATTTGTTTGGCCCACCCCATCGTTTATGCTGAAGCAGATTTCCCTAGTAATACTTTGAGTCAGAAATTTTGAGCCTTTCCAATTTACGTTTATTAGCCATAAAGACCGCTCTGGATTCCTTACATAGTTGGTGAAATCCCACTAGATAATCGATATGTAAGCTCTTTCCATACAGCTGCTGTTTCTATGAAAATTTGAAGAGTTGTCCATTTGAGAAAAGACTCCAAGGCTACAGTTCGGCGAGTTATCATTAATACTGCGAGTGATAGAAAAACGTTGGAGTGACTAGACCATTCGGCCATAAAACGGTGCTATTTGTCTTAGCAGAACTACTCTTGTTACACCCACTAATGCTCTCCAGCAGCACGAGTATGTATACCGAGTGCCCCAAAAAGCATCTAGATCTCATATAATTCCCGCAAAAGAGCAATATGTTGAGTATTACTGCTGCTTCTTTGCTTACTTTTTTAGGCAATAAGAATAGCTCTTCTCAGCTGCTGATTTCATATAACTTTGCCTCAAATACTTTGACATGCTTTCTTACACTGACATAATGGCCTACAGTGATGTTTCTCAAATGCCAAGAAAATGTACGAAAATATTGCTCTTCAGCATCTGGAAATGTTAAGCAACTCTATGAAGATATTTAGAAATGAAACCAGTCACATTTTCGCTTTCAAATAATGTTCACTTTTGACTTTCACAGGCTGATTAGCGAACATAAAAGCATACTTACCTCATAAATAACAGGGAATTTAGTTACGTTTTTGGTATTCAGAACGTGGCTGGCATTCCACTCAGTTCTGCACGGCACGACAATGAAATGATAAGAATACTCAAACAACACTTACACACATCCGCATAAATGTGTGTGTGTGTGTGTGTGCACGTACATCGTCTATGCAAGCACACACTATCTGCTTCCTGTGTCCTCGCCACACTCTTCTGCGTCCACCAGTGGCGCGCTTATTTTTGTTAGTTAGTCCACAATTGAATGAGCGTAGAGCGCCAGTTGAGTGGGCGTAAGGCTACGTGTCGGAAATACTGAAAATATGGCTTGCAAACCACGCAGACTTTATTAGATTTCCAAACACAAAAGTCTATGGGTATTATAAGCTTTTTATTCACGTTCGCATTTCGTTAACAGTTATCTAGCTGAGCGTTGTCCAAGGCTAATGCTTATGGCTTTCATGCTTCGGTTTTTATTCTTATCTTTGGTGTAAGTGTTTTTTTTCTTTGCTTTTTGTTTGTTTTTTTTTTTTTCTTTTTTTACTTTGCCTGTTTTTGTTTTTACACAATTTTCTATAGAATAATCTTAGTTGGTGCTCGCAGCTACCCATTCAGCAGCTTGCGCTAAGTTAGGGCTTATTTTGCAAAGCGCCAAAAAGTATGCTAAAGCTGGGTTAAGCTGCTTGCAGTTGTTTAATAAGAGTGTGAGATTAGGTAGCATTACCGGACTGAGCGGAAGATATTAGGTTTTAACTCAGCGCATTGTGAGAAAGATATCGATAGAAACAATTTAATTATGATACCATTGCTGTTATTTGAAAACCAATTGAAACATGAAAAAAAAATACTTCCAAAGTTTATATTATATAAAGGGTGGTTAAGTTTCAAGGGCCGGTGTCGATTTTGAATAAAATACAATTTTTTAAGGAAATTTTTGTCATTTCTCTTTATTATGACAAAATATTGGCCAAATGGCAGCCGCGGCCTCGGCAACTCACCTTCATCCGATGGTTTAAATTTTCGATGACGCTGAGGCATAATTGAGGTTCTATGCCGTTAATGTGCCGAATTGTCTCATCTTTTAGCTCTTGAATTGTTGCTGGCTTATCGACGTACACCTTTTCTTTTAAATAACCCCAAAGAAAGAAGTCCAACGGTGTCAAATCACATGATCTTGACGGTCAATTGACATCGCCGCGACGTGAGATTATTCGGTAATCAAATTTTTCTTTAGCTGTGTGACAGGTGGCACCGTCCTGTTGAAACCACATATCGTCCACATCCATATCTTCCAACTCGGGCCACAAAAAGTTCGTTATCATCTCACGATAGCGAACACTATTCACAATAACTGCCTGACCGGCCTCATTTTGGAAAAAATATGGCCCAATGATGCCGCCGGCCCATAAACCGCCCCAAACAGTCACTCGTTGTAGGTGCATTGGTTTTTCGGCAATCACTCTTGGATTATCATTCGCCCAAATGCGGCAATTCTGCTTGACGAATTCACTGAGGTGAAAATGTGCCTCATCACTGAAGAAGATTTTCTTCACAAAGTGCGTCATATGCATTTTCATTTCTACGCCCGTTTTTATAACAAGCCTGAATAACTTTAACGCGTTGCTCGATTGTTTATAATGGTTCAAATTGAATTAGTCTGAGATTGAAAAATGTTAAATGAAATGCAGAAAACAACTTGACGTTTAGGCATGGTTTACATTCAACATCGGCCCGTGAAATTTAACCACCCTTTATTAGATTGGGGAAAAAGTTGGAGGTTGGTTGTGTGATTCCTTACAGACACATTTGATGTTAATTGTCGAATAAATGAATGAATGAATATTGATAATGTCAAAAATGTTGATAAAATCACAGAAATAACAAAAGTTGATCGGCTTCTTAGTAATTATAGCATCGCCCACTAGCTAAGGATCGACCATAAAACGGTTTCAAACCACTTTTACAAAAATTTTACGCAAACATAATGGATTTTTCTGCCCAACCGTCAATTCAGCTCTTTCTTAAATATATTATATTTGATTGAAAAAAAATTTTTTTTTCTAATTGTAATTAAAAAAATGTCTACTGGCAGGCGCACAAATTTGCTAGGTAAATTTGCTAGATTCGGAAGTATTCCTTATTGAAATAAGAAACATAGCAAACTCTGCGGTTACTTACTCAGTAATAAAAATAAAATAAAATAATTCAATACATTATATAATTTTTTTAGGAGAGGTTTCAAACAAATGAAAAAACAAAAATCATTCGTGCATTTCTGAAAGCTGGTAGAAAATAGTTGTGAAATGGAGGAGAAAAGAGTATGTAATTATGCTTTCGAGAGTACGAGGAAATATAAAATAGCCAGAGCTCACTCCGGGCACTCCGTTGGTGTCAGTACCCAGGCCTAATACTTGACAGTAAGCTAACGTGGAAGCCTAACATTGAGGAGAGAGTAAGGAATGCAACAATATCCCTATATGGATACAAGGGTGCCATTGGCAAAAGATAAGGCCTCTCGCCTAGAGTTGTATTTTGGCTCTGTAATACCATAATAAAGCGAATTTTGGGAAATGGAGTCATTGTCTGGTGGAACTCACTGAAAAGGATGACATCCTTAAAGAAGCTGGAAAGAGTTCAAAGGTCTGCACTCATCAGTGGTGTGCTTGAAACTACTCCTACACTGTAATGTTAAATGTGGTACCTGTGGCCATAGCAGGAAAATCTGCCGCTGCACGTACCGCAATCAGGTTGAGAGGTTCGGACTTCAGGCTCGACCTCACTTACGGACACTCAAGTATCCCAAGAAGCTTTGGGTTCGTCCCCCGACAGCGGTTGAGTGTGTATCATCGCTTCGTCCAAGCGGAACTTTCTCCACACATATTCCGTCAAGGAAGTAGTGGACTAGGTGAAACACTTGGGGACAAGTCTTGGTAAACCTGTTCACGGATAGCTCGAAGTTTCGTGGTACGCTTGGAGGAGAGGTATTCTGCAAAGAACTCCCCATCAGACTCGAATTCGTGTTACCGGATCACTACAGTGTGTTCCAAATGGAGGTAGCCGCAATCAAATAAGCAGCTGATTGGGTACTAACTTGCGTAATAGCTATTAATATGGTAAACATTTACTCCGATAGCCAAGCATCAATTAGGACACTGGGCACAATTATGGTGCATTCCAAACTGGTCAGGGAATGTTTCGTTTCAATTTCTACTGCATCCGAATTCTTTGGCGTAAGGCTAATCTGGGTACCTGGTCATAGCGACATTGTGGGAAACTGCGAAGCGGACGAGCTGACCAAACAAGGGACCTGTTAGGTAGTCTCCTTTCGAAAGAAAAGGATCGGGGACCCCCTTGACAACCTGTGCTCTTCTCCTGGATTGATTTGCTTCGCGTCAACTCAGCGAGCGCTGGGCGAGTACACAAATTTATAAGGTCGGAAAATCCTTCTGGCCACGTATGGATCGGAGGAATTCGAGGGATATTCTGAGGATGTCAAAATCTCAGCTCTCAATGTTCGTCGGCGTCGTCATGGGGCGCTATTCGCGTGGTATGCATGCTGTGAGACTCGGATTTTACTTCGAACCCCTTTTGCGTCAGCTGTATAGAGGATGAGGTGAAATCAGCTCAGCACCTCCTCCTACGCCTGCTGATGTAGCAGTCCTTGATATCAAAAGTCTGATGAACTTCATCAGCAGCATAAAGCGGCTAACACAACCGCAATTTAGTCCTCGTTCGTAGTCCACAAATACCCGTTAGTATAGGGGAGAACTTTTTAAGCGTAGTCTTTATATGAATTTTCGGGTCTGGATAAACTCAAGGCTAGACGAGCACTTTGACCACTCATCTACAACAGCTATACCGTTGAAGTTCAGGGCTGAGTTGAGCAGGGCACAGCCTGAAAACTGATCACACAACGAAAATTTACCAACCTCAAATAAATCAGACCAGTGAATTTTTTTTTCAAGACTTAAAAGGACCCTTGTGGGATAACTCATAATTTTTCTAATTAGGTAACGCAAATTACCTCAGGCTACTAAGAAATAAGTATTATTTTTTCTTACTGCGAAGCTACAACTACCCAAATTTCACAAAATTTTCATACCTTCATTTCATTTCCGCATTTTTTTTCACTCATAAACTTTTTTACCTACATTTTGGACACAGCCGCAAAAGCCATCGTCTCACTTAATTTCTACACTCTGCAGTTCACGCCACCTTTACTTTCGAAGCCTCGGCGGTGCCTAATTTGCTAAAGTCATACGAGTATTATTTCGTTACTTGCTTTCATCACTTATTCCGGCCTGCTTACCTTCGCTTCATTGGCAGGTTTGTTTAACTTTCCAGTGAAAATTTTCCATTCAACTTTCAATTGTCAACATCAGGTGCTGCCCTTCGCATGCACTCGTGCGCCAAAGTTGCTTGTGGGTTACCTTGAACTGTTGTCGCCCATATTCTCCCTTGTTTCGCTTAGCTGGTAGGAGGGTCAGTTCATTTCATTAATGTTTTTCGTGTTGATAAACTTGTTTGTGTTAGTTCTTTCGCTGGCTTGGCTATTCAGTGCCACTGAAGCCGCAAAAAAGTGAAGACAAATGTTGTTGGCATTGTTGCTGTGGTATTCCTGTTGGTTTTCCTGCTGCCGTTGTTATTTATAGTTACCACCAGTTACTGTGATTTTCATATCAGTGTGTCCGACATCTTTCATCGATCTCTCAGTTGATTCACAACTTCTGAGCTTCTCAAGTTAAAGTCCTTGGCCGGCTTACGCGCACAGCATGAGCCGATTTTTTTATGCTTTTACTCTTTGGCTACTCAACACCTGCTTGTGGTTCCAAACTGTTGTTGTTTTCATTTGAAATGGTTTATTTGTCATATTTTCGCTTCCCTTTTTTACCTGCTGCAGCAAACTAAGAACTTTTCTGGCGCTTCTTTTGCATCATTCAGTCACATTCAATTTCGCAGGGATATTTTTTTATTTTTCCATTTTTGTTTTTCAAACAGTTTCCACGCAGAACTTACTTCATTAGCTGCATTGCGTAGTTGTTGTTGTTATTTTCAATATTTTCTGTTATTTGGACCTCAGCAAAACAGCGAAGTTCAGCAGAAATCTTTTAACATATTCCCCATTGTATGCAATATTTTTCAATCACATTTGATGTGAGTGCCATTTCCTATGATCTTAACCCTTGAACGCCTGATTGTACTAGCAAAATGAGGCTGATGCGCCTTTCCGCCTATGATGAATCTTTCCACAAAAGTTTTTTGCTATCATAGGCGCTATGCGTAAACTTATATGATCTTATCAATCAGCCCGTTTAGATATATTTTAGCCAAATGCCTATCGAGGTATGCACATTTGCTCTTGCAAACATCACTTTTACGATTTTGTTTCCATCTCGCAATTAAAAACTACAACAATTTAGCCTTACACGCTATTCTGCAATCTGCACCTTTGTGCTCGCCCTCTGTAGCCCGCTCCATATTCGTATATCCTATGTAAGCTGCATAACCATATACATTTCGAGATTCAGACTATCCAATTGCAATATCTTATCTAGCCTGCGGCTAACATTCTCTTTCATCTCAATGTATGCTCGCGGGTAATGTATATTTACGCTATGCGAAAAAAAGCACACATACTCATACCCGATTTTACTACCTAATAGGTATACCAATACACGCACAAGCAAGCGCGTATATCAAATTCTGATAACTGACACTTGGCCTTGCGGCTAATCAATAACATTCGTTGCGGCGGAGATGATTGTGATAATGATAATAATAATGATGAAGTAGAGTGAGAGAAGAGAAAAGTGGACAAAAAGTGAAATGAAAAGACGACATGGACTAACTACGAATAAAAGGATGTTGCTAGTGAGCCAAGCACCCACAGATATAATTACTTGTGGAGCTGAGCATGCGTATGATAAGAAATATGACTATGTATCGATAAACTTATAAGTAATGAGCTGCAGGTTATGACTTGGTAATATATACATACTTATATAGGCGAGTAGTCAGTAGTATAGCCATCGAGGGGATGGATTGTGTGTATTTGTGCTTTGTTATTTTTGCTATCAGCCAATAAGTCACATACTGACGTGTGAGAGTCACGGCTATTAAATGCAGATATACTCGTATGTACATATGGGCACACTGGCAGTAGCTCATATGCAAACACTACATACAAATTTATCCAGCAATCAAAGCTACTACAACTGAACTACCTGCCTACCAGCTTGCTATCCAGGTGAACAGCATACAGATATGGTTTGTCTTTTATATTTTTTCAATGCAGGCAGGTTGATATTTTTAGAAGGTGATATTCTCGGAAATGTCAATTGTCAAGCATCCCACAATTGATCGAAAAAGTCAGTTAGAGAACTAGTGAGCTGAGGCATTAGTGTTAGGCCAATTAAAGAACTAGTGAGTCCATGCAACAATTTTACTCCTGTTAATGAACTACTCAGTCTTTGCACTAGTGTTATACCAGTTCATGAACTAGTTCATAGATGATTTATACATATAGGTATAATTGGCGCGTACACCCTTTTTGGGTATTTGACCGAGCTCCTCCTCCGATTTGTGCTGTGCGTCTTGATGTTGTTCCACAAATGGAGGGACCTACAGTTTCAAGTTGACTCCGAATGGCAGATATTTTTATGAGAAGCTTTTTCATAGTGGTTTGCCTCTGCCTGCCGAGAGGCGACCGCTATTAGAAAAATATTTTTCTTAATTTTGGTGTTTCACCGAGATTCGAACCTGCGTTCCCTCTGAGAATTTCGAATTGTAGTAACGCACCAATCCATTCGGCTACGGCGGCCGCCATTCGGCTACTTCTAAATTTATATTGGTCTAAGTAATTCTTATGTAAAGGTGCACGAACCATTAACGTTTTTAACTTTTTGGACGGATAAAACAATCTCTTTTTTTTATTCACTTCTAATTGGTACATTTGCAACTGATATAATTATAGTCACTTTCCACCTGTACGATTTTTCCCACTTTTCTAATTTAATAATTAATAGGAAAAATAATTATTTTGCTTGCAACCTTAAGTGGCCCTTTTGCAACTTATAACAACAACAAATAATTATAGTCACTTTCGAACTGGTACAATTTCTTCCACATTTATAGTAATGGAGAAAACATTTATTTTGCATACACCCATAACTGGTACCATTCTGCAACTGGTACCATTGTAGTCACTCTCGAACTAGTATAATTCTTGCATCAAATAACAATTCATGAACTTCAGCTCATGCAACTGAATAGTGTTCAGTTTTCCACTTTTCTTAATATTTTGAATATGCAACTAACTGGTCCTTCTGCAACTGGTCCAGTTGCACTCACTCCCGAACTAGAACGATTTCCTCTACTTTTCTTATTTTTAGTAATATTATATAAGAGATATTCATTTCACTTACACCCCTAACTGGACCTGCTGCAACTGGTACCAGTGGGCCCCTAGTGAACTATTGGATTGGCAACTGAGTAATTCCGGATTTTTTTTGAGAAAATCAAAGACAGTTTTTTCCCGGAACTAAGTTTGATTTCTTTCATCAAATACCAATTCATGAGCTTCAGTTCATCAAATCAAATAGTTTGGCTCTCCACTTTCCTTAGTAATAAAAAAAAAATAGTAATATAAGGAATATTCATTTAGCATACACCTTTATTTGGTCCTTTTGCAACTGGTACAATTCCACTCACTCTCGCACTAGTATGATTTCCTCCAATTTTCTTATTTATAGTATTTATTAGAATAAATATTAATTTTCCATGCACGCTTAACTGGTCCCTTTGCAACTAGTACCATTGTAGTCACTCCTGAACTAGTTCAATTACACCATCAAATAACAATTCCCGAATTCCACTGTGTGAAACTAAATAGTTTGCGCTCCACTTTTCTTATTTACAGTAATATAAGATAATTAATAATTAATTTTTTATATTTTTGCAACTGGTACAATTGCACATAGTCGCGGACTAGTATAATTTCCTCCAATATTCTTTAGAAGAAATACTTATTTTTCAAATACCCTTAATTGGTCCTATTGCAACTAGTACCATTGCGGCACTCTTAAACTAGTATGATTTCTTCTAGATAATTTTGTTGTTTTTAATAACGTAAGAGATTTTTGTTTTGCATACACCCCCAGTTGGTACTTTTGCAACTAGTTTCATTGTAGTCACTCCGAACTACTATGAGTTCTTCAGTCAAATAGTAGTTCATGAACTAAAATATTTGCTGAATAGTTTAGCTCTTCACTACAAGACAAATGCACATCTGAGTGAAGCTCTGGTATATCTGCAAGTGTGCGTACATATAAATCTTGGCGCTTAGCAACCTACCGTTGATTAGCTTTTGCTACCAAATTAATAATATTCAAACAGGATACTTAGGCAAATGAAGAGGAGCAGCAAAAAACGTGAAATACATACACTCCCATGCATACACACGTATTTGCAATCATTCACACACATATACATTCACAAATTTATACAAATACGCAAAGCTAATTACACTTGCGCGCACACACTTGCATATGTCCATGTGTATAAGTATGTATAAATGTATCATATCTCTATATCAATCGCTTGCTGCCATATACTCGTACAATTGTTGATTTAATGCTTTGATCTGCACCAATGGCGAGCTCCTTTCAGCCTTTTGCTCCACAGAAATATTTCATTTTTGCTGTAGGGCTTATTTTCGTTTTTCTATCTCTGCATCCCTCTTTCTTGCTCTCTCTTCTTCTCAGTTATAGCTGTGCTGTCCTTTCTACTGCTCCTTCCTCATCAGTTTACGTGCGTATTAACTTTCTATGGCAAGAAATTAATTCACTTTCAACTACATGCTGTCTGCCGCTCTTCCCCCATCTGCTTTCGGCTAAGCTAGAATTCAAAATTACTGTACTAAGCGAGTTGATTAATCTGCTGAGAAGATGTGGCAATCGATTTGATTAGTTGTCTTTGATAGCACAATGTGCGTGAGGAGTCTGCGCTGCTGGGTGGCAAAAATCACTATAGGAGGAATAAGAGGACTATCAGTTGTCGAGCATAGGGAATTAAAGAAAATAATTAGCTACGTTTTCTGACGTACGTGCGCTGTAAGCAGAGGATAATGAGTCAAAGGGTGGATAAAGTTGAATGGGCTGTAATGTAAGATGAGGATTTGGCTTAGTTTTCTATTATTTGCTGCGCTGCAGATATAAGTAAGTGAAGAAATATTTTAGGGGAAATTGTGTGATTGATTTTAGCTTTTCTCAAAAGTAAATAGTCTGAACATTACATGCTGTTAATAATGTTCCAGCAAAGGTTTTTGCTGCTATTAATTTTGGTGAAAATACCAAGAAAAATAGAAAAAAAGGGTTGTGAGTAAAAATGTTGATAACCTTGTGAAAATAAACGAATCATCCGATGTGCTGCTTTAATACATCTGTATATCCTTCCATAGTGTCATACAATTCGAGGGTTAGGCATAGTTAAAACATCGAACAACTGAAGGTTTAGTGATAATGAGACCCATTTAAATACCACCAAAAAATTAATGGTAGTGCAAAATGGTGAACTCTGCACAATTCATATGGCTGCTAATGTAATTCAAATAAAAATTATAAAAGTTTAAGAGCTATGCATAATGGTTGATCAAATTTATGCTAGAATTTAAATATAACTGCCGCTTGCCCCAACAAATATGTTTAGATCATAAATAAAAAATAAAATTAAAATAAATAAATAGATGTAATACTCGCAAATATTCTTACTCTTACTAGTCGTAGGAAAATACTAGAAATAATATTTATAGTTCATCTGCTAAAAGGGTCGATTTCTGATCCCTTTCTTTTCCTTCCTTCTAAACTTTTAATGAACCATACTTTAAATCTCTGTTTTTTAAATCAAGTTTAGGAAGTTAGGAACTAAATATACCATTTCGATATTTGTGACAAGAAAAAATCAATGGCGTTAAATGGCATAAGCGCGATGGCCTTTCAAACAACCCATTTCCTCGGAATAATTGAAATTCCACTACATCTTACTAAATTTCCATTACAGCAGACCACTTTTGTGTTTAATTTCGTGTCATGTGGCGGCCTCCAGTTGAAACCACATACCACTAATTAATAATATCAGGGAATTCAGGTTAAAAATAGGCTTCCGGTATGGTGCGGCAGCGAACGCAATGCATTGGTTATACGAAGCTCATTTTGTACAACAGAAAACTACGCTGAACTGAAATTCGGGCATGAAATAAATGTCACAGGGTCACATTTCGTGCATGTGATAAACACAATTTGATCTTTTTATAGAAAAAAAACCCCTCTATGTAAAATTTATCATAATCTTGGTTGAGAGGCACTCAGATCCAGTGAATGGAGTGAAATTCACCCCGTTTGAGCTGAAGTATTGACGGCTTTAATATTTTCTATTCCTCCAATGAACAAATCTATGATAGCATGAATTTCCAATCAGCTGGGTCGACTGTCATGACCAAAAATTGCAGAAGACACTCTTAACCCCTTGCCGTGCTTTAACGACTCTGACCGGTGATGAAAATTTTGGCCCAAATATGAATATGACGAGCCAGGCTCGTGAATAGATCGTCGGGCCAAGTGGCAACATCACGAGCCGAGGTCGTGTACAAATAGTCGCATCAAACATAAACATCACGAGTTTGGGTCGTGATTGAATTTTAGTTTCTATCTGTACGCCACCAGAGTTAGTCACGAGTCTCATAATTGCTTTTACAAAGTAGTTTATATTATTCTGATCTGTTTACCACCCGTTGACGCGTAACACTTGGGCACGAGTTTCGTCGACCTAAATGGCACGGGAAGGGGTTAGAGCTGTAATATTTTTTATCAAGTTTATCAAAGATACCTCGAGTATGAAGCTAAGTATTAACACAAATGCGATTTTCCGAGATACCTCGACCCTAGTACCAGCTTGCGATTGCATTTGTTGGAAAACCTGTTTGTTTTTATGTTACGAATAATACAGATGCTGAATATGACCCAAATAGAACCTTAAATATGGGCTTTAAAAATATCTCGGCAACAGCGCTATCTATCGCTGTCCCACTAAAGACTTGATAGGGAGTTTCAACAAACTCAGCAAAAAAGCACTGTCACGGTATAGAATTTCTCAGAAAAATAAATAGGAAAACAATCTAGAAATCCTTTCAATTTATTATTCCAGCCTACCGAAAACTAAATATATGTTTTCTCCCGCTGAGCTAGTGCTAATTGATGCCGCTATGAATTTCTTTATATATTTTCTTCATTCTTTCATTTGTAGCATACAAGAAGCGCTTACAATAGTTTCTGTGCACTTGTCTAGAAATTATTGTACTATTTTTTAGGAAATTATCATAAATTATTATAAGAAATTATCGTAAATATTATAAGAAATTATCATTCGTAAACTTGTCTAGAAATTATCAGAAATTACCGCAAATGCTCTTCCAATGAAAAGCTGATATATGCAAATATGTATAGAAATAGATAAAAGATTACCATTGAAACCGTCTTAACTGTAATTTTCTTATTATATACATCTCAATTTGTATCTCAAACCCACTCCTCATTTTAGAATATTCCTTTAATGCAGACACAAAAAAAATGTTTAACTCACCTAAGCAGCCTATGGCGCAACGCGGCGTATTCGCAACTATTTCTGATGTAATACTCAAATTTGCGGTTTTCAGTTTCGCTACTCGCCTGGCACACGGCCAAGTGAAAGCAGCCAGAGGCTTAAGCAAATAAAAGCTTAGCATTGTGTAAATAAGGAAAGATTTAATTTTAATTAACACAAGGCAAAATGAAGAAGGCACGTACGAAAAGTGAAAGTAGAAATTTAAACAATAGAGAAAATTGAAGCACGCATGGGAAGAGAATCTCCCGTACACGCGCAAGGTAAAATAGGCATTTTTTTTTTTTTTTTTTTTTTTTTGTCGGGACAACTAGCAAGTTCAGCACTCAGACATTAATTGAGTCCATTGTACTACACTTGGATTCCCTTTTAATTTTCTTTAAATCTACCCTATCTCCGAAGAAATCTGAGTAGATCTTGTGGTGCCAAGGAGCCGAGATGGTCGCTTCTTAACACATCAGTGCCAAAGACCTCAAACCTGATTCGGGCGAAGGCGGGGCAGACACACAGGAAGTGATCCGCCGTCTCATCCTCCTCTTCACAAGCTGGGCAGAGTACACTGTCTGAGATGCCCAACCTTTCCATGTGCTTTGCCCACAGAAAGTGGCCCGTCATTAGTCCAACCAGCCGTCTGCACTCCCCTCTGCCTAATGACAGAAGGGTTTGCGACAGTCGATCGGACATGACAGGTAACATCAGTTTTGTCCATCTGCAGCCTCTCTCAGCCTGCCAAGCTCGCTTGTGGGTAGTAGTTACCCATTTGCTAACCGTGGCCGTGATGGCCGCAGAGGGGAGTGGCAAAGCGGGCTCTGGGCCAAAGAAGTTGGCTTCAGAGCCCATCTTAGCTAAGGAGTCAGAGGTCACGTTACCCGCGATACCCACGTGTCCCGGGACCCATGTTAGCATCAGGCTGTTATGTCTGCCGACATAGTTCAGCCTGGATTTACAGGACTTCACTACCCCTGATGTGGTTTGAGGGCTATCTAAGGCCATAAGCGCAGCTTGGCTGTCGCTGCAGACACATATAGATCTGCCTCTCCATCGTTTTTCCACAACAAAGTTCATCGCTTCTTGAACTGCATACACTTCCGCTTGAAACACAGATGCATGCATTCCAAGAGCAAAGTGCAGTTTTGTCCCGCTGGATTCCACGTAGACCCCAGAGCCGGAGCCATGCTCGGTCCTGGAGCCATCCGTAAAAATGCGAAAACAGTGTTTGCCGGGCTCATTTTCTGAGTCTCCCCACAACTGAGCCTCTGGTAGCACTACACTGTATCTCTTTTCAAGTACGACTCTTGATGGCATTGAGTCAAGGGGCATGGAGAGAATCGTTGGATCGATGTCCATACCTTCTCTGTGTTCCAATGCCGGACAAGGGCCGTACCAGTTCCCACTGTGTTTCAGTCTGCAGATGGCCTTCAGGGCCTCTCCTCGGATGAAAGCATCAAGTGGTGGTAAACCAATCAGAGCATCTAGTGCCGGGCCTGAAGTGGTCGGAAAAGCTCCGGTGCAACAGATGGCCACAGTGCGTTGTAGTCTCGATAAGGTCCTCCTGACTCCCACTAGGGATAGTCTACTCATCCAGACCACTGATGCATAGGTGATAATGGGTCTTATCATAGCTGTGTAGATCCATAGGACCTTGCTAGGAGAGAGACCCCACGTTTTCCCAAAGACACCTTTGCACTGCCAGAAAGCTGTCAGCGCTTTGGATGCCTTTGTCTCAACGTGTGATTTCCATAGGAGCTTACTATCGAGGATTACTCCTAGATATTTAATTTCCTTGGATAGCTGGATTGTGACTCCTTTTAGCTTTGGCAGAACGATTCCGTCAAGCTTCCTCCTTCTGGTAAAGAGGACAATACCAGTCTTGGCGGGATTTGCCGACAGCCCGTTCGCACAGCACCAAGTGTCAATCCGATCCAGAGTTTTCTGCACTTTCCTGCAGATGTTCATAAGCGAAGAGCCTGTTACCAAACAAGCAACATGCTGTCAAAAAAAAAATTCTCAGTACATATAAATAATATGAAAAGTAAGCGCGAATTTAATATAGCAAATGGGTTGCAACAAGGCACAGTAAATGCGCCAGTACTTTTTAATCTCTTTATACTTGACTTGCTGGATAAAATAGATAATATCATAGCCTTTGCTGATGATATTGTCATTTACCATCCAGGCAGAACAATAGAGGATATTAACAGAAATCTGCAACTGAAATACAATATTGTAGAAGATTTTACAGTAAACTGGCATCTTAAAATAAATACAAAGAAATGCGAAAGCATTTTGTTTCGTCCACCCATAAAAAAATGCAACTCAAATGTCAGAAAAAAATGGAAAAATCTAAATATAATATCTAATGAAACCAGAATCCCTATTCAAACCACTGAGAGAGTCAAATATCTCGGTATTCACCTTGATAAATTTTTATACTATAACGATCACATTAACCTCCAAGTCGAGAAGACCGCAAGAGCTTTCCATAGCTATAAAAAAATGTTTTCATCGAAATTAATACACAAGAAAGTCAAAATATTAATGTATCAAACCCTGGTACGACCTATACTCACATATGGTTGCTCAATTTGGTACAACATTTCACCCTCATATATGGAACGACTAAGGAAGCTTGAGAGAAGAATACTCCGATCGTGTACTTCATTATATGGATCACAAAATAGTAACTATAACAAATACATCTCGAACTCAAAGCTTTATAACACAGCGAAAGTGCCCAGAATTGATTGTCATATTATAAATTTAATAAGAAAACATATCCGGCGTTGCCTATACAATACCAATAACATATTAATAAGAGCGTTTTACTACGAAAGCGACGATTATTTCTCACTAGCTATTTCTAATGGATTTGCACCTGCCGAATCCTTCTTATACCTCGACAAAAATGGCTTTATACAAAACGAAAACCACACGCCAATAATATATCACATATTCAGAAGAGCGAACAATAAAATAATCACATCAAAAACACTTAATGCAAATAATAAACGTTTTGATACATATATTTCAAGCCGCGACAAAATCGAATCCACCCTTAGTATTAAAAACTGTTGGTGGTTAACAAATGACACGCAACACTAACTCATACCACCTTTCTAGTCTGACTACCTTCTTTTACTACTTTTAAGCCTTTTATTATAAACAATAATCTATGCATCGTTTTTGTTCCCTTTTTCCCTGCATCAAAGATATAAAATATTTAATAACTTGTAAGTTAAAACAAAATTAATTTCAATACTAAGGAAAAGTTACTCGACATCAGATAATATACGTATTTGAGAGCTCGTCTAGAGACATTGTACGACACATCATTACTATACTAATACTATTGTTTATTGTAGTACTTAATAATATTAGTTGAAAATAAATAAACAAATATAAAAAAAAAAAAAAAAGTCGTCCGCATATGCTTGTGCGTAGACTCCCGAATCGTTTAAGGTGGTGAGTAGAGGATCGATTACCATGCACCAGAGCAACGGAGACAGCACACCGCCTTGGGGGCAGCCTCTGTTAACCCCAGATGACACCAGCAGATCTTCCTCTGCTCGCACCGAAACGATTCTTTGGGCCAGCATCGAACGAATCCAATTTACTAGCACCCGGTCTACGCCGTGCCTACTAGCAGAGTTACACATACTATCAAAAGTGGCATTATCAAACGCCCCCTCTATGTCTAAAAAGATACCCATAGCATAGTCCCTCCTTTCGATGGCCAGCTCTATCTTAGCAACAAGATTTTGCAGTGCCGACTCGCAGGATTTTCCACTCTGATAGGCATGCTGAAATAGAGACAGAGGGTGAGCCTTCAGCGACTTCTGACGTATGCGCAGTTCCACTAGTCGTTCGAGACTTTTCAGCATGAATGAGGTCATGCTGATTGGTCTAAAGCTTTTGGGGCTGGTGTAGTCGTCTTTTCCAACCTTTGGGATGAAAGCGACCCTCACCATCCTCCAAGAGCGTGGTATGTAAGCCAGTGCCAGGCATGCCGAGAAGATTTTCTTCAGGGCTGCTGTCACGAACTCTGCACCCTCCTTCAGCATGGCAGGAAATATGCCATCTGGTCCGGGGGACTTGTAGTCGCCAAAAGATTTGATGGCAAATCGAATGGCGGCCACATTCACCACAGATCTGGCAACGAACCAGTCATGCCGAGAAGGTGTAGCAGCTCTGACAACTGTGAAGGAGCCATCAGATTTCCTAAGTGACCCCAGCTTTGCCGTTGGGTCCCTTTTCAGGATCCTAACCAACTTCGCCGTGTCACTCAGAGATTCAATACCGCTGCAGAATTCCCTATATGAGGCTTTTTTCGATTCCCGAATAAGCCTCTTGTAGTTCTTCTGAACATCACGGTATCGCTCCCAGTCCTCTGCAAGGTTAGTCTTGAGGGCCCGGTTTAGAAGTTTTCTCGACTCCCGCCTCAACATCTGGAGCTCTTGGTTCCACCAAGGAACGGGAGTCCGGCTCGGGAGAGGTCGAGTTGGACAGGCTGACTCAAAACAGTCGGTTAGGGCAGCGTTGAGTTTCTCAACAGCCGCCTCAATGGCCTGTTCTTTTCGAAGTCTTGGTGGCGCAACGTCAAGGTCCCGCAACGCCTCCCTAAACTTCTGCCAGTCTGTTTTTCTTGGGTTTCTAGAGGGCAATGGCATTTGTGCCTCCTCGCCACACTGAAACTCAATGTACCTGTGGTCCGAGCACGAATCTTCGGCAAGGACTCTCCAGTTCTTGATTGACCACCCAAGTTTTGAGTTTGATAGGGTTAGATCAATCACCTCCTGTCTTCTAGACGTTACAAACGTTGGCTGTGAGCCCTTGTTTTGTATGTCTAGGCAGGAGGACGCGATAAATTCGAATAGTCGAGAGCCCCGTCCATTGCACTTGCTGCTGCCCCAGATTGTATGCTGGGCATTAGCATCGCAACATAGGATGAGGCCCAGACTGCGCCGCTCACAGAACCTCACGAGACTAGTGGCCTTCCCGGGTGGTGGCCCTTCCAGAGCATCGTTAGGAAAGTAAGCAGATGCAATCACAAACTTCGACCATCCGCGTCTACCTCTATAACACACCTCAGCCGCTACCAGGTCTTGGCAACAGAATTGCTCAAGACCCGTCACAGTGAGATGGGATGATACTATAAGACCGGTCCTAGGTCTGCTAGAACTCCTGTCATATAGTAACGTTGCCCCTTTCAGCGCACTTAAGCCACAGAGACGGCCCCTAAAGACCCAGGGCTCTTGCACTGCTGTTATGTGGGGTAATGTGTGCAGCTGGGAAAGCCTTCTACTTAGTAGTGCAGTAGCGACTTTGGAATGCTGCAAGTTAATTTGCGTCACCGTCAAGGGACGATAGCTACAGGAGTCGTCCGAGTCAATCATTTGGGAAAGACATGAAAGCTGGCCGTCCCAAGGAAGAGACTCAGACGGTTCCCGTACCGTAAGCCCATGACATCAACACTGGCCTCGTCCACTCGCAGCACAAGAGTAGCACCTTCCTTCCCGTCCCGGTTTTTACTCTTGGTGTACGAGACGACTCGCCAAAGCCTCGTGTTGATGCCCGGATTCTGGGCACGTAGACAGGATAGGACATCCGCCGTAGACAGGTCTGGATCCGGAATCCAGCAGATGGCCTTCCTGAGGGGTACACTCTCCTCGCTGTAGACTGCGAAGCGAGTGGTCCCCATGGGGGGCACGTTATTGACCGTGGTCCTGATCCACTCGAAGTTGGCCAGAGACGCGCACGTCACCTTTATGGTGCCGTCCTTTGTCTCATAGCCCTTCGCGTTGGCTTCCGGACCGGAGGCAATAACCCGACGCATCAGCTGGCTTTTGCAGTATTTGATTTCTGCATCCGTCAGCTGATGGTCGGGCCCCTGTTTTCCAATCACAGCCACAGGTCGTGGGCCAGCAGCCTTCTCGCTATAGGATGGCTTGGCCGCACCCTTGGATGTGCTTGGGCGAAGGTCCAGCTCCCGATCCTCCACTGACGAAGATTTCGCCGGGCAGACAGCTGTGCTGGACTTTTTGTCGAGGCGCCGATAGAGACGTGGCTCAGCAGAACCTTTTCCCGCCACATTGACTGGCGCCAAGACCGAGCTCGTACCTTGGGGGGTCGTGGCTCGGTCATTGGCGGCAACCGCAGGGCAGGGAGGTGTGCTGCTTTCAGCCGCCGTCTTTCTCCGCTTGCCTCGAGAGCGAGACAACTTGGGAGTGCCTGTGCCCACCGAAGACTCGGTAGCTTCCGTGGGTGTCACTTCCGCTGACCGAGGTCGTTTGGAAGACACAGACACAGAAGGGCCGGCGGAGCCACATGAGGATTTCTCCCGCATGAGCTCTGCCCGCCGCTTTCTTCTCTTCCTCCTTGCCGCGCTCTTCGATTTCCCTGCTTCTTTGGGAGGTCGTGCAGCCACCGAAGAGACCTCACAACTCAGGCCCTCAGAAGCAGGGAAACGTTTTTCATACTCTGAAGGAGAGGAGATTGCGATAGCAACCCCCGTCTCCTCCAGGATGCGCTCTCGCTCGTAGAGCTGAGAGACTTGGGTAATGGTTGGGGCCTCCAGAATCCATGCCCCTGCCGCCGAAGCGGGTGGATTGCCACTTGTGTGGATTCCACCTGGAGTAATAGATCCTTTGTTTTCCATTACCTTTTTTGGTTTTTTTCGGGACTCCTCCCTAGCCAGTTTGGTTCGCGGATGGCAACCTGATTCTATGCCAACTTTGAGTCATCACACGAGTGTTGAACCCACCCAACAGGGAAGGCCACTCTTGTGATGCCAGGGCTCCCTATCCACCACCTGGGACGCGCCCGATGGGAGATCAGGCAACTCCACACGGGAAAATAGGCATTAGAAAAGTTTCAAGTATACAGTAAATTCCAAATATAAATTCGATTCAATAATTAGTAATCAGCAACTGATAAACAGTGCAATCAAGAATTTGCTTTTTTTTTTTGGAAAAATTCCTTAAAGCTATTTAGCTTTTTTTGGAAAAATTCTTTAAAGCATAATTTACGCGCCATGAAAACTCAATAACAAGAAATACTTGTTGGTAACGCCCAAACAAGCTACCATTCTGACAATTGCTATATTTGTACCACATATTATCATATAAGTATACATATTGACTGATACACCGACAGGCAGCAACAAAAGTAGCACTAAGTAGCTGAAATATTTTATAATGAGAACTGAGTGGCAATGAAGGCAAGGTAGAAAAGCGAAAGCGAGAACGAACTTGTGCTGCGCTAATAAGCGTAACAGGCAACCACCTCAGCAGACAGTGCGCGCTCTAACGTTAAAGACCCACCCATACACAGCCATTTATAGTTACACCTACACATATTAAGTGAGGTATTTTTATGAAAAATATGCAAACAAATTTCGCTTTTATAGTTGCCTTAAATTATGCAACAAGCGCCAAATGTAACTTTTGCTACTTTATTTTGAGTAATTGTGGCACATTTATCGCGCGCAAGCAAGCAAAATGAACGACCGAAAGGAAGACGTTCAAGTGAGCTCAAGGTAAAATGTTGGCGCAACATGCTGCCACACCAAAACACTCCATTAGTACACCGCTAAAGTCAGCGCGGATGCGTGTATGTGTGTGTACGAAGAGCAGAGGAGCGCGCATGTGACGAGTGCGCGTGGGGAGAAGAGTTGAATGTATGGCATAGTGACTTTTCAATGCACTCGTTTGTTCTACGCTTCCGCTTTCGCTTTGCTTTTTTTCGTTTTTTTCAGCAGATCTTATGTTATAACGAGAATGCTGCTTTTGCCATTTTTCTTATCAGCAGTTGCTTGCGCGTCTGCATTATTTGCTTCCAATTTTTCTTTGCCACGTCTGCGTTAGCACGCGCTTGCTCCTAAATGTATGTAACATACTGCGTGAAAGATGTGTTTGTGTGCAAAGAAAAATTGGCAAAATGATTACACTGGTGTACGTGCAGGCTACACGAGTGTCATATGTTGCAAGAGAATCGATTTGGTGTTATAAGGGTGTGAGTGGGGAAATGGAAAGGAAGTGAGACGCAAACTGGTTATTATTCACCACTCATTCAGTTCTCAAAAAAACTAGCGCAAAATGGGAAAAAATTGGGAATATGTTGCATACTTTTCAGTCGATGCAAAAGCGTGGTTCGGGATGTCATAGTTGTTTTTTTTTTTTTGTTTTTGGTTGAGTCAATATCAAAGCACTTTTTATATCACACAATTAAGCTTTTGCTGAAAATATAAAGTCATCATAAAACTCATAAAGCTTAAAATTTTAAAATAATTTTGGAGACTCGATTTTCAATCAGCATAAATTATTTGAAACTCAGGAACTCAGCTCACTTTTCATGATAATGATTTGCATAATCAAAGTTCTCTCTCTAAGTTAATTAAACATTGTTTTGTGTAGCATAATTTTAGGCTAACTGAGTAATAACATATTTTGTTACGAGAAATTCATTAATATTTCCTTGAAAACTATGCGCAAAATTTTATTAAATGTGAATTTATGAAACATAACAGGATTTCAATATTATAGCATACTTTTAGGCACTTAATGGTATTTTCAACGCACCCTTTTCATAGGTAGAAATTTTTAGTTGTATTAAATAAAAAAATCTCTGCTAATTGTTTTTTATTTCCATTGCCTTGAGACGTATGTAGCATACTTTAAGGCTTTTAAAATTATTTAATAAAGATATTTGATACGTGAATTTCATTATTATATCCTTAGCCAACAAACGCAAAAAGTTTTGTCAAATTTTAAGGTATGAAACAGAATGGCATTTAATTATTGTAGCATACTTTTAGGCCCTGAACGGTATTTTGAATGCAGTCATTTTCATAGGTCGAAATTTTTAGTTGTATTTAATAAAAAAATGTCTGCTCATTGTTTTTTATTTCCATTACCTTGAGAAGTATGTAGCATACTTTAAGGCTTTTAAAATTATTTAATAAAAATTTAATTTTCGTCGTGAAACATTCATCCTGAATAATTTTATTTCGACATTTGCCCCATTATTTCACTCTAAACAGCTTTGGCGCCTAAAAGTAGTCTAGCTCTTAAGTTGTGTTTTGTTTAATTAATTAAGTTTAATTATTAATATTAATTTGACTTTAGTCGTTTTCTACATAAACATATATTATTTTTTTGTAATATGCAGGTGCCCGATTTAAAGAAAGATCGTTCCTTCCAATGTAACTATACAGTGTTGCCCCTAAAAGTATATAAAATGTTTACATTCATGTTTTTTGGTAGATTTAGAAGGAATCTTTTTTAATTCATTGTTATATATTATTATCTATTTCAAATCATTATTTCATGAACTTATTCTCATGCTCCCAAAAATATGCAACAGAAAGCTGAGCAATTGCCTATTTAAGATCAGTTACGGTTGGGTTGAACTAGTCCATAAAATTAACTAGGTTTTGGTTTATCATTCCTTCCACAAAAAATTTCTGAATTAAATTTTGTTCGCCTAAAAGTGGACTACTCGAGGTTTCTAATTTTCTCTATTTTCCCCATATGAAAAGAAACTAAACTTAAACCGCTTAAATGCTGTAACTTTGACTCTATGCATCTACACGCTAAAACCATTGCGCCTTAAGACATGCAATAATATCGCGCGTATAACGGCATATATGTATAGCTGAAATCCCTGCTGTTCGAAAGTTGAAAGTTACGTGAAACCACCAACATTTGGATGGAAAAACTTTTATGTCTGCTCATTTGCCATTTACATTGGCGGAAATAGAAGCCGTTGCTCATTTGGTTGCCAGCCAGCAGGCGCCTAACAGCGAGAGCACCAGCTGCTGTGGGGAGCAGCAGTGTAATTGTTGCTGCAACTACCAAGTCTGATGCTACGCCAACTTCGTGCTGCTTTTAGTAAAATTTTCACTATTTTTTTTCTTATGTTCACCAGTGCGCCTCCTCACACATGTTGCACCCGCAGCTGCTACTTGCTCTCTGTCATAGCATACCTTTCGTCTGCCATTACTCTCGCTGATTAGCATTATTAGCGGTGGCAGGCGTAATTTGCGACGATGCATATAAATAGATGGGAGCAACATGTGCCATATGGGGAAAAAATAGTCGAAGTTGTGCAGAGCAAATTGTAGAGTGCAGCACTTAAGTACGCAATAAGGCAGCCTAAAAGTAGGCAATACATGCGAAGCGTGAGCTTTGGCGCAAAGCAAAGAATCAGGCAGCGTTTCAGCGCGTGTTTGTTTACGGTTTTGCGTCTAGTTCAACCAACTTCTTCGTGGTGCGCTCGATTTAATGGCAACTCCGCAAAAGTAATCGGCATAATTTGCTTTGCATCGCAGCAGCAGCTGCAACCAGCAAATGGCGGAAAGTCAAACAAAATGCTTGCGCACATATGTTTGTGGTATGCAAATTTGCATTGTAGCGCCACGAAAGTTGGATGCCATTTAATTGCAATGCCAATTCAAGCATGCGCGGATTCACACTCAATTAACTAAGTAGAATTGGCGGAAGAACGAACAAATATTCGGTTGTATTGAAGAAGCAAAAGGAATAAGTAAAGTGATTAGGAGTAAGAAAATGCTGAAAGTGCATGAATGCATGCAGGAGTGTCGACTTTGGATTACTTTGATAGTTCGTTGACTTCGCGGCTGTCCGAACATAGGAGCGTTAAAGCCGATAGCTTTAAAAAAAATGCGAATGAAAGAAAAATGTGCTAAAAACAATACTTTAAGGTTTCATGCCTGGATGTATGGACCTTATTTTTTATAATAATAAATTATAAATATAAATTATAGAATAAAATTATGTATCTCCCCATTTTCCATGTCATAAATAGCCACAGCATCATAGCTCACCAAGATACATACAAAGGATAAAGAATATAATGAGTTTTTCAGAACCACCTTGAATAAGCTTAGAGGTTAATTTATCATACATACTTTCAGGCGCACTAACTTACAATAATCGTGTGCCACCACATTTTAGTAGTACATAAAGTTGTTCTGATATATTTCATATTCAATTGTAAACAAATTTGCTTGGCTTGAGTTAAGATATTGCGCCTAAAAGTAAGCATTTTTTCCAATTTCTAATCAAATATACATATTACGCCTTAATGGTGTTTACGCCTACTTATATGTGCATAGCTGCAATTTCAGGGCCCAGTAAATGGCTTGGTTTATGCGCCTAAAATTATGCAGAAAAAATAAAAACTTGTAATATTTAGTGCTGGAAACTTTTGGTCATGCTGATCTGAGTCTATAGCTGCGCAACTACATGAAGCCAATACTTTTCCTTATTACACAAGGAAAATGAGATTTCTTTTTATTAAGATGTGGAAGCATCAAAAGCCTTTAACCCGACAGTGTTGGACTTTAACCCGAACTAAACCTCCTACCGCCATTGTACCGATCTCCGTTTCAACCGTTAATTAAATCGTTGGGAGGCGGTTGCTCTACTCTTTGCTTGTAGTCCGTAAAAAGTTGCACGTACTTTAGTCTTCCCACTGTTTTGTTTATTTCCGAAGGAATCCACCACAGTTGGCCTTGTCCACCCTCTCCTTCTATTTTTGTCACACCTCTACTTAAGGATCCATTTCCTTGTCACGGATTAGCGTGCAAGTCCACCTTCTCTTTGCCAATTTAGTAAGGATATAGCTTTCTCTCTTTTCATGATCGCTGTTATGTTAGTGTGACCTTGTTCTTTTACCACGTACACCCTCGCTATGAAAATAAGGCAGCTTTGAAAGAATATGTTTGGGATTATGAAAATATTGCAGAAGAGCAACGCTAAACTCTCCATGATTGGATGGAAGTTCATATAAATCGACTAAAGAGTCACTGGGGCTAGATGGATGAGCCCCAGTGGTATCAGAATGGAACTATTCAGGCCTAATTGTGCCATATGACAGCCACTCAACCTGACCTTACCTAACCTAAGGCCGCTTTTCTTATATATTTCAAATCGCAATTACTAAATTCTACGCTCTAATTAAGAAATTAAATAATTCATAACCAAACCAGGTACAAGTATTCTAAAAAATCTCTAAAAAAATAGCTTACGTTGGAAAATTCCCTCAACAACGTCCACATGTTTGTGGTAAGCGCACAAATGCCTATACAAAATTTTACCTAATTCTTCATAAGAAAATCAAATTTCCACATTCTCTTTGCAATCACTTTCCGACCCACACACACACACACGCACGCATATACATGCTTTCTAGCTTACACCCCTTCCAGGTCCATCTCCGTCTAGCCCTCACTCTCTCTCTCTCTCCCTCCAGCCCTTACTCTCTCTTTATCTCCTTCTCTCTCTCTCTTATTCTTACCGAGAATTTATCTTTTCTCATTTCACCAGATTTCACCGCATTGCAATGATTTGCGGTTTTTTCTGAAGCTGTCGGTTTGTGATATGCCATATTCAAATGTCACTTGTCACCAAAAAAGATAAGGAAGTGTACGACATAAACATATATGTATGTGCACACAAGCGCCACCTATGCACACATACTTATGATTACTCTCAAGCATACTCCCTCACACCCAGAAATACACACGCACACACACACACACTCCCCAATTTCAAAATCTGTCAACATTTCATAACAGAAAATCAAAGCGTTGACAGTTGAAGCAAGAAAATGTTGACAATAGCTGCAGGGAAGTGAAAAATTGCTGCTGAATTATTGAAGAATTGCGGAAGTAGTAGTAGAAAGTGTGACAAATTAAAGGAAAAGTTTTTAGCTTTTTGGTTTCTTTTCAGTAAAGGTGAATATGGAAGCTTAAAAGTTCATAGGTAGCAGGTGAGAGGTGCAAGGTAAACTGAATAGGAGAAATGTGAACTTGAATAATTATGAATGGAAGGAGTTATGTTTTTTGTGTTGTTTTCTGTAGTTGTATATTGAAGAAAATTATTTTCATTAATTTGAACTTTTTTTCTTGTCTTTTTTCTCTTTTTTTTGTGAAAAAAATCTTCACCTACTTGAGTTCTTATTTTATCCCTAAAATTTAAAGTTTTTAAGCAAAATTCAAGCAAGCCAAGAAGGTGATGACGTTTTTCATACAGGTCGCACCTATAATTAGGGTTCGTATCATGTGAACGCCAGAATAGTTAAAATAAAAACAAAGTCTTAATATAGTTTTTATTTAAATTTTTTTTATACGAGTATCTCATTTTTTGCCGAACAAATTTTGGTATTTCTTGAATTTTTTATTTTGATTTATTTTGAGAAAAAAGTCTTTAGTCTTATTTTTTTTAAATTATTTTCAGGCCTCCATGAACGTTACTGAAAAAAGTGAAATACATTATTTTTTCAAACCAAAGAAGTTGTAAAATAATTTTTATATTTATTTTATTTTAATTTTTTGCAGGCAGAAAGTTTTTATTTTTTCTGAATTATTTCAATTTAATTCATTTTTTGTTTTTTTTTTGGGAAAAAGGTTTTATTTTTTTTATATTATGATTTTCATGCAGATAACGCCTAAGAACTAGAAACTAGAGTAGTTAAAAGAAAACAAAGTCGCAAAATATTTTTTATTTCAATTTTGTTTTTAATTAAATTTTTTTAGAAAGAAATTTTTGTTTTTAATTTAATTATTTGAGAAACATATTTTGGTATTTCTTAATTTTTTTATTTTTATTCGTTTTGAGAAAAAAGTGTTTGGTCTACTTGTTTTTTATAATTTTTCCGAGGTAATGCCGCGCCTTCTGCCAAAAAAATGTGAAACACAGATGGCGCTCCAAGCAGTAAGAAGACGTTGTTCCGGCAGGCTAATCACCTACCCTGTCAGAAATCAAAAACAGATTAACGAAACCAACGCAGGACTGAGTCTTGTCGAGGTCCTATGCTCCCGAGTGGAGTCAACAAGGAAATAAACAAAAAATTCCGCCATGAGCATTGAATTGAATAAAAAAATAAAAATTTTTTCCTGAAGAATAAAAAATTAAACTATCAGTTTAGAAACCATAAATGTTTTAAAATAATTTTTATGTTTTTTTTATTGTTCAGGAAATTTTTTTTGTTTTTTTATTCGAGTTTTGTTTTTTGTGAGAAAAACTTTTTTAGTTTTGTATTGTTCTTTTCTTATTATTATTATTAGTTGTTTTTTTTTTTGAAAAAGTGAATATTTTATTTATTTATTAAAATGGTTTTCACGCAGTTAATGTTTTAAGAGTTATAGGAAAGTTTTACAAAAAAAAACACACGTAAAATTCAGAAAAAATGCACGAAGTTTTTTTTTAAATCGATAGTACAGTCCATATAATTTAATGTTTGAAGATTATTTCATGCAAAAGTTGACCGCGACTGCGCTTCAAATGATCCACCCGCTTAATCCAATTTTGGCATACTCTTTCCAATGTTTCGGCCGGTATCTCACATATAAATGCTTTAATGTTGTCTTCCAATGCATTAATTGAGCAGGCTTGTCTGAATAGACATCAGCTTTAACATAGCCCCACAAAAAATAATCTAAAGGCGTTCTATTGCACGATCTGGGTGGCCAATTGACAGGTCCCGAACGTGAAATAAAATGTTCACCGAACTCGCCTCTCAGCAAGTCCATTGTTACGCGTGCTGTGTGGCATGTGGCACCGTTTTGCTGAAACCACATGTCCTGCAAGTCAAGCTCTTGCATTTTGGGCAAAAAAAGTGGGATATCATTGCACGGTGGCGCTCACCATTCACAGTTACGTTACAATTCGCAGCATCTTTGAAGAATTAGGATCCAATGATACCTCCAGCCCATAAACCGCTCCACACTAAGACCTTTTCTGGATACATTGGTAGCTCTTGCAATTCTACTGGCTGATCTTCACTCCAAAATCGACAATTCTGCTTATTTACGTACCCATTGATCCAAAAATGAGCTTCGTCGCTGAACACAATTTTTCAATAAAAAAGTGGATCTTAAACTTTCTTAATAGAACACGCATTTTTAAAATAAAATTCAATGATTTGCAGGCGTTGTTCGTTTGTAAGACGATTCATGGTTAAATTATAGACCAAACTGAAACTTGCTTTTTTTTTGTTTGTTTTTTAAAAAAGATTATCTTATTCTCTTTTGTATTTTCGCTTTCTTACTTTTTTTAATTTTTTAATTTTTTTGGTTTTTTTTTGAGAAAAAAGTCTTTATTATAATTTGTTTGCTTTTGGTTGTTGGTTTTTTTTCTTGCCTAAAGGATTTTTTTTTATATTTTCTTTAGGCAATAAGCTCTAAAGTAACCAAATCTGGTCTGGTTTTAATAAACTATTATTTTACTAGCCAATGAATTCATTAAAAATCATAGTAGTCTTATCAGAGTACAGTTTAAGATTAGTAACATTCGGAATATACGGAAATACGTAAAGCGATTTTTGAAATAATTAAAAACAAATTAATTGACAAATTCGTGCTAGTGATTGATGCTTTGATTGGAGTTTACAAACCATCTCTTTAGAAATGGTTTAATCAATTTTGTAATGCAATGGGAAATTCACTATTCACTTAGACTATTAAAGTATTCTCATATTTCAGTCGCAAACTTTTCCAAACTCTTCTTTTTGTAGTTTTTATTAATTCCTGATTTTCAATGAATTCCTGATTCAAATCGCGCCGTGAAATAGGCTTCATTTCTTTCGAATTATCACAGAAAGCGTCTTTCAGGGTATGAAGGAAGTATTTTTAGTGGTATGTGCAGGCTTTTCTGATAATGAAGACCTTGTGAGCTCATATTAATTAAATTTTTTTTTTAATTTTAAAATTTTTAAATTTTGATAAGTTTTAGCGAAATTATAATTTGCGTATATATCAGTTACTTTGGCTATAACTAGCTGAAATACTTAAAATCTTTTAAAAATATGATAAGATATAAAATGCTGAATTGATTTCGATTCATTAAAAAAAAGTCATATGAAACACCCTCAATTAATAACTTCATGGCATATCCAAAGCAAAAGGGGTACTTTTCCAAAAAAGTTTAAGTCAAAGATTATAAAATTTTACTCCGATAAGGTGCTTTAAGTGCCGGCAGCGCTTGCCGATGCGCTACGAGTTTCTGCTTCATTTTGCCGCTAACATCAACTTTTGTGCAACTCTTGATGCTGTTTTTTGGTTTCGTGTCATGTCTAGGTAATTGCTTGGTCATACCGATTATAAGTTTTTGTTTTTTTTTTACTTTATTCTGAAAGTTGTAGGCAAAAAAAAAAACAAAAAAGAAAAAAAGGAAAAAAGAAAAAAAAAGAAAAATATACTTGTACATATTTTATATTTTTCAAAACATTCTGCGCTTTGATAATCGGGTTGTGTGCATAATTTTATTTTAGAATTTTTTTCTAATCATTTTAGAACAATAAACTTTTCTATACAATTTTTCACTTTTCACAAACACATTCTTATTTGATTTATTTTTTTTATTTATATCCAAAATAATAGCTAATCCAAAATATTCATACGGTTAGTTAACTAAAATCAAAATATCATTCCACAACTCCCAAAGCACGCCATTCTTTGACGTTTTATTGCATGCAGCTCCTTCAGATGGGCTTAATTTTGATGTGATTTTTCCCACACAACATGACTTTCTGTCAAACCGCCGCTTATTACCTTTCACCCAGACGCAATTACACCCTCACGAATCAAATGTAATATAGCCACTCTGTTGCTAAACATTTTTACTCATGTAAATCAACTAAATAAATCAACCTTGCGCCCAAATGTATACTACTTAAAAAGCATATAGGGGACAAGCCCGCATGGCAAATGAAATATTAAATTCGTCGAATAGAGCGCAAGAAATAAGAGAGAAAAAATGGGAAGACAGAAAGTTTTCAGGCGTACGCGGTAAAAATAAATAAATAAGTGGAAGCGGGCCATAATAAAATATCGCAATGAAATTTCGCTAGTAGCGCTAGTAAAGAAGCAGCATGTTGGGTGTGTGTGTGGATGTGTCAG
The DNA here is from genome assembly GCA_037575425.1 of Anastrepha fraterculus. NCBI lineage: Eukaryota > Metazoa > Arthropoda > Insecta > Diptera > Tephritidae > Anastrepha > Anastrepha fraterculus. Next base: position 322,253 of record JAYXIM010024494.1, on the reverse strand, counting down.
CCTTGTGGTAACGTTTTTGCCGCACAATTTTTATTTTATTTGCTTGTATTTATTTAAAATATTATTTATTTATGAATTTCCGCGAATGCGATTGCGTACATTAAATTTTTGGTTTCAGCTTAAGTTAATGATTTTTTTTTTGGCTAGTACCCACATCTCCGTACTGAATTAAATTTCTTATTCTACAACATTTTATTTATTTAGGTTTATTTTTGCATTTCAAATCGCAACAGAAATGGTTAGGAAGTCAAGGTTAAACGAAAATAACTGTGAAGGTGGTGAGGAAAAAAACGAGAAGGAATGAACAAATACTGGGAAGAAACAAGACTAATAAAAGCTATGGGGAAACTAAAAGAAATTTAGAAATATTATGTGGAATTGATTTCGCAGAATTTGCATGAAGAAATAAGTACCAATTTAGGAAGTAAGACCATTTTTTTTAGAAAAAATTCTTAAATTTTACTGCCTAAAAACATTTTTCAAACGAAAAATAAACCATGCACTTATCCAGGCACCCATATCTTTAGAGTATACCACTTTTGTAGAACAGAAGTAGGTGCAGTCCAGTAGATATAGTTGGTTTTTGTTTTTTTTTTTGTACACAGTGAAATTTGCGAATTTGTTTTGTGTAAAAAGTGTTATAAGTCGAATGTATGATAGATAGAAAAATTACTGCCAATACTTCATAGGTGAATATCGCTAGGATTACTTTTTTAGAATATTTTAAGCCTTTAGCTTTCTTTTTTGTTGGCCAATTTTACATCTTTTCAGAAGAGTTCTAAAAGTCATCCTATAATCTAGTTTTACTGAATGATTATTAAAGTGGAGAAAAATGGGCTGAACTTTTTACTTGATAGAGGCTCTAAAGCGGTTACAAAAAATATTGGCCGTATTTAGAAAGTTAAACCAACACAAGGCGATTATTCGGCATCTTACCTTCTGGCCCTGGCAAGTCATTGTAAGCACTACAGACCATGGAAGTTTTATTTTTCGTATTTTTTTTAACTAACTTATTTTCCAGAAGTTTCAGAGATATCTTATTTTTTGTCGAAAACCGCAACTTAAAAGCCAAGGTGACTTCAAATGTCTTAAAAAAATTCATGCTAATTACAGAAAGATCAAACGTATGCAAATTCAAAGTTCAAGGAGAAGTCAAGTACTTGCCTTCATTTCAATAGAAAACGTTTCTCACCTTTGTTTCTCTTCACTTCACTTCACTTAATATTCAAAGCGAACGTTGCTCATCTGCTGATACGTGTAGCATTTGGTGATTAGGGTAACTTCTGATTGGAGATATAGGGATGAGAAAAAATTGGAATCACTTCCTCTTCCTATCCTGTCTTGAGAATGACGATACTGCCGAGTATTTTCTCTGTATGGATAAAGTTCATACTCTTCCTCTTCCAGATCCCTTAAGATTCATCAAAGAATCCAACAGGTTTGTAGAAGAGCGACCTCAAACTAATTTATCCGTCTTAACATCCACTTTTTAGCTTTCCTATCTCTATTTGTTCTAATCTAATCTAATCTAATCTAATCTAATCTAATCTAATCTAATCTAATCTAATCTAATCTAATCTAATCTAATCTAATCTAATCTAATCTAATCTAATCTAATCTAGTCTAGTCTAGTCTAGTCTAGTCTAGTCTAGTCTAGTCTAATCTAATCTAATCTATCCTCTGCGAATGGCAAGTGAAATCCTTTAATCCTTTTCAAATTTCGGTGTTACTAATCTTTCGACAATCGGTTTAATGAAGCCATAGTTCCGCTGGAGAAACGGAAGCGATAGATTGAGTAAAATAATGCTTGGATATCTCTTTAGATAGAATCTTTTAAGGAGCAGCCTTTCTAACCTAACCGAACCACTCGAGCCTACGCCCTCTCTGAAACAATAGAGATGCTTTATCACATTGAAATGGGTCATGAGGGCTGCATATTTCGTAAAAAATAGCGAATATCCATGTCCTGTTCGAAGAGTCTCTGCTTAAGCTCATACAGCGCCTCTAGGGACACCTACCCCCTTTTTTAAGATATTTTAAATAAAGGTGTGTAAGCTTTAATTCGCAGAATCCATATTTGTGTTTTGTTATAATATTTATACAATTTCAGCAGTAGATATATTATATTAAAATTATATTTTTTGTCTATAGAATTTCAGCAGTAGATATTCTAAAATTAGATTTATTTCTCACTTATTCGTACCCACATCGATCACTGTTGCTGCCCACTCAGTTTTAAATAAATATTTTGCACAACCTAATACCTTTCGACTGCTTTCAAATTTATGGCTAGCAAAGCAGACACATTTTCACATATGCACACACACACATGTACACTGCTATGTATATACACCCTCGTACACACAAGTGTTAGTGTGCGGGAATTCAAGTTGAGATGATTTGGTTTTACTAGACTGCTAATGCATCAATAATTTAGCATTTTATGCGCTTGTATTTGTACGCTTATCACAGAGATTTACACAGAAATACTGACAAGCAAGCAAATGTAGTGGTGGCGGCACACAACATTTATCATTGGACTGTCACATAAATCTACAATTTTCCGCTTTATGTGTTTGTGTGGTCGTTGCCAGTGGTTAGTGGACAGCGGGCAATAATATGAACAAAATTTTATCATATATATTTTGAACAAACAAATATTGAATAATTAAATCAGTCAATGGTAAAAAAGCGAAGTCTAATAAAAATTATATAGAAAAAATAGAAATATATTTTAAATCTATGTTTATAATTTAAATACGGAAAAAAATATTTTAAATTTAATTTTGGAAGTAGAAAAACTAAATAAAAATATATTTCGCAGATTTAGCTAAAAATCACATGCAATAATTTTTTCTAGCTTTGGAAGAAAAAAATGTATTAAAAATTCATTTCAGATCTTGGCTACAAAAATGTAATAAAAAGTAAAAATCAAATATGGAGAAAAAAAAATTTTTGATTTTGGAAGCAGAAAAATTTAACAAATATTTATTTCAGATCTTGAGTTAAAAAGCTTAAGAAAAATATATATTTATATAAATAATTAGTAACCAGCAATGAAATTTTTTTGATGTGGAAGGGAAAAACTTTAATAGAAATATATTTCAAATCTTTGGCTACAAAAATGTAAGTAAAATACATTTTGGATCTTTGGTTAGAAATCAAATATGGAAACGAAAAAAAATTTAATTTTGGAAGCATACAAATTTAACAAAAATTTATATCAGATCTTAGCTACAAAAACGTCATAAAAAATAAAAATCAAAATCAAATATGGAAAAGAAAAATTAAAAAAAAAAATTATTGCAGATTAGCTTAAGAAAATTTAAGAAAAACATATTTTCGATCAATAACTAATAGCCAAAAATTAATTTTTTTTATTTGGAAGCAAAAAAAGAAATTAATAAAATTATATTTTGGATATTTGGTTAAAAATTTCATACGGAAAACAAACACTTTTAGTTTTGGAAGCACAAAAATTTAATAAAAATATATTTCGTATCTTACGCTAAAAATCAAGTACTATAAATTTCTTTAAACTTTAGAAGAAAAAATTTAACAAAAATTCATTTGATATTTTTATTTAGGAAAATTAAATTTTGGTTCAATAACTAATAATCATCAATTTACTTTTTTTTTAATTGGAGGTTAACAAAAAATTATTAAAAATATTTTTAGGATCTTTGGTTATTAATCAATGGAAAATAAATGTCAAAATTTTGGAAGCAGAAAAATGTGCTAAAAATATATCCTATCTTTACCTAAAAATCAAATATTATGGTTTTCTTCAAGCTTTAGAAGAAAAAAAATTCACAAAAATTTCTTTCAGATCTTCAGCTACAAGAACGTTAAAAAAATATATTTGAATCTTTGGTTAAAAACCAAATATGGAAAGAAAAATTTAAGCGTTGGAAACAAAATGTAATGCAAATATTAAAAATTTTTTTTTCATTTTATAATAAAAATTTTTTTATTAAAATAAAACAAAAAAAATTTAAAAAACTTTGAAAGAAAAATATGTTTTGAATATACGGTAAACTGTACTGTGACTTTTAACTCTCCAAGCAAACAAGTTTCTTAAAATTACATTTTTGATGATTCGTTAAAAAGCATGATTCGAAAAAACTTTATTTAAACTTCAAACCATCAAAAATGAAAAAAAACTTTCTTTAAATTTTGAGAAAAAAAAATTAATAAAAACGTCATGTAATCAAATATGGAAGAAAAAGTATGTGCTTTGGAAGCAAAGAAATTTATTAAAAATAAAAAATGTATTTAAAAATCAGATATGAAAACTACGGTAGATACCTATGAAATGAGACTTTTTTTTAATTTCAAACGTTTACCATATTAACAAAAAATGGTTACAAATTCAATCTTCAAATTAATAGCCATCGCTAGCGACACATTTTTCTCATCTCTCAGGCAATATGTGGATGGCGCGCCAAAAAAATTGGCCGTCTTTGGCCGCAAACCAATCATCGAGCCATTTTTTGGCTTCTTCCTGAGAATTGTAGCGCTGCTCGGAAAGTGCGCATCCCATCGCTGCAAACTTATGATAATCGGAAGGGGCCAAGTCTGGTGAGTAAGCCGCATGCACCAGCGGTTCTCAATCGTACGTCTCCACCAATTCCCGGGTCGCTCTTGTTCGATGTGGCGGTGCAATGTCACATTGTCAGTTCATGCGGCACCCATCTTCCGACCTTTAAAATCATGCCCATGTCTTTCAAACGTTTGGAAATGGTTTTTTGGGTCACTCTCAACTGCTCTGCCATCACATCTTGCGTTTGACCATCATCTTCATCCAACAATGCTTGCACTACCTCGTCCTCAAACTTTTTCGGTAGTTTCGAAGTTTTTTAAACCACCTGAAGCACTGAGCTCTACTTAGAGCATGCCCACCATAAGCTTCTATAAGTATTTGAAGAGCTTGAGAAGCGTTTTCCTTCAATTGATAGCAGAAAATCAACGTTGTCCGCAAATAGTAGTTTGAAGGCACGAAATTCGACACTTTTAAGAGCGAGAAAAATGCATTGTCGTATGAAGCGTACCAAACAATGAACTGAATATTGTTGACAGATGACAGACAAAAAACAAGACATCTGGGAAGGTTTAAAAATACTCCTAGCGACATCTATGGACTAATAGCTGAAAGTCTCATTTCATAGTTATCTATGGAAATTTATTTAAAAATCATTATGAAAAAAGCATTCTTTAAATTAAAAAAAAAATAATAATAATAAAAATGTAGCGTACAACTTTATTTAAAATCAAATATTAAAAAATAATTTTTAAAATTGTAGAAAATGTACAAATTTCGTTAAAAATCAAACATTTAAAAGAAAAATTTTGAAATTAAGAGAGCAGAAGAATTTAGGACAAATATATTTCGATAAAAATGAAATACCTTATTTTTTTTAAACTTTGGGGAAACAACTTGCATATTAATATATTTTGGCTTTTTGGTAAAAATAAAATATTACAATTTTTAATAAGTTTTTGAAGCAAAAAAAATTTAATAAGCATACAAGCCAAGAAAAATGAGAAAAACAGATGGCACTCCAAGCGGTAAGAAGGCGATAGGTGAGCATTCCCACAACTTTGGACTGGTAGCGGCAGGCTAATTACCTACCCTGTCAGAAGTCAAAATAGATTAACGAAACAAAGCAAGAGCGAATCTTGTCGAGGCTCTATGCTCCCGACAGGAGTGAATAAGGGGGAAAAAAACATTTTGGATCTGGTTAATTTTAAAAATTTAATTTAAAAAAAATACAAAAATTAATAAATTTGTGTCTGAGCTCCCGTTAAAAATCAAATATGAAATAAAATTTTTGCATAAATCTTGAAAAAAAATATTGAAAAATACACTTTAATTTTTTGATTACAACATAATTAGTTATTAAAGTCAAAATCAAATGGGAAAAAATTTGAGTTAGCTAATCCACAAAAAACAACAAAAAAAAAAACATCTGAAAATAATAAATGTTCTGTCTTCGGTGGCCCAGTTTTTGCTTTCATTTAACACGTCACCGTTTTGCAAATGACCGCCATTCAGAATTCGGTCATTTTGCCTCGTTCTCCTTTTTCTCCTCTCATTTTGCACATTTGCATTTTTCTTCCATCTCAACTCACTTATTGCCGACTTTAAGGCGCCGCATTGTCACAATTTTCATTACTTATACTTAACACACTTTCTTTGCACTGCTCACTTGCGTAAGTTCCTCATATTTTTTCCTCGCTAATTTGTGCTTCAGCACCCATTTGGCTTCGGTTCATTTTTTTAGCTTTGGAATTTTTTCTTGCAGTCTTTCTTTGCTTTTGTCTTGCAATTTCCCTCTTAAGCATTTTTGTCTTACATTGTTCACAATTTGTCTTCTTTAAAGTGTATTTAATTATGAAAGTGAAATAAATCAATGACAAAGTGAACAAAAGTGGAACACTGAGCTCAAAATATTTTTCATTTCAACTTTAATGGATTTAGAGCCAGGCGTTGGGCCAAGAAAGTTGATTGACCCTGAAAGTGTAACAGGAACAATGAACAGAAAAGCCAGTTGGACAGATGGTTGTTTTAAGTGGGGAGCCTGCTTTAATCGATTTTTTTTTTTTGCATAAATGTCTTTCCAAACTATCCAAGAATATGTCCTCAAAATTTCAGAAGCAAATTCAAAATATTTTCGCAGTTACAGAAGAAATTGTGAGCAAGCGTCGAGCAGGTATACGAGGGGATTTTTTATATACAAAAACTTTGACGCGCGATTTCTCGGTTTTTTATTTTTACGATTTTTCCGAATTGGCGGAAAAAAGTAGGGAAAAAGTTAAACATCCTATAGAAACGAGATAACATTGATTGTGTTCGGAATTAAATTCTCTTCTAGTTGAACTTAAAAAACCTTAAGAAAGTTTTGATTAACCCACTTTTTAAGCAATCTAAAGTGAATTTGTTTTTCCAAAAAAAAGATTTTTTTAATTAGCGAAATATTGTTGAATTTCTCACTTTTTGTTCAATTTTCTCGGTTTAACTAGAAGCTATACAATACTAAAATAAAACACTTTTTGGGTTTTGGTTTCAGATGAAAATTGCGACCTGCATCTTTCCCGCCGCACGACACATGCACACTCGAGGCGCCTCTCCAAAATGCTTGTACTAGGCATAATATCACATATATTTTTATGAAAAAACTTGAGAAGACTGCTGAAATATATAAGAATAACACCTGAAAGTTTCGTTTCAATCGAATATTTCTTTCCTTCCCAAAAAAATCCACGAAAAAATCGATTTTTTGAAGCCTCTAAAGCAGGCTCCCCCGCCCCCCCCCCCCCCCCTTAAATAAGTATTAAGAAGGAAAGATAAAAGGCCTTCAGAAGAACCAATTTTCCAAAGTAGGTGCGCCGGTTCCAAAAAAAAACAAAAAAAATCAGAAAACAATTGTGGAGGCTTCAAAAATCCTCGAAAAAATCGATTTTTGAAGCCTCTAAAGCAGGTTCGCCCCCCTTAAATAAGTATTAAGAGGGAAAGATAAAAGGCCTGCAGAAGATCCAATTTTCCAAAGTAGGTGCGCCGGTTCCAAAAAAAAAAAAATCAAAAAACAATTGTGGAAACGCATTGAAAATGCGTGTCTTCTTTTTTCATATAAAGCTTGAAAAATATTATCAAAAATATCTACAGGAATTTTAGTCATTTTAAGCCTGAAAGTTTTTATACTAAAATTAGTTGGGGGGAAATATCGTTTTAAAATTTACTGAAATTTTATATTCTGATAAATCTTGTTTCATTTTTTTTTAATTCTGAGTATAGAAAATTTTAAATTTTAATCAAAAATTGTATTGTTTAAATTTTTTTTAACTTTTTTTTTATTTCTCAGCATAGAAAATTTTAAACTTTTAATCAAAAATTTTATAGAAGGAAAAATATCCGGTTCAAATTTTCTGAAATTTTAGATTTTCATACATTTAAAAAAAAAATTTTTTTTAAATTCCGAGTATAGAAAATTTTATATTTTTAATCAAATTAAACTTAATCAAAAATTGTATACATATTTTGGTTAAACTTTGTTAATTTCCTATGAATTTTCTAAAAAAAGAAGATTTTGAAGAAACTTACACATAAATATAAAGGATTCATTCCCATTTTTCCAGATCACACTTGTCACAGGTCTTTCTTCAAAGCGCAACGCCAAGGCATATAAAAACAAATACATGGGGTATACTTTAAAGTTCTAAGTTCATCATGAGGAGAATGCGTTCTAGTGGGTGCAAGTTCCGCAAACCTCTTTGAGATTCGCAAGGCATTTCGAATCAAAGCATACGGCATTTTTTCAGCTCCTCGCTAACAAAAAAAAATTATAAAAATAAATTTCACCTCCAATATAAACTCTAAGCCAAAATAAATAATAAATTTCATCACTAAGCTCCAGCAGACTCTTTCAGCAGCACTTGCACTTCCAATGCTTTCTCATATTTATTATAAAATTCAAAGTTTTTGCCGTCATTTTTTTTTAATTTTTAATGCGCAATTTTTTATTTTTTTCTCTATTCTGTATTCCATACCATTTATTTTATGTCCCCTATTATTTATTCTCTACTCTTCTTTATTTTACATTATTTAATTTATATCTATTCTAAAGCGTGGTTAAATTTCAAGGGCCGATGTTGAATGTGAACCACACCGAAACGTCAAGCTTTTCCTCCATTTCATTTGATATTTTTCAATCCCAGACTAATTCAATTTGAACCATGGAAAGATACACAATTGAGCAACGCGTTAAAGTTGACAGTTATTCAAATCAAAATGCATATCGCGCACTTCGTGAAGAAAATCATCTTCAGTGATGAGGCACATTTTCACCTCAGTGGATTCGTCAATAAGCAGAATTGCCGCATTTGGGCGAATAATAATCCAAGAGTGATTGCCGAGAAACCAATACACCCACAAAGAGTGACTGTTTGGTGCGGTTTATGGGTCGGCGGCATCATTGGGCCGTATTTTTTCCAAAATGAGGCCGGTCAAGCAGTTACTGTGAATAGTGTTCGCTATCGTGAGATGATAACGTACCTTTTATGGCCTGAGTTGGAAGATATGGATGTGGACGATATGTGGTTGCAACAGGACGGTGCCACTTGTCACACAGCTAACGAAGCAATGGCTCTTTTGCGCGAAAAATTTGATGGCCGAATAATCTCACATCGCGGCGATGTCAATTGACCGCCAAGATCATGTGATTTGACACCGTTGGACTTCTTTCTTTGCGGTTATTTGAAAGAAAAGGTGTACGTCAATAAGCCATCAACAATTCATGAGCTAAAGGATGAGATAATTCGGCACATTAATGGCAAAGAACCTCAATTATGCCTCAGCGTCATCGAAAATTTGGACCGAGGTCGAGGCCGCGGCGGCCATTTGGCTGATATTTTCTTCCACACGTAATTCAGCCATACTAATATTATCATAATAAGGAGAAATGACAATATTTTCCTAAAACAATTGTATTTTATTCAAAATCAACACCAGCCCTTGAAACTTAACCACCCCATCTATTCTATATTATACTAAGTTATAGTTTCCCATTCCAATATCTGACATTTTTCTTTAGCTCAAGTCTCCATATTCAATTTTCGCACAACTTTTTCTAGCAATAATTTTCTTCTCAGTGACTTCATTCGCTTAGCATAGAATTGCATTATTTTTCCGCGAGTACTTTTTTTATCTAAAATGTTTTCTTACCCCATATTTCTTTTTAAATCATTATTTGTTTCCATTTCATCTGTCTCCTTCTTTTGATTTCCTGCCAAGGAAATTGTAAGTTATGTTCAAACTTTTTCAGTTACAAATCGCAAATTATTTTTCCGACGACCCTCTCCCATCCTTTTTAACCCTTTCTGGCGTTTTTTCTGTCCACAAATTTTTCTGTTGATCACTTTTTTCTACTTTCCGATTAATTCGCTCCCTTTTCCAGCAGCCATTCGCAAATTGTATTAGTTTTTGTTTTTATGTAGTCCCAATGGTTACATACCATACATACTTTCGTACTTACTTACTGAGCCAATTTTTGTTTTCACAAATAGTTATTTTGGCTTTGATTTTGCTTTTCAACAGTTATTTTTAGCCCATGTTTCATATTTCTTTTTTCACTTTAGTTTATTCTCTGCTTGTTTACTACGCCTTTATTTCCATTATTTTACCCTTGCTTTGCTATGCTTTGCAGTTTTTGTTGTTCTATGCTTTTTAACCATAGCAATGGGAATATGCAATTTTATTGCTTTGCCCAAAGCGAAACAAATAAATTTTATTACAGTCTCTGCCGAAAGTAAAAACAACAAAAAAAAGCAGAGAAGCTATTAAAAGGAAAAGGGTTTACTTTTATTGTAATTTATTAGCACATTTCGCTTTCTTGTTTTCCACTTAATGTTTGCTGGTGTCATGCGATATTTTTCTCAATAATGGGATATTTTTTATCTCTAATAAATAATTGGATATTTTCTTGATAATTTTCGGTGAATTTGGCAGCTATGTATAAAAATGTGACAAAAATAGAATGTGACAATAAAAAAAGTTTAATGAAAAAAGTCGTAAGCAGATTTACTTGGAAGATTTTATAGGTAGGAAAGCTCAGCTAATTACAATGAATGAGTATTTGTAGGCATTTAAACTATTTATAACTTATTAATATTTGTATGCTCTTTTAAGATACAAGGTGACCCTAAATTAAGCATCAATTTTGTTTCTGAACAACTTTTAGCACAATAAAAAAATAGTATTTTGAGTGATGCAAATCTATACTGCAGCTCTCTAATTTTGGAAGCGTCAGATATGATTGACGTATGACGCTATTTGCGAAAGCTATAACTCTTTCGATAGGATGATTAATTTAGCGCCACCTTGTACAATTAACGTCGAAAACCTACGTTACATTTACAATACATTTTACAATAACATTTTATAGCTGGTGCTTAGAAAGCTTTTTACATACAATGCAAATAGGGTTGCCATGAAATCTTTAAACTGTATTAATTTAAAATATTAGTTGTTCTCAAACTAGAATGGAAAGCTTTTGGAATTTACCGTTCATTCAACGCACTTCAAGAAAAGGGTTTCATAAAAAGGGTTGCCATGAAAGCTGACAATGTTACAGGCTAAGGTAGAAGAACCAAATAAGCTTTCATATTTCATCCAAATATAGCTACATATTTTGTAGTGCATCTTTTGTTAATGGGTTATTCAGTAGGTGCGCTTCAACTTTTTTCCGATAGGGAGGGCGAACGAGGCAATATTTTTTATTTTTCGCTTGTCATTTGTAAACTTCATTAGTATACATTTCATCATGGAACGCTACACACTTGAGCAACGATTGCAAATCGTGCAAATTTTTTATGAAAATAATCGTTCTGTTGCTGCTACTTTAAGAGCATTACGGCCATTTTACGGTCCATGGTGATGAAGCTCACTTTTGGCTCAATGGCTTTGTCAACAAGCAAAATATGCGTTACTGGGCAGAAAGCAATCCACACGTGACTCATGAGGCACCGTTGCATCCCGAAAAAATCACTGTTTGGTGCGGTTTACATGCCGGCGGCGTAATTGGCCCATATTTTTTCGTTGACGAGAACGATCGAAACGTTACTGTGAATGGAAATCGCGACATGATAAACGATTATTTTTGGTCGCAAATGAATGGTAGGGACGACATGTGGTTTCAACAGGACGGGGCCACGAGCCACACAGCACACGCTACAATTGATTTGTTGAAGAGTAAGTTCTATGAGCGCATTATTTTCAGAAATGGACTGGTCGAATGGCCGCCGCGCTCGTGTGATTTGACGCCTCTAGACTATTTTCTTTGGGGTTATGTGAAGTCATTGGTCTACAGTAACAAGCCGGCGACGATTTGTGAGCTCAGAGCCAATATTGAACGCGAAATTGCTGGAATTTCGGCCGATTTATGCAAAAGAATGGTCGAAAATTGGGTTCAACGATTGGACTTCGTAAAACGTGCACGCGGTGGTCATGCAAAAGAAATCGAATTTCATACTTAAATGTATATGTTCAAACTCGATAATAATAAAAAAATTAGTTAAAAAAGTCAAACCGTTTGTGTTTTATTCAAAAAAGTTCAAAAGTTGAAGCGCTCTTACTGAAAAACCCTATATATGAACAATGTTTTCACTGTGCATAGAGTTGCCATTAAATTTCCAAAACTTATTAGTTAAAATATTAATTTTTTAAAAGTAGAATGGAAAGAATTTGAGATTTACCGTTCATTTAACTTATTTAAATTTTATTTAATAAACAGGGTTGCCATCAATGTTCTCAATATTGTAGAAAGTGGAAAAATTAAACAGGCTTTCACATTGCCATTAAATTGTCATTGCTTATTTTTTTTAGCCTACTTTTCCTAAGCCTATTTATATTTTTCCTCTATCCACAGAGTTGCCGTGCCATTTGAAAATTTATATTAATAAAAATATTAATTTTTCTTAAGCTAGAATAGTAAACCATTGAGGTTTGCCATTCTTTCGGCTTATTTAGAGTTTATTTAAGTTAAAAAAGGTTGCCATCAGTGTTTCCAGTGCTACAAACTAGGCAGGAAAATAAAAAAGCTTTCAAATTTATATTAAACTGTACTTACATCGTTTTTAGTACACCTTTGTTTAATCTATTTCGAATGATTTCTTTATGCACAGAGTTGCCTTATAACTTAAGCAAATTTTTTTAATATCATATATTAATTGTTATTAAGCTAGAATGACAGACTTTTGAGACTTACTGTCCATTGAGCTCATTTAAGGCTTATTTTGTTAAAAAGGGTTGCCATCAAAGTAGACAGTAGTTAGATAGTAGATGTTAATCTACGTAAATCAAACCATCATTACATTTTATAGCACACATTTTTAGCCACCTTTCATTAAGCCGTTTTAAGATGTATTTTTCTTTATGAACAGAGTTGCCAGGAAATTTTAAAATTTTACTAACTAACGAATTTTATGTTGCCGTCTTCAATGGGCTGAAGGAATGTTTGTAAGCATTCTCAGTTTATCCTTAAGAAAAATTATGAGATATTAGAATCTCAAATTATTGAACGCACTGAGACACTGAGTAAGGAGTTTACCTCGCATAGCCCCAAAGTGGTGGTACCAGCTTGAGTTTTGTAGCATTGGCTCTCTGAACTCTTCCCTGCACGATTTGTTGTCCTAGCGCCAGGAAGAATTAAGAGGCGATTAGTTTCAAAGTCGCAACTCCTCTATCGAGTGCATCAGTTACTTCGCTTAGTCATGACTCTGGACCCGCATACACTAAATGGAAGCAACGCTCCCAACGAATTCAGTTTCTCGCTATGTTCACGCTCTATTAGAAATGTGTGAACCCTCAATTGTCTGCGAAAATGCCTACTTATGTCCTTTACCTAGAAAAATTTGTCGACTTGGTACAGAGCAACATTTTCACCATTCATGTTTGTAACAAAAGTCAACCTTTAATTTGTTTACGCAACTGTCGTACTAAATGGGCCTCTATTACAAGCAAACATATCTACATCGTTCGAATGAGTGACCGAAGATATGTCTACAGCTGTTGGGTTGGCAGTCATTGGTGCGTCATAATTACGTTATTTAGTTGTGTAAATGTGCGTAATAAGTGTCGGAGCCCACACTGCGACCGACACATCATCTATGTTAACCACACTTCATACGCCACCTAACCGTACGTTTCGTCTTGCTTCTGGGTGATCTAATTTTTATTATCACTCACTAACTGGACTCACTACCTTTCCTCGGCTTCTGCTATTACTATTTACAGTATTGAAGTGTTCTTGCTATTCTTGCAAAGGCAGTGGCGACAACACTGACGACGACTGCCACCTACACAATTTGACCTACGCTTGACTTGTTTTGGCCAGCCACATAACATATCAGCACAATTACACGCACCCTCCCTCACATACATGCATGCGCCGCAGAAGTTTATTTACACACACACACATGTGAGAAAGCTTAGTTTGTACGTCAGCTGGAGACAGTCTTTCAATTTACACACTGCCAAGGTTTGTGTTGACCTCATTCATCAGCCAAGCAGCAAACTAAATATTAAGTATACGCCGTGTAGGCGTTGATGGATATGTTGAATGGTGTGTGTGTTTTAATGTAACTATTTACAGAGTGTGTTAGCATGTATGCGTTTATGTATTCCTTTGTCACTTCATGCGTTTCAAATGCTAATGTGGCGTTAATTTGCTCGCTCGCCAACGCTTTATTACTAGTTTTGGTCGCAAAGTACTAACAAATAGCAAATATACAAATATACGAGTATGTGTTGTTACTACAAAACTCGTGCTGTAATGACTTGATAAGCTAAATATCATAGGCCAAAACAATCAGATACGTTTCCTATGGGTTCCAGCGTACATAGGAATTACTGCAAATGTAAAGGCAGGTAAATTAGCCAGGAAGAGGGCGGCGTTCTCATTTATAGGATCAGGGATATATTGTGGTCTGGAATAGGGTAACTTCTACGCTCCTATTCAGAAAGTAGAGGGCAAGGAAGATTATGCAATCTGCGTAATAACTAAAAAGATACCTCTGGACCTCTTGGCATATGCAATGTTTCGGCTCTATAACAGGCAAGGAGCGCGGCCCACACCAATACAAAAATCCGCTGAATAACTGCTGACAATAGGCTTGTGGCAGCAGCGGTAGGATGAGTCACGAAGTAGGCGTTGGACCTATAAAGTCATACCACGTGTTGATGAGTGATTTATGAGAAAACATGGAGACACCGACTATCACCACTCGCAGTTGCTCAGCGGACATGGTTGTTCTCAGTAATACCCGCACTTTTTAAGCTTTCAGTCAGCCCTTTCTGTCCAAACTGCCCGAATAATGACGAAAATGCAGAACACGTTATGTTTTACTGCGACCACTTCAGAGAGAAACGAGCTATCCCGGAACAAGCCCTGGGTCATCAACCATCCCCAGCATCCTCTTACGAGATATGTACGCAATCAGCGGTAAGTGGGGGGCAGCGCAAACGGAGGAAAGTAAAGCGATGCAGCAACAAAGAAGGCCGACAGTTTCTGACGAACCGACAACAAGCACGGACGTTTGAGTGAAACATTCAATACAGTATCGTACTGAAGACAAGACGGTAGTGAGTTAATATAACACTACTGCAACTTTTTCGATGTCTGGGACTATCGACGGTGTATAGCCTTCATATGTCTACAGGAGAGGCACCTGAACATAAACGCGGCTGTACCCAGAAGTTATAATTTTGTGGTCCCAGGTTAGAATTAGCCGAGGTGGAGGATTGTTATAGTATTAGTGGGGGCGTGTCCCGCATACCATTGGTGTGACGTCACCTCTGAGATGTTTCTGACATTTCGATTAAACCTCCTTCCAAACAAAAAAAATAAAACAAATGAAATGAAAAATTTTTGTTTTTTAGTGTTATTGCACTCTGTAAATATTTATGAAAAATACATTTAAAAATTTATTTAATTTGACAAAAGCTACTAAAATTAATGCTCCGAAAAAAATTTCTTTTTGGTGCTTTTTTGCTTTCTTTTACTACAGAAACCATATAAATCCAACTTTCAAACTATATGCACCTTAAAAAAAAAGCATAATATTTTCAACAGATTCGCAGAGTCCAGAAAAATTTGCAGTATACAATCCCATAGTCCATTAAATTTTGGTCTAATAAAGTACAAGTTTTAAGTAGCTGAAAAATCGCGTTGATTTAAAAACAAAAACAAATTCCTGGCGATGTTGACTGCTCTCTTCCATTTAAGAAAAATTTCGAACATTCGTTGTTAAGACTACCCCCAAAAAAATTGTCAAAAATCAACGAGATTTCCAAGCTACTTCAAAGCTCCACTTTATTAAGCCAAAAATAAATGAGCTATAAAGCTGCGTACTCAGAATTTTTCAGAAAATTCCGATTAAACAGTGAGAAATGTTGATGGATTTTTTTTTAATTTTTTTTTTTTATGCACAAAGCTAGACGCTGGATGTATATGTTTTTTTGGTAGAAGAATGTACTATATTTTCACAAAACATCATAAGAAAAAATTATTAATTAAAAAAATTAAGAAATTATTAGAAAAAATTGTTAGAAAAAATTGTTAGAAAAAATTATTAGCAAAAAATTGTTAGAAAAAATTATTATACACAACATTTATTGAATAACAAACAAATAATTTGTCAAAACTTGGCAATAGGTCTTTCTGCTATAGTTATTTTACTTGGAATTGATAAAATGAACCTAATTTGGATTATCCAACTTGATTTACATTGAAATATGCGCCTATTTCTTCGAACAAGTACTTTCCGCTATAGCTAAGCAAATTTCTGAACTCATATTCACAAGCCTCTTGTTAGCAATGAACTAAGTTCCTCGAACTTGGTTGAAATAAAGGAAGTGAATACCAAATGTATGAACTTTTATCGAAAGCTTCTGAAGGCTAAAAAACTCTTCAATTTGCTGTTGCCCATTTCACATATTTCTCCCGAAGGAAATTTACAACTCCCATTCACGAATTTGTAGCCATTAGCAAGCCTCTTTTTCACGATATTTTCCACTTAGTTGCTTAACCTAATTTGATAGAGAGTCAAATTACTCGGTGGTGACGCTGCAACCCCTCTTGAGTGCAGTCTTATAAAATAAAATAAAAAATATTCCCGCGGGGAGCATTCAAGCTTATTTTATTACTATAAATACTTGTGATGAATTATTCAAAAGAAAATTTTTAAAAAATATTGTTTAAAAAGCAAATCTCTCAAAATTCTTTTAAAATAGTTAACAAATTGTTAAATAACATTAACATTTTTTTCTCTTTGCAGGTAAGTCGCCGATATTCAAAATCTGCACGAATTTCTTGCTACTGAGTGAGTAAAATGCAAGTCATGTGGGTTAGAACGGGTCAGTCGCCATACCGGATTTCTGAAACCTTCTGGTATTTCATGCCAGCTACATTCAGAGTTACTTTTCACTATAATTTTACACCGTTCTAGGCTCATGAAACATTTTTTGGGACAAAAATTTTAAGTAAAAAAATCGATGTTTTGAAATTTCTACACATTTCACGGTGCTCTTCACCCGCAGCCACTATTGTGTATTTGAATTTGAAAAGCTCAGTTTCTCCTTAACTAAAACACTTCTATAATTATTTTGCCATTGTTTTCATATCATAAACTAAATACTTCAAATACACAGTTCTTGTGCTTCTCTAATATTCAATTGATGTCCTCCCGCAAAATGCTCGGCTATTTGAAAACTCATCAAATTGCATTCCTATTTCAAAGAATTTATGCGAACTAACCATGAAATTACATTAAGACTCCTCAAAGTATGCTACGACATAAAAATTCAAATGTGATTTGGCGAAATAATTAAGCGTTCTGCGCTGTAGTTTTATGGAAATGAATATTTGAAAAAGCCATTGCAAATTCCGCACTCTCCCGCCCTCACCTGCAACCACGTCATTAGTGCCACTGCACCACCCTGTACTCAAGGCTCATGCCAGTAGCAGAGGAATCTTTTGATTTTCAACTTCAACTGGCTGCCAAGCGTTTCATTAAAAATTTATAATTCAACATTCCATAAAGCAGAGAAAATGCGGCGACAATTTGTTGAAAAGGGAATAAGAAAAGTTACTGAGAGTGATCGAGAAAAAGCAAGCAAACAAAAAATTTGAATAACTGAATTCCTGGAGGGATGCAGCCACATAAATGGCATGACAAGTTTGGGTTGGAATAAGGAGGCTGCGTGCAATTGTGTGTAGCACCAAACAATGTAATGCATAGCATAAAAAAAAGAATAGGCGAAAAAATGTGCTAACAGCCCGCGCAATCGAAGAAACGCGCAACTCCCTTCACTCTCAGGGTCACACAATCAGGGAATTAAAAAAATGGAATAGCGAAGTAAAAATAAAAAAAAAACACAAAAACGGCAAGAATAAACTGCTTTTCATTTCGTTGCGCGTTGCTTTTCAAATTCTCATGTAAAAAAAAAAAAAAAAAACTCAGTCTACAAGGACAACGCGCCGCTGCTGTGTCAATGGAGAGCAGCGCAAAATTACGCGTAATACACAATAGTTGCAGCATAATAAATTGGAATAGTAACAGTGTTGTTGCTAGTGCTCGTCGTGCAAGTGAAAATAGTTGATAGAAAAAATAGCAACAACATTGAAATAGCATCGACATCGCTTGAAGGTCGTATGGCCTGCTTAGTGCAGCTTTCGCCGACACCAGTCAGTCGCATTCATTCATTCATTCATTCGCGCTCAGCGTCCATTCATGCAAATGTGTGTACAGTCAGTGCCACAAGAGAATGCCCACTCTGCTCTGCTCTTCATTTCCCGCCTCTCGCTCTGGCTCTTTCGCATTAAATTCGAAACTAATTAGGTTGATTTGCTGTTGAGTGCCGCGCTAGTGCCGCTGCGTAGCTTTGGCTGTATCAGGGGGCCATAGCAGCTGACTGGCCGACTGGCCGACTAGCTGACTGGCTTTGGCAAACATAAAGCGTCATCTAACCAATCTGCAAAGTAGTTTGGCTAATTATTGTTTTTTTTCTTTTTCTTGTGCTCATAAATTGCAGTGAAATGGAATTTAAAGTATAGCGCAGTTGTTATTATAATTTAATAAAAGTGAATATGAAAGTGCAAATTGGCAAAATATTGTAAAGACGACTTTTGACGGATGCAAGTGGAAAAGCGCATATCGCTGCTTATTTTTGTTTGCAATGGATTGGCGAAAAGTTCATTGAAAGCATACAACATTTCGCTAGTATTATCTGCTGCTAGATATGCCTTGTTAACTCGCTTCAATCTTCCTTCTTGCACTCCTCTTGGGACCATAAAGCCTAACTGCTTACTTTAAACAAAATGGAAATTCTATCAACGCAAAGCCTGAGTTGTTCACAGCTGTCATCCCTCAGCTATTTTGTGCACATACAGACATATAAATATTATACAAATATCTCAATATCGCCAACGCAGTGTCAATAAGTAAACAATTGGACAAGAGGAGAGGCTGGCATTCAAATGGAATGTTAACGACCCACAGGTGTCCATAATGAATGAACCTCTTCTGAGCCAGACACGCAGCTGTGGCATGCTTGGTATTCAACCAACTAAACTTGGCCCAAAATGGGGGGGATGTGCGTGCAAAGAATAAAATATTTTATCTATTTTTAATGTTCGTCATCGGTCTTCCGACGTCAGTTATTCGTTAAGTGGGCGTGGGGATAAGCGCAAATGCCGCAGTAAGCTGGAATTGTGAATGTGTGTGGGAATTTAAAAACACATAGCTTTAAAATAAAATTATACCTTATTCAAGAAGGGATATTCTCTATTTTTATGTGACTCCACAGTCGTTTAATATCGTTTCGGAATATAGAAATACTCGTATATAAGGGGCAAGATTTGCAAGTCGGTTCTTTACTCTCATCTAATATCATACGGACTATATTTTGCGCAGGTTTTAAAATTAGCACCAAAAAAAAAAGCAATAAATAAACCGCAGCTCTGGTATTACAAAAATATAGCTGCAGCATCGTTAATACACTTCTTCTTCTTCTTAATTGGCGCGATAACCGCTTACACGATTTTGGCCGAGTTTAACAAAGCGCGCCAGTCGTTTCTTTCTCGTGCTAACCGGCGACAATTGGACACACCAAGTGAAGCCAAGTCCTTCTCCACCTGATCTTTTCAACGCAGAGGAGGCCTTCCTCTCCCTCTGCTACCACCAGCAGGTACCGCATTAAATACTTTCCAAGCCGGAGCGTTTGTATTCATTCGGACGACATGACGCAGCCAACGTAGCCGCTGGATCTTTATTCGCTGCGATATGTCTATGTCGTCGTAAAGCTCATACAGCTCATCGTTCCATCGCCTGCGATATTCGCCGCTGCCAACGTGCAATGGTCCAAAAATCTTACGCAGAATCTTTCTCTCAAACACTTCAAGCGTCGCTTCATCGGATGTTGTCATCGTCCAAGCTTCTGCGCCATACTTTACATACACAAGAGAAAATTAATTGAAAGGCTCAAAAATGAATAACCGGGTGTCACACAAAATCATTTCGACATGAGTTTTGAGATAAGAAAATTGTAGAAGGCTACAAAAAATGTACTTTAAAACTGTCCGGCACTGAATCAAATGCATTTCAAATATCTTCAAAATCACTTCTTCGAGAACTTAGAAGAAGAACCTAGAACTCTGAAAGGAAGGTTTGACTAAAAATATTTTGATTTGAATTTGGGCATCATTGCTTACATTTTTCTTCCCCGGGCTTTTTTTTTTTTGTTTTTTGTTCACTCCTCTCGGAAGCATAGGGCCTCAACAAGACTCAGTTTTGCGTTGGTTACGTTAATCTACATTGATTTCTGACAAGGTAGGTAATTAGCCTGCCGCTACCAGTCCTTAACGGTGGGAATGCCCACCTGTCGTTGCTTAGGAACAACGCCTTCTTACCGCTTTTAGCGCCATCTGTGTTTCACATTTTTCTGGCGGAAGGATCGCACAAATGGTTGAGGACTTCGCTAAATTTTGTGTGTCTGCACTATTGCCGCGGTTGCCCGCTTCCTCTTGCTGGCCCACTGATGCAATGTGTAACTGCGTATTTTTCTTTCTTTTTGCTTGTTTTAGCAGCCACAATGCACGTAATGCGCAGACTATTGTGCGAGAGTAAGGATGGAAAGGATAAGGTTTTTGGTTTGAGGAATGACATTTTTTTGTTTTGTTTTTTAGAAACAGGGAAAGTAGGTAAATTTAGAAAAGTGCGAGGACCGTGCTTTAGGGGGGACTCGAATCCACAACCTCTGGAATGGCAGGCTAGTGCACTTACGCTAGACTACCGAGGCCGCTACACATTTGTTTCACCGCCCAATACAAATGCGAAGGTTACTTTATGCGTAGAATTGCATAATTTTGCATATCAACCATCAGCGCTATTTATTTACCTACCCTTAGCCTTCATTTCTCAGCACTTCAATTTACTCAACTCAAATAGCCAACTTTTTATGGCCATAACTACTAAGAGCAAAAAGCGAAAAAATCAGTTTCTACACAAATAATAACAACAACTTTACTATAAGTACGTAGAAAAAGGTTTATGAAAGCGTTGCGAAATTGCAGCAAAAAAATATAAATAAAAAAACTTGTATGAGTATCACTAAGCATAACTACTGCTATTACAACACGACCATTACTCCTTTAGTGCAACTGCTACTGTTCGAAATTACGCTCTGCTCTTCACTATGCCAACAACAACAAACTGATCTGGAGCGCACTTTTAACAATAAATAATTTGTATAGTGAAGAGCGAACAAAAAATAAAAATAAAAAATAAATAAACGACCGTCATGAAGGACAAAGTTTTCTATGGATTGCGGACTTCGTCCTGCTAGCGCTCAATAAATCGAAATTTACTAGTTACCTAAATAAATAAATGTGTGCATTGGTGTTGGTGTGTTTGTTTGTGGTTTTTGTGTAAGTGTAAAGTGATTGCTTGCTTTACATTTTAGTAGTAGTTTGCGTTGTAAAAAAGTAATAAAAATAATGGCTCCTTATCGTTTGACAAATATGACAAATCTAGTTTATTAGTGTTGGAAATTTTATGACCTGAACTTTTCGTAGTGTATTGTTGGACAAGGTTTTATGTTATTGAGCTTTTTCCATTTCATGGAAAGGGGAAGGCTACGGATATATGGCAGAATTGTATTAAAGTTGAGATGTTCTACTAAATTTGATTTTCCAACAAAGATTGGTTAAAACGTTAAAGTCGTAAAAAGCTTCAATAGAGCTTTGGCATTATGAAGAATTTATAGAAGCTTTATTTAGTTCACATCAAAATAACTGCTTAGCTTTAAAGATGCTTCAAGACACTCGACCACACCAGTTTTAAAAAAAATGTAAATCACTAAAAGCTTTTACTGAGCTTTTTATACATATTTTTAAGGGCATTTGGATTAGCAAGCTGATTCGAGCTTTGAAAAAGCTTTAAACAATTACTTGAGAGTTCGCTAAATAATATCTAATTATGTCTTCAAATTGTGTTCAACAAAAAACTTATTATTATTAAAAACAAGCTTTACATGAGTAGAAAGCTTGAAGAGAACTTCAAAGCGCTTTCAGGAGCTTTCGTTCAGATTAGTAAGTAATAACGAATTGCACTTTTAAAATTCACTCAACTAGTTTTCAGCAGCGAATTCTTAAATATTTTTAGCTGATAAATGGAAAACTTCACAAAAATGTTTGAAAATTTAAGAGAAAGTTTGTAATTTGAAAGTGCTTGCGTACAGTTTTCATCCTATAGTTATAAAAAGTACTTGAAGCTCACTTTTAAACAGATTGTACTTATTTCAACCACTTATCAACAAAGCTTTATGAGAAAAGCTTTCAGTTTTACTAAGCAAAGTTTTTAATTTTATGTTATAAAACTCTTACCCTCGGAAAACTCGAATCCCAATTCTAATTGTAATTTAAAATTCAATTCCGAAAAATTTTAAACATAAATTTGTCAAAAATTTGAAACAGCTTCGACTGCTTAAATATCCATTAACCGGCGAAGTTTAAGCGAAAAGCTTTCAGTTCTAGTAAGCAAAGCTTCTTATGTTGTTGGAGAGTTCTTGAGTTAATTTTATACAATAATTTCATCTGGAAAATTCCAAAAATTAATTTGTCAGTGCATTCGAAGAGTATTCATTTTGAGAAAAGTTTTCAAGCTTGGTAAGCAAAGATTTCCAAATAATAAGATTCGCTTATTGTACAAGATATTGCTTTAACTTTTAAATTTAATAATTTCGCTTAAATAATTGTGTAACAATTTAAACTTTTCTGAGAGATCAAGTTTCATAGAAGCTTTAAAATAGACTTGAATATAAAAAAAAAATTATAAAAAATGAAAGCTTTATAAAGAGCTTTTGGTGTGAAATAAATCCATGCAATTTCAACATGCCTTACACGCTTCAACACAAATATCTCGCCAATGCCAAAGCTCTGAGGAAACGCTAACAGCTTAAAAGCTTACTTAAACCTACAACCATGTACTTGAACTGTTCATGACTACAACTTTTACTTCTTATCAAAGGATTAAATTTTGTTAAATATGTTATTGAAATTATTAAGGCTACTACGAGCTTCCTAATATTTTGGAAGACTTAAGATTTTTCGAAATATTTACGGGAAATATTTCAAAATTTTTAAGTTACTAAGGAATTTTTAGAATTGGTTTTATAAGAATTTTCTTCACTGAAAGTATTGACGATTTCATTTGGCTACTACAACTAGCAATCCGTTTTGAGCTACTTTGATGAAAGCTTTTCAGAAGACGCTTTACCTGTTTAATGAACTTGAAAAGCTTTTCTAAACTTTCAAAAGCTTGCAATTGGGCTTCTTGTTGCCACCAGATAAGTTTTAATATAATTGAATAAAATAAGTCTGTTATTTTTTATTATAAATCTTAGAATATTCAATATTTGAGAGTATTTTGTAATAAATCTCAGAGTATTCAAAGTTTGATGGCTCGCTTCATGGAGCGTCGAGACTATCTATATGTCACTTTATTGCAGAGATACCGGCAAAAGCTGAGATGTGCTAGTACCAAGTGTAGGTTGATATGAAAAAATGTGTAGGCATCAAAATGCATTTTTGTGGCCGCCGAGCGAAGCTTTTAGAAGCTTTCGTAAAATTTGTGTAGCTTCCATTTCATTTGCAAAATTGCAATATTCAATCACCTCAACTCTCAACAAAAAAAATTATTAGCATACCTTAAGGCGCGCAAATGTTCACATTCCACAAATAATTCACGAAATTAGCTAAATCTCAACTTTTATGAAAAACTGCAGCGCATTGCTTGCGCAATAAATCAAATGTTACAGTGACATGCGAGAATTCAACGCGCACAATAAAGCTGCTTGGCGCATAACTAAAACAACAGAAAGGCTTGCAACAAGCGCAGCGCTCACTGAACATGGCAAACTACACTGCATGCGCCGAATCGCAGAGTTGCATGTACATGCGCCATGACGACAAGGTGTGCGAGTGTGTTTGTTTGTGCGACAGTGCTAGTGTTTGCTTTTGTGGACTCGCGTGCATGGCATTTTGGGTTAATTATGCGGCGTTCGTGCATAGCGAAAACGGCAACACGTGCAACATTTGATAGCAGCAACACAGTGGCAACACTCGCATTCAGGCTTTCACAAACAACAACATGCACAACAACAATGGCGTAGTCACATGTCTGCACAATAATGCAAAGCAGCCGAGGACAACCGCTGGTGTTATCCACACGTACACGTGCCCATTGACACCGCCCGCTTACCGCTCGCTCTCGCTCCGTTGCTCGCGCGCCTTTAGCAGCCACAGTGAGTTTATTCGTGCACCAATTGTCTTGTGGCAGTGCATGCATGAATGCTATGAATGGATGGCATGCACGTTGTGAGAATTGCAAGCGAAGTGTTATGCGAAAATTGGTTTGTGTTGTTGCCGGTTGTTGTTGTAGTTGTTCTTTGATCTCATTGCACATATTTCAGTAATTGTTGATTATGTTGTTGCATGCTACCTCACATTTCGTAGTTTTTAATACATGCGCAACATAACTGATTGCATACCTTTAGGCGTTTAGCAGCACTCTTTTTTAATTTTTACAAAAATTACTTTAAGGTGACAATTTATTGATGAAAAATTATTTTGCATTTATTTAAGACGAAAATACTGAAGCTGGCGCACTTTAGAAACTCTTCAGACCGATGGAGGTATTCTGTTAGGAAGCCTTTATTAAAAATGCGCAGCGGCTTTATGAGAAACTTTCTATTTGCTATAAGCTCTTTGGCGCGAATAGCAGGTTATAAGTTAAAATGGACTAAGCCTAGTGGACTTAGTCCGATAGGAGTACTTTTTTATTTTTCGAAATAATTGACAGCCTTCTGCCGAATTAATGTACCGGAGAACCTTGACTGAGAATTTCGAACCCGCGACGCATCAAAATATAGTTGAGTACGCATTCTCTCCTCTCTATTGAATCAAATACTGGCGCTTAACATTCCGCGTTTGCCATGACGTGATCAACGGCCATACGAGACAGCCGTTCTTTGATTTCGGACCACTACTACAACGCAGGCTTAACGCGGTTTGTAATTTCATCTATCAACGCAGTTTGCAGCTGATCTCGTGCCACTTCTTTAAATCTGCATTTGGCGGGTTTGGGCATTGAAGCGGTGTAAACCGACACTTTGTGCTTCTTCGAGGGTCTATCGCTTTCGTCCTGTGCTCGATTGCGTTGCACTGCTTCTGTCTTCTGCCTTCTGGCTGGCCTGGAATGTCAAGTACTCGTCGACCACCTTTTGGCACCTTGTCTTATCGGCCGTGTTCTTTGGATGAGTTTTACCTTCGGCCTTATTTTTGCTTATTCTGCCGAGAATAGCCAAAGACCTCTGGTAAAGCTTATACCTGGGCGCGTCATTTTTTAAATTTTGGAGCTTTTGCCCCTTGGCATCAGCGGCGGTGGATGGTTTATTTAAAGTTGATGGTGTGGAGTAGCCCACAGCTTTGCTATCGACCGTTTTTTGACTGGAGGCCAAAAACTCGTCCTCTGAAGAAGTTCCCAACTTCGTCTGTTCGCTAGTGGACGTCCATTTGTCCATCTGTTGGGTAAGTCCGGTTGTCCGTCCGTTTGTCCGTCTGCTTGTCTGTCTGTTTGTGGATGTTATGGGATATTTTGGTTTTTTCTTTCTTTATTGCTCTCTTTCGTACGGCCACCTGCTCTACCAAGTGGCTGCACATGTCTCCAAGTGTGGTGACCCCAAACTTTTGGGGAACTTATAGTTTTATGCTCGCTCCAAATAGTAGATACTATTTTAAGAAGAGTTTTCCATGCCACTCAGAAGCTTACCATTGTCTGCTCAGGAAATCGATCATTTGGTGTATCATCTTCACATTGGACTTCGAATTAGTGCACTATCGAATGGTTTTTATTTCTTTTTTTTCTTAGGCGTTGTGGTAGCGCGCTACAATCAAGTGCCCTTCTGAAACCAGGCTGAACCTATTTTTCTCCATCACCTCTCGCCGCGGGACAACCGTCAAGTATTACTTCGCGGGGAGGCAAGTCGATTAGTCGCCATTGCTGTGTCGCAGTCTTTCCAGACGCCTCATCTCTTTCATATTCTCGGCCACTAAGTCGCATGCCGCATTCTACTGTTCCTTCGAGCGCAGCATGTGATGTACGAATGTTTCCGGCGAAGGAGGTTCTCCAAAGGTTCTGTAGAGTCTTTCTTTTACGGAACGGAAGCGCGAACATGTGAAGAATATGTGGTGAACGTCCTCTAAAATGTTTCCATCGCAGTAGTCGCAATAAAGATTGTCGTCGTGGTTAAACCTGTATAGATATGCTTTAAAGCATCCATGTCCACTCAAACACTGGGTACCTGACCCAGAAGTCCACTTCTCCATGTGACCTCTTTAACAAAAGCTGACGGCGATTTTGTTTTGGTCCTCGCACGTTTAACATCAGACTCGACAGCGCCGTCGTGGTGCTGGATGCTTTTTTGTTGGCGTACTCGAAGTATGCTTTGAAAGACCGCTTTTTGTCTATCATTATTCCCAAGTATTTGATTGCGGGAGTGGTCGTTATGTTGAAGTTTACGATTCTAAAATAGATCTCATCTGGCTTTTTTCTGCTGGATATAAGGATTGCTTCGGTCTTTTGTTGCGCTAGGTCTAGCTTATTTAAGGATAGCCAAGATTGCACGCTGAAAACCGCCTGGAACGCATTGTTGCGGATATCGCCTAGATTTTTAGCTGTTACCACAGCGGCAATGTCGTCGGCAAAGCCAATTATCTTGGTTCTTTGTGGAATCCTGACAGGAATCAGTAAAACCCCGACAGTTAACATCCCCACTTACACAAAGTGACATTTTTCATTCACCAATGGATGACTTGAAAAGTTATGTCTATACACTCACGAAGGCATACTATTACCTGAATATCTCTCTTCTACCTTTTTAGCTGTTCTCTTGTTCCCTTTTTATGACATGCTTATCAGCCAAGCTACGTTCAGCATACCTAAAGAAAGCTAAAACGCAATTAGTAGCTGAATTTCTATCTAAAAGATCAACTACGTGCATCTTGAGTTGGGCCCATTAAGGATTGCTAAATCTTTATATGAAATATTTGAAACGCTCAATCATCTTTCTGAAATATTTAGCTTAGTCGCAACAGAATGGATAAATAAGAGCAGAATAAGAACGAACTGTGGGAGGAAGAGCATCATATAAAGTTTTTCACTAAAAGCGTTCGAGGTTTGATATCCAATACGACAAATAATTTAAGTCAATTTGCCAGAACTGGTATTTTTTTCTTATTTCTACTATATATACGTTCGAGTATATTATGCGTGGACTATAATTTGAAGCAAACCACTACTGCAGCTCCGATGTAGGTGCCTCCTTTATGGGACCAGTTTTGTATGGCTTTTGGCATATATTTTAAGAAAAGTCTCTGGATTCTCTTGGCAAAAAAAATAAATCCAGCCATGTATCCCGAATTTTTTCAAATAACGGCAGGCTTAATAGTCTATTTGTTAGGAACCCACGGCAAATTTAT
The DNA here is from genome assembly GCA_037575425.1 of Anastrepha fraterculus. NCBI lineage: Eukaryota > Metazoa > Arthropoda > Insecta > Diptera > Tephritidae > Anastrepha > Anastrepha fraterculus. The sequence goes on along the minus strand of JAYXIM010024494.1, from coordinate 294,663 downwards.
ATATGTTAGTATGGAGTAAACAAATACATGCAAACTTACATATACAAACATATACACATTTTTTTGTTCTACCCATCAACCAACAAAGCTGGCACATAATTTGTTGCCGCAAACAGACAGCGAAACATACCTCTGCTGCTTACAACCTTTTACCACTCCTCACTTCACATCGCATGCACTACTTTAGCATGCAGCTGATATAGTATACTCGTAGTACTCATAGTCTTGCTGCAGCGCGCACAATTCCGACCGTATGCGACGAGTATAAAAGCGAAATAAAATATATACCAGTTACTAGCTGCCACTTCCGTTGTGGCAGCAACTGCTGTTGCCACACAAAAAACAAAAATAACAGAAAAAAGAAATATCCACCAACGATAGAAGTACATACATGCGTCCGTGCCAAGCCAGCGCCAGCGCCAGCGCCAGACACTCGCAACACCATTTAGCGCAGTTGTGACTACACGGCGTATGAGTGACCTTCCGCACTCTGGGTAGTAAAAGTAAAAGAGCCATCAATTCTAATGTACAATTTTACGAATCTTTTCAAAACGAGCGGGTGTGCGGATGTGTATACGTGCACTTTTATACGCGCCGCGCACACACACACGTATATATGTAGATATATGTATATATGTACTCGCATGCAGTGACCAACAAATTGTTTGCATGACTGCCTGGCAAATGCTTGAACTGTAATTCAACGCAGACGTGTCCAGCTTTTACAGCAGACAGCCGTCATAAATTCGTGGCTTGAGTGGCGGGTGCACCAGTTTACACGTGTATGTGTGTGTGGGTGCGCTATTTTGGTATAGCTGAAATCCCTTTTCTTGTTTTTTTGTTTGTGCGCTTCCGTACTCTTCTTTGCCTGTAAAAAAACTACACACGTCTCTCAGTCGTTTAACGAGGGACAAATTAGCGCCCGACAAAACATTTACTTTTCATAAATGTGTGTAAAAACATGTGTAAATTTATTTAAATTTTCACAAATTGCTAAACAAGCGAAACTTTTAACTTACCGACAGTAGGCGGAGGGTTGATGGAATGGCAGGCGTTGTTGGTGGCAGCCAATTTAATTACTTGCATTTTTTTTTTTTATTTACGCCATATGGCGTGCATACGTGTAAAAATGTGTGCAAAAGAACAATTGGATATTTGTTTGCCTTTTTTAATTAGTTAATTGAACACTCTGCTGCCCGCCACCAGGTGAAGTTGGGCTAAAAAATGTGCCTACAAAAATTTTACCACGCATGCAGAGGCGAGCGCAACTGAGGGCATGGTGATTTTTTTTTTAATAAAGTGTGAGCAATTTAGAGGTACCGGATTTAAAATTGAAATACAACAACGGAAATTCAAACTAATTGACAAATCTGTATTATTTTTGTGTAAAACCATTCATGAAAATTATTTTTTAAAGATAATCCCTTTCAATTGTTAGCCACAACTGCGCCATAATTTGGCCATCCGTAAACGCCAATTTTAAATGACTCGCTGGAAAAAATCGGTCGGTATCGCGTAAATAACTTAAGTAATGTTGGCTTCAAATGCCTCAATCAAAGCTGGTTTGTCCAAAAAGTATTTTCATTTTATAGGCCTTCACAAATAAAACTGCAAAGTTGCGATATCAACGATCTTGGAGGTCAATCCACTGGTGCGAGACGAGAGATAAATTGCCCACTGAAACGACAACGCAGTAAATCCATTGTTTTGCTAGGTGTATTGTATGTAGCACCATCTTGGTAGAACCAAATGTTGTGGAGATTACGGGCTTGAATTTCCGACATCAAAACGTAATTTATCATGGCGCCTTCGCCATTCACTGTTACATTGGCGCCAACCTCGTGTTTGAATGAATATGGGCCAATGATTCCTCCAGTCCAAAGGCCGCACCGAATGGCATTTTTCAATTAATATAATGGCTGTTGTTGAGCGGCTTCTGGTCGCTATTCAGCACAAATACGGCAATTTTGCTTTTTGGCGCAGCCATCGACAAGTTGGTCTGAGCACACGATGGACACTTTTCACAGAGCTTCGATTTTCCCAATACAATTGAACGATTTGCAAATATTGTTGAGGCGTAAATCTTACCATGGAGAAACGTAGTTGAATACTAAAAAAATTTTGTATTTAGTCTGACAGTAGTCATGCGTGATCTGTCAAAGAAGCTCTATTGGAAAAAGTACCTCAAATGTGATCACCCATAATTTAACTTTTTCGAGCTAAATTTTTTTGTTTTTGTTTTCGCTATTATTTTTTTATTATTTTAATATTATTTATTCCTTACCAAAAATTATGTAAGCCTAACTTTCAAACCTTGTACAAAATTTCAGAAAATTTTCATTTAAATTTAACACTTTTTGATCTAAGTTTTGTGTGCCTAGCAGGTCCCTTAAACAACTCGTGTCTTGCTGTTATGTTATTTGTAGCCTTGCCTATATGCATCGATTTTCTCATATGTGACCAAAAAAATAAAATTATGAAACGCGCTGAAACCTGTAGGATAGATCTTTAACGCCTTTATATGCTGGGGTAATGAAGGTAGAGAAATTAAATTTGGGCTGGTTGTAGTGCACACAGCTTTTCACGAAATGTATTATTTTCAAGGATGGACATAAATTAGCAAGGATATTCAAGGACAAAAATATTAAGGGATACTTCTGAGTTATTTTACTAGAGCATAACCATAAGAAAAATACCAAGAACGGTATGCACTGTCATTTGCATGCACTATCGAGCTGTGCTTTGAAAGACACCCTTTTATCAATCATTTTCCCCAGCTATTTGATTGCGGGAACGCCCGAACTCCAGTAGAAACCTCTTCTGGCTTTTTTCGGGTAGATGCAACTTATTCTAAGTTATTTTGTGCTTGCTAAGATTGTGTGGTACAGGGAAGCTAATCATCTACGCTGCCAGAAAGCAAAGTAGATTAACGAAACCAACGCAAAACTGAGTCTTGTTGAGACCCTATGCGCACAGGGGTGCACAGGAAAACAATAAATCTAAAACAAGAAAATTTGTGTGGCTCAAAAAAGTGTGGTCTGCTCCTGACCTCAAAATTTGTATCGGTCTAGGTTAGGTTCGATTGCAGCGGTTGTCCTGTGGGACACACTCAGGCTCATAGCCCATTGTGATGCCGCGTGGGGAGCTTGTGCCATATCTCTCCTCAAACCAGTCTGTGCTTTTCAAAAAATTTTAAATATCTTTGATTTCTGTAGAACTGAGATCTTCCAACTCATCAAAAAATTGTTCACCTGGAATAGTAAACCTGCGCCTGGATAGAGCAGAACAGTGGCACAGCAGGTGCGAGATTGTCTCTTCTTCGTCCTCATTTAGACAACTTCTACAGAAGTCATGAGTTTGCACACCCATCCTTTGGGCGTGTCTACCTATTAGGCAGTGCCCCGTTATGACTGAGATCAATGTACTAAGACTGTGTTTATTCTGGCTTAGCAGAGATTCTGTGCGTTTAGCATTTAGAGTCGGCCAAAGTTGACGGGCGTTTTTGCAGGTTGCTTCATTTCGCCATCTTTCGTTTGCTTTCTTTACAATTTCTTCAAGGATGTGTAGCTTACATGTTTGTAAGGGTATCCCTATGTCATTATCTATGTGCTCATCAGTCAATTTAGTGCTGAGTCTCGCTAGTTCATCGGCTCTACAGTTACCCTCAATGTCGCGATGGCCAGGAACCCATGTTACTTTAGGTGAAATAACTCAGTCATCTCGTTAAGAGATGCGCGGCATTTCATGGCTACCTTGGCGGCTGTTGATTGTTTTGTGAGGGATTTTATCGCCACTTGGCTATCAGTGAAAATGTAGATATCATTTCCGGATATCGCATCACACTGTATCAGTGTCGCGGCTTTTATTATTGCCATCAGCTCAGCCTGAAAGACACTACAGTAGTCGGGGAGCCGAAAACTGAAGGAGATCCCCAGATGCTCGGACCCACCCACCCTGCCTTCGAGCTTTGAGCCATCTGGGTATACATGGATGGACTCCCCCTGTCTCACATCGTCCCGTTCCCACTCTTCCCTTGAAGGTAGGAGGGTCGTAAACGATATAATGGCAAGTATATGCGGGAGTGCATAGTCCACCAGTCCGGGAAGCCCCGGTCTCGGTCTATGCAGTTCAATGAAAATACATTTTCAAGTTACATAAAAACTCTGCCACTGAGCGAAGGCCTCTGAGATCCCTATCCCGAAGCATAACTTCCACGAGCATTTTGAAATACTGGAGTGATTAATAAAAGTACTTAAATTTCTAGTTTTCAAGGGTTATAAGAATTAGCGAGTATGCAGCAAACAAACGCCTTTTATTTAGTACAAAACGTTGATCTCCTACACTTCACCGTCATAGCAAAACCACCAAATTTTCGATTTGAATAGCTCAAAATTGAAGTTATTAAATAAATTCTTGCCCAATCTGATTGCAAAAACTGCTATTTTGAATAAATTCACTATATGCGGCAGCAATAAAGTATATGCAGGTGTTCTTCTGTAACGCATTGATACTCGTAACAACAACCATTTCAAAAGCTATAGCATTTCCGGTAATCTACGTTGCCATTCAAGTGCATCGTGCCAGCCAGTGAAGTAAAACTGATTTCTACATGCACGCATACACACATATATGCACGCATATATATATATATGCACACACACAAACACACATATACATATGCTGATGCGAGCAAACTGGCAAGGCTGCTCCGCAAGCAAGCATAGGTCGCCATTTGTGCATAGGAAGGATATTTGGTCACATCGAATAATACACCAAACATGCGACGGGGCGCGGCAACCAACGGATGTGCCTGCAATGAAACTTTTGATTCGATTGCAACTGCAATAAGTGAACAAGCCAACAAATTGCAATTGCAATGGACAGTCGAATGGCAATACAAGTAAGCTTTTATGCATCTATACATACGCGCCCGATATTGCGTGTGTGTGTGTATGTATATGGGTGCAAGTGTGCATGCCAAACTGTGTATTCCTGTCTGGACGGGATATCCCGAATCCCGAACGTAACTACCAGCCGTTGCGTTGTTGATTCAGCCGTAAGGGGCCAAGTGTTGCAAGCATCGATTGAAGCGCTCGGCAGTGATACGCACGCTGCACATACACACACTGCTGCACCAATACTCCAATGCATACAGGTGCATGTGCATGTCAATGCTCATTGACATTTAGACGCCCAATTGTTCGCATCTATCGATTTCTACACACATTTCCGCTCAGCGAACGCTGCAATGATTGCCGGTCTACATATTCTTCCACTTGTTCACTCATTCATCCATTCATTCGCTCAATTTTTTTTTCATTCCGGCATTCATTTGTTCCGGCCGTTCCGCTATTCATTGCGCCATTTATTCACCCCCATCAGAACACCCTTCATTTGCGCCCGCCTTTGCCTACGTCTATTATTTCTTCCACTTTATTAGCCTTTCATGTGCTCTGCTCCTACTTGCCTCGGTTTTATCTTCACTTCTTGCTTCTCCATGCAATCTGCAGTCAATTCATTTTGTCTTTGTCTATCCCACTACGCTGACCTTCTCTTTCTCCCGCATGCCACCCTGTTTTGCCCCCTATCTTGCATTGCCAATTTTCCATATTGCCATCGTCAGCATCATCCTCGTCGTCACCGGCTGCACGCAGTGTTGGCCACACAATGGCAATAGTCCGTAAAACATTCGTGCCACATGCCACATGCAACATGCAACAACATTTCCAATCAAATTCTGATTGCAAATTGCATGTGAATGCAAACGCAAACAAAAGTTCCAAAAACCCAAAAAACAAGACAAAAACAACAAGTCGCCCAAGCGAGCTGGCAAAATGGTTTCGCATAAAAAGTCACCTAAGAAGTAGAAGAAGCAGCGCTGCACAATACACACAAAGCAACGCTGTGCAAGCAGCTGAAAGGAAAAAAATACCAGCAAACTAACAATAAAAAGTGCTTTGACTCATGAAAAGATTTCCAATTGCAATTGCAATGATCAGTTTCAGCAATTCATTTTCGTGTTTTTCGTTTATCTCTTTCACTCACTTAGCATTTTTCGTATTTCTCGGGGCATTGAAGATGAAACCAATGCCTATTTGCCAATTCACACATTCGAGCAAAATCTCATACACTCGAATGCAAACAATCTCATCTACAGAGGGGACTTGATTAATCCGTTCGTTGCTGATAGCAACATTGATGTGTCGAATTGAGGTCAAGCGTGTATCGAATCTTGGCGTTGTTGCTACTGCAGTTGCTTCGGGGGCTTCATGGTGGTATAATTCGTTTTAAATCCAGAAGCAGTATTGAAAATACGACGCTTTAAATAACTACAGTACAGGTACCTATTGGCAAGCTTTGATGACTTACTTGATTCTTATTTAATTTTAATATTTTTTTATGAAAGTATGGTTCCTGCTTCTACAAAATCCATTTAATTTCAAATTTTGTGCAAGTTAAAAAAATTCAAGAAATTTTTAATAAAATTTGTGTATGCAGTTTTATAAAGTATTAAATTTTGATATCGGAAAGTGCAAGTTAGAAGTAGTGAAAAATCGCGCTGATTTTTGATATTTTTTTTCTGCCAAGTGAATGCGCATTTAATTTTGTTGTTTCACCGAGATTCGAACCTACGTTCTCTCTGTGAATTCCGAATGGTGGTCCCGCACCAACCCATTCGGTTACGGCGGCCTATTTGCCAAGTAGTTGGGCCGCCAGCTGCGGTCTCAGAGTCAACTCTGACAAAACGGAGTTGATGCTATTCACCAGGAAATACAAGCCTCCGCCTTTTAAGCTTCCAATACTAAACAACCAGCGTCTTACTTTCGCATCGGAAATCAGGTATCTTGGTGTAATACTTGACCTCAAGCTCCACTGGAAGCTGCACATAGAAAATCGAGTTAAGAAGGCCAGTATTGGCTTCCACGCCTGTAAATCTATGTACGGCAAAAAATGGGGTCTCAAGCCAAGTGTCGTACTTTAGATGTACTCGTACAACGTAGTGGTTCTTTCAATTTTGACATACGGTTGCCTAATTTGGGGGCTAGCATCACTAAACTAGAGATAGTGCAGAGAACTGCATGTGTGGGCATCACTGGTTCTTGTAGAATATGTCGCACTGCTGCGCTCAACGTTATTCTGCACTTACTTCCTGTGGATCTGCAGGTTAAATCTATTGCTGCTCAGTGCCTACAACCTGATAGCATAGCATAGTAGCATCTTGAAGCAGATATCCCCTTCCTTCTCTGTTCTTCGCACTGATCTCTCCATCCGCAAACTGTGTTTTAAAGGTTGTGCTAGGGCTATCTTTCCGAGCAAGCAAGACTGGAAGGAGGGGAGGGTCGGCACGGATATAGGCACCTCTGTTTTCACTGACGGATCCAAGATGGAATCTGGAGTGGGAGCAGGGGTTTTCTCTAAATCAGACAGCATTTCGGTGAACTCCTGTAAGGAGGAACTCAGACACCTCCATCGAGCAGGAAACATCTCCCTTATTTGGGTTCCTAGGCGCAGGAATATAGAGGGAAATGAAATTGCCGACGAGCTTGCCAGGAAGGGTTCGACAGAACCGGTTTCAGCTGTCCCACTCTCAGACATCCGTGTCCCTTTGTCCGTTGTTAAAGAGAAACTACACAATTTCTGTCTAAGAAAAGCGCAAGACAGATGGAGGTGTGTCTCATCGTGTGCTATTTCGAAAACACTATGGCCTCAATACGATAGAAACAGAACACTTAAGGTGATGGGAATCCCCTGCCATTCAATTTCCAAACTCATTGCGGTGTTCACTGGTCACTGGGTGATCGCTACTTATGCGGAGAAACTTGGAATTCCGTACAACCCCTATTGCAGAAGCTGTGGGGATCCTACAGAGAAAGAGACTGTTGAACATTTTCTCTGCAAATATCCGGCTCTGGCGGCTAGGCGCTTGAGATTCCTTAGCGTGCCCTTTGGGGATGAAATTCTCCAGCCTAGATCCCTTTTCTCTCCTCCACTACATCAACAGCAATGGATGGCTGTAGAAGGTTTTCTCTTCCCAATAATTTTTCTTTGCACAGGTAATGGTTCACATTATGCCTGTGACACTCTTGCCATTTTACCTACCTACCTCCCTAATGCGCATTTTTCTCCATTTAACCAACGCTCGATTTTATTTTATATGAAAGGAAATATAGAAAAGAAAAAAAATTCTGAAAAACAAACGCGATTTTTGCATCACTTCACACTGGCACTTTACTATCAAGATTCAATGGACTATAACCCTTCATACTTGAAATTCTTTTAAGTATTCTGATTAAAAAATTTGAGTGGACATTTTTTTTATTTCTTCATTTTTTCAATTTGCACAAAGTTTGAAGATTGGACTCAAATGGTTTTTTTAGGAGCAAGATTTTTATTCTTAATAAAAATTCTAAAATTAAATAAGAATATGTTTTCCATTAACTCCTAGTGAAGCATAGAACGTCAGCAATTCCACAACGCCATCGGTTACGGTTTTGCGCTATGACCTTCAATTCGCCCCGTGATAAAAAGAGAGTTCCCATTTCTGATTCGGTTGATCTTCGCCAGGTTCCTGCCCAAGTTGTTGGAACGGGTTCCACTATAACAGATGTTGGGCCGCGTTGTTGCTATCTTTTCGATACCATTACCATTTCCTTCTTCGCACTTCACAGGCAATCTCGACTTGATTGATTACTCTAAGCAAATTTGAGTTGCTTATTTTTCGAGGCCAGAAGATTCGTAGTATGCGCCGAAGATAGCTGTTGGTGAAAGTTTGAAGGCGTTTTGTGATTGTCACTGTAACTTACCAAGTGGTACACCTATATAGCTACATGGAAAACGAACGCATTGAAGATTTTAATTTGGTATTAACACTTGCTGTTTTTTTGTCATGGAGGTGCGAGAATATCGAATACAGGCTTCATTTTGCATATTCTTTTCTTGTCAGTAAGTCTCTGTGCTATGGTTGCTTGATGCACTGCAGTTTAGAAAACTGGAGACTTACTATGAGCATGAATTTCTCTACAAAGGGCAGCCTAAATTTGTTAAATTTAACTTGGGTTTAATGAAAAAATAAATGAAATCAAAATGACCTTTGACAGTAGCAGCAAGTCCAAATATTTTATACCAAGAATACCAGCGTCAGAACCAATTCCCTGAAGAAAAGATGTTTAATATATTTGAATTACTGTATATGGAAGTAGCAGACAAACTGAATATTCTATTGCAGTAATATCAGTAGCAGAACCAGTTGACTGTAGATGTAATATGAGTTCCTTCACCTAAGAAATGACCTGCACTGAAAATTGAATTACGACTCACTTAGGATTGATAAAGAGTAGTATTTAGTATCAGTGCATGTGCATCTTAGTGGAGGCGAATCCAAGCACCAAACCAATTTGCTTAATTGACTCTCTTTACAAGTTGAGAAGAAGCCTAGAGCTCGAACTACTAACAGCAAGTATACTCATCTGGATACTCGCAGACTTCCGGACTCACACGTTGAACACGGCTTCTACTGAACCACTCAAAGACGAATACATGGCCCTATGTGAGGGTTCGAGTATGCAAACAGCAAACGAAACCCATAACAATGTGAGCCTTGAAACGTCAGCCTTGAAATCCAACGTAGAGTCTCTCTTGCCAACAAGTGCTACTTTGGACTAAGTAGGTAACTGAGTAGTAAAGTTCTCTCGCGACGAACAAAAGTAAAACTCTACAAGGCTCTCATCATGCCCGTCCTAACGAATGACGCAGAAGCTTGGACGATGGCAACATCCGATGAAGCGACGCTTGGAGTGTTCGAGAGAAAGATTCTGCGTAAGATTTTTGGATCTTTGCACGTTGGCAACGGCAAATATCGCAGGCGATGGAATGATGTTTACGACGACATAGACATAGCGCAGCGAATAAAGATCCAGCGGCTACGTTGGCTAGGTCATGTCGTCCGAATGGATACAAACTTTGCCATTCTTTGCCGTCATCCTCTCGAAAGGTCAGATACGATTTAATGCGATTTCTTCAAAGTTTACTCTAGGCATTTCGCTATCGGTCTGGCACACATTAAAAGCTTATTTTATGTAGCGAAATCTGAAATTTAATTTTAAAATTTGTGTTCAATATTTCACATAAAAACGCTTAGCAGGCAAGAAAATCGTTACCGTCATCAGTAGATCCAGCACCGAGTTTTTGATCAAAAAATCTAAAATTGGCGAAAAGCAAAGTTTCTTAGTTACCCCAGCTTTTTTGTGTCATTCCATTCGAAGAAATCTAAAACGACTCTCCAAGCTTCGACTCAACTAGACTCAGCGACGCTTCTGAATGACCTGCCAACAGTAGCCAACGAACCCATATCCGATAAATATTGAAGCACAAGATCAGTTTTTTTTTTTTAACTACAAATTTTCCTGACTCATCCAAGCTTTCCTGTTCCCACATATTTATGCTCTATACTCATATTTGCTCAAAAATCTGTTCGCATGTTTTCCATTTTCTGTGAAAATTTTCATTCCATTCTCCAGCCCCTCAACGTCCTCTCGCCTGCCACTCAGATATAAATGATAACTTGCAAACAAATCGGCAAGAGAGCTTCTTTCTAAGTGCAAACAAATGTTTTTACAAATCGCTTGCCTATTTGGAGGCGCATACAAGCATGAATGTGTAAATTTCTTCTGCAAGCCAACAAATTGTAGCTGGTTGTTTTTACTCCTCCTTCTTCTTCTTCTCACTTCTTCTGCGGCTGTTACTTGTCTCGTCTTTTGGCAATGAGATTGCAAATTCTCTAACTCATTCGCTTCGTAAGCCATGCGAGCGGCAGAAGGCAGGAATAATATTGCGCATTCATTGCAGCTGAATGGATTTGAGTGTGCTGTGTACTGTTTTTTGTTTTTTTTTTTTTATTGTGGGCTGGGCCCAAAGACACATGTATGAGTATATGTGCTGAGTAATTTACACTTTCATTATGCTTTCGGCAAGCAAACAAGTTTTATTGTCTTTTGCGCATTAGCTCAGCTGCCTTGAAATATGAAAAGGAGTTTTTTGGTGCGTAGATTAGTTTCTGAATCAATGTGAGAGTTTTTAGGAGATTTTCATTCATGTTTCATAAAATTGAAGCTAAGCGATTTGCACTCATTTTGAATGCAAGTGGTTCATAATTTATATTATTTAATTATTTTAAATTTCGAAAACTTAATTGGTTCTTTCTGTAGTATTTTTCTAGCGCTTTCATAAAACTTTTCGAACAGAAATATGGATGGAAGTATTAGATAATGTTTTAAGAGCTTCTAGAGAATCTGAGCGTCAAGCTAAGCCTGATTTCTCATGAACTCAAGCGAGTAGATTTGCGAGGAAAATGTATAGGGAGGAAACGGACTATTTGCAGAATAAATAATAGTGAGGGAGCCGGGGGTCAAAAATGTATCATTGCGTTCATACATCTCGTCAGCGCGCGGAATTTTCAATGCTTCTGCTGACGGTCTTCCCATCGCTATAAACGCAGCTGACCATCATTATTAATATATTTTCATATGTGTCCAAAATTATGTAAAAAAAATTTCAATCGCCATAAATTAGTTTTACTTTTCAACTTTTTTTAGTAGTTCATCTGTTCAGCTGGCGTGTTTCCCCCTCTCTACCGCGCAGCTGACTTTTTTTTCTTATTCTGCTAAATGTCAGCAATACATAAAACAAATTTCAGCCGGTATAAAATGAGTAGGTAGAAATGTTTTTTGACACGTTTCGTACCCTCCCACAATCACACCCATCTCGGGTACGCCAGCTCAGCTTTCACTTTCGTTATTCATGAAAGCTAAGTCACAAGAATAGTCAAGAATTTAACGATATAAAAACGCAGTCCAAAATCGACCGCTGGCTCGCGGACTATAAGTTGAGCAAACATTCTCCGCCCGGTAAATGTATTCCCTTCGCAATTGAACGATGTTTTTGCAAAAGTAATTAGCTCTTGCCACGGAGCCAAATAATATTGGTTGGTTGTAGTACTACGCTTGGGCAGTTTAAAAGAATCAACCGGGTGCAAATGTACAGAATATATTAACCTAAATAGAGGTATATCTTCAAAACCTCCTCCCACAAAAAATTATTGGACCTTTGATACTACCCTCCTACTAGTCCGAAAAAACTCACTTCGAACTACAACGACACTGAAGTTCACTATGAGGCAAATATACCTCTGCTAGCAGTCGTAGACCATATATGTGGATTACCCGAGATACAGGGGTTCACAATTTTTATTTTTATATCGTTTTTTTTTATTAATTGAAAGTCAAATAGTTGATTTTCTAATTGAGAATGTTATACCTTTCCTCTATGAGCGGATTTTCCCAATGAAAACAAAAACCAATGTCAAAGTCTTTTCGAATTTTGACATTTAAAAAAAAAAACTTCAAGTTCAGTTTTTTTTCTGTATTTTGGTAAACAATGTTAATAAAATATTTTGATTAAAAAATTTTCGAGTTTCGTCATTTGCTACCAGCAAACTAAAAATATAAAAGAAATTTAAATCCTAACATAGATTGTGCCAAAGGGGGCGGAAATATTGAGATATGTTTAAGGGCCGAGATATGTAAATTTTGCCTTTTTTGTACAATTTCTTCCTAATCTTTTTAAATAAGTAACAAAAAAAGACATTTTGCAATTATATTCAAATTTCGCCATTTTTTGAATTTCTTTTGAAATTTCGAGACTTTTTGCAAATTATTTTTCAAATCTAAAAAAAAAGAAAAGTTTTCTTTTGCAGTATTTTGGCAAAAAAATAACTTTTTTAGATTTTATTTAAAGTTTAAAATAATGTTTAACAATTTTTTTTTTATTAAATATTTTATTATTATTTTTTTATTAAATATTTTAATATTATTTTTTTATTAAATATTTTTTTTTTAAATACAAGTTTTTTTCCATATTTGTTTTGTATCTCTTTTCAAATTACGACATTGTTTTGGATTATTTAACAATTTTTTTTGATGAAATTTTTTGTTATCTTTTGCCGTGATGTGGCCTTGTTTAGTAAAAAAGGTCGAAAATTTACTTTTGTTAAATTTCTTGCCAATTAAATTTTTGTTTTACGTTTTTTTCAACTCCTTCCAAATTTTTTGGAAAAAAATTTGAAAATTGACTGTAATTCTTTTCTTTTTTTTCAATAAAATTTCTTTGCATATTTCGAAATTTTTTGGTACAAGAGGTATAATTACATTTTCTTTTATTAAAATTTTGTTTAAGGTCTTTTCAATCTTTTTATAAAGGGTGGTTAAATTTCAAGGGCCGATATTGAATGTGAACCACACCTAAGCGTCAACTTCTTTCTACATTTCATTTGACATTTTTCATACTCAGACTAATTCAATTTGAATCATGGAAAGATACTTAATCGAGCAACGCGTTCAAGTTGTTCAGGCCTATTATGAAAACGAGCGTTCAAATCAAAATGCATATCGCGCACTTCGTGAAGAAAATTATCTTCAGTGATGATACACATTTTCACCTCAGTGGATTCGTCAATAAGCAGAAATGCCACATTTGAGCGAATGATAATCCAAGAGTGATTGCCGAAAAGCCAACGCACCCACAAAGAGTGACTGTTTGGTGCGGTTTATGGGCCGGCGGCATCATTGGGCAGTATTTGTTCCAAAATGAGGCCGGTCAGGCAGTTACTGTGAATAGTGTTCGCTATCGTGAGATGAAATCGAAATTTTTATGGCCCGAATTGGAAGATATGGACGAAACAATCTCACGTTGCGGCGATGTCAATTGGCCGCCAAGATCATGTGATTTGATACCATTGTACTTCTTTCATTGGAGTTATTTGAAAAAAAAAAGATGTACGTCGATAAGCCAGTAACAATTCAAGAGCTAAAGGATGAGATAATTCGGCACATTAACGGCATAGAACCTCAATTATGCCTCAGCGTCAACTAAAATTTGGACCATCGGATGGAGGTATGCCGCCGAGGCCAATATTTTGTTCCATGCGTAATTTAGATATATCAATATTATAAAGAGAAATGACAATAATTTCCTAAAAAAATGTATTTTATTCAAAATCAACATCGGACCTTGAACCTTAGCCACTCTTTATTACAAAATTTTCTTTTAGTTCGAATTCGAAAATAAACGAATTTGGCGTTTTTGGATTTTTTATAATTTATACTGAAGAATAAAAGTCTTTTTTGAATTATTTTATTTGTTTTTTAGAAATTTCTAAATTTTTTTTAAATTAAAAAAGTCTAAAGGACTTGGCCGTGGTTTGGAAAAATAATTTAAGCTAATTTTTCTAACTACATTATTTTTAGAGCTATTTTCAAATTTCATAGTTTTAATATAATATTTTTTACTGTTTCTATTTTTTTTTGCAATTAAAATTTTTTTTGGTTAAGTTTTTTTTCAACTGTTTTCATATTTCGACATTCTTTGTTAAACAAGTTTCTAGTTTTCTTTTCAGTACTTTTCGAATTTGAAGATTTTGGTTTTTTTTTTTAAATTATACCCAAATGAATAAAATATTTTTTTGAATTTTTCTTTTTTCTTTTGAAATTTCAAAACTTCTTGGTGTTTTTTATATTCAAATGAATAAAAAAGTTTCTTGAATTTCTTTTTATTCCTTTGAAATTTAAAATTTTTTGGTACTCTTTTTTTATATTCAAATGAACAAACAGTTTCTTGAATTTTTTTATTCTTTTGAAATTTCTACTTTTTTTAATTTGATTTTTTAAATTTTAAAATTCTCTAAGGTTAATAGAAAGATTTTGAACAAAAAAATGAAGATAGTATTTTTATTTACTTTCTTTTTAAAAATTATTTCCAAATTTCGAAATTTTAAAATTTTGTACTAATTTTAATCAAATAGAAGCTGGGAACTGTCATTTTAAAATAATAGCTAATTTTTAATGGAGAGAAAACAAATTAAAAAACATTTTTTTTTTTCATATTTATTTTCAAATTCGGAAATTTCTGGTATGTTTTTAATTATGCCTACCTAACTTTTCATGGTGAGCAAAAATTTCACTATTAAATTTCTTTCTTGAATGCACTCTTCCCGAGTTCTGTCTTAGCATTGAGAAAACACTGCAACTTTTGCTTACGTCTGAGCTATCGCCTCAGAGGGCAAGGTGTTTTGCTTCATGTACAAGTATAGAGTAGAAAGTTTAGTTTGGGGTAAAGTCTCACACCGCCCCGTGGGTCAATTATTCCTCCTCGCAAATGGAATAAAAACTTTCTGCCCTACTATATAAAGTGATTCACTTCAAATTACAACACGCATAGCCAAAACCCAAAATTCTTATTTTGCTATACAAGCCTTTGCGTATGTGTAAGTTTACAGTTTACTATTAAAGCATTCAATTCCTTCTGCACTTCTCGTATTTCTACCGTCCTCCATTTCCACATTGCCATCCTACTCCCACATCCTCTAATTTCACTTCTTCTCTCTTAATCGTTTTTATTTTTAGCTTTTTTGCACAAAATTTAACAAATCAATTTTATGCGCTTCACTGCCATTAACGCTCCTAATTAACATGCATTGCATACATTTAGGCGCATTGTCATTTTAGCCCGTAAATTGTTGACAGCTGTTGTTAGTTACACATCAACGGCTGCACTAACAACAACAACCGACATTTGCTTGTGTATTTGCCTTAATGACACTAATGCAAAGCTGTGTGTGGGCCGACTGAGACTCGGAAGTGACAACTCGTTGATAATTTGACAGTCAAATGTTTAATTGTGCGTGTCAATGTACACAAGGTGCACGCACACATACGCACGTTAGCAAATGACCCATTAAAATAATTTATTTGCACATGTGTGTACGGATGTGTCTACGCCAAATGCTAAGTGCATTAAATATTAAAGTGGTGTCACGCGTGAGTCTGTTATTTTTTTGTTTTTTGTACGCAAATAAATGTATGGGAATTTAAGGAGGGTTAGGGAGAAAATTAAAGCAAATGGGCATAGAGTTCACTCAGTTATTGATTTCGCTACATATTCATTGAAATACAGATATAGATAGAGAGAATAGTTCCCCAGCCCTAGAATTGTAAGTTCTTCTACTCTGCAAATTCAATCGGGCCTTCCAGCTAAAGGAATTTAATAGACTATTCTAACGGCAGCATGGCTATATTCCATGTCAGCTCGTCTAAGAAGCGATTTCCAGAGATGTTTCAGTGTTCAAGAATCCACATCCATCGCATGGCTTCAGTGCGCATGGCTGCAGTGCGTAACAACAGTAGGTGGCATGGCTTAAATGCTTGAAAAGCTTTTTCAAGGGTCTTTGTTATTGGAGTGCAGAAACTTAAATCTACATTCGCCACTCGATACACTGTTTGAAGATGGGAGCATGCCCGCGCAAGAGACCGGTATTCCTTAGTGTTGATTCAGCTTCTAATATCCAACATTAGCCTGGGCGCCATATATTGAGCTTCAGTGTCATCTCTTTGAGTGGCTCCAACCGCCATTCAACGCAGTTGCGTAAATCGAAATTCAGCGCGTTAATTTTTTCACAGAAAACATCGCACAGGTTCTCACATATATACATAAATATTCGATGCATAAATGTTACTTAATGGCACAGCTCAAAAATTATGGTATAAATTAAAAGTTTATTTTTAGATGCCACTAAATTATCCATTAATTGCAGCTGCTCTAAATTTATTCACATTTGCCTCATACTCAGACACTCCCCCGACTTTCCGCCTGACACGCGAATCGCCCAGTAGTTATTAGAGATTATATTTAGTTTCGCTATGCATGTGTGTGTGTGTGGCTCACCTTCATGTCTGCGTGCCTATCAAATTCAATTAGCCCTCACTTAAAGTTAAGCAGACACTGCCACATATCTGCATATATATGTATTTTATTAGTCTAACGTATTATAGGTGGCATGTTGCATGTTGCATGTTGAAAATTTGCCAATTTCTATTACATTTCATGCGCTCGCAATTATCATAAATTGTCAACAAAAACCTAATTAAATTAATGCACTTCAATTACAATATGAACCTACCCAATTAAAATGAAACGACGGAGCTATACCCGATGTGAGTGT
The DNA here is from genome assembly GCA_037575425.1 of Anastrepha fraterculus. NCBI lineage: Eukaryota > Metazoa > Arthropoda > Insecta > Diptera > Tephritidae > Anastrepha > Anastrepha fraterculus. Next base: position 277,613 of record JAYXIM010024494.1, on the reverse strand, counting down.
GAGTGCGTGTGTGTGAAATCAAACGGGAATTATTAGCTAAATGCCATTGAGGGAATAGGAGATGCGCGTAGATGAGAGTTGCAAATGTAAGTGAAAAATAATTAGTAATCAAACTGGGCAGTAGGTTAGGTTGGATTAGGTAAAGTGGCGGCTAGCGAATATTTCGAGGCTATCTAAGTTACAGGGTGCTCTCTAATAGTGTAAGAAACTTTAAACTTCTTTTTCATCGCACTAGTCGGGGCTTAAGAGATTAGGATGCTTTCAATATGAAATAAAGTCATATAGCCTCAGACAAGCATTCGTTTCCATATCAGCAAAACTCGCATCTTCTTCTTCTTCTCTTTGGCTTCCTTGATGGAGAAAATTTTAAATCAAAGAGAAATACAAAGTATACTTAAATCAGTGTTTTTCCACTCAGACAATTTAAAAATTTCATACTATTAAAATAATATCTGCTCAAGCAAGTTACGCCTATTGAGCCCTCGCCTGTAAGTATGCAGCTTTTTATTGCTATTTCGTTTGCCCAGCTCATATGCCTGCAAGTCTTAATGCGCTTGTAAAACATCATGCATATAGCACAGATAAGCTGTTTGTGTTACTTTTTCTATTCCAAAAAAAAAAAAATTATAATTCTTAGATATTAAAATAAAGGGATAGATTTATTCTTTGTTTTTTGACAAAATGTTTGTATTTGGTGATTGTATTTTAGGTGTCATTATAATAAAATATAATTAAAAAAATAGTTTTATTTAATGTTTGTTTTGGAATTTTTTTGTTTTGTTTTTTTTTTTAATAGAGATGCTTTCCATTTCAATTCAACCGGGCTATTCGGGTCATGTTCTTCGATTTTGGTGTAACTGAAATATGTTGCTCTCTGGTCAAAATAATGAGACACGTATTTTTTTTTTCGCCCGAAAAAATTTTTTTTCAAGAGTTATCGGCAATTTTGTTTTTCGGCTCAAACTCGATTTTTTTTAATTATATAAGAAAAAATTTTTTTAAATGCCCATAACTTAGTCAAAAATGAACCGATTTTAATAATTCTGGGTTCAAAATGATCGTAATTACTTACACGAGCGACTTCATATAGAAACAATTGCAAAAAAGTAGTTGACAATTTTTTATTTAGCAAAAAAGAAAAAAAATTGAAGTTTTTTCAAAATTCAATATTTCAAAAAGTGTATTTTTTTTTTTTTATAACTTTTTCCAAATCAAAAGGACATCTCAAACTTTAATTGAGCTGAATGCCTAGTAGCTAAAATGAGTTGTTTTTGAGTAATGAATTTTTGAGTAAAAAATCTGTTTCGCACTTTTTGTTCTTTGGAAAATAAAAAATTTTCAACTACTTTTTTGCAATTGTTTCTGCACGAAGTCGCTCGTGTATGTAATTACGATTATTTTGAACCCAAAATCGTTCAAATCGGCTTTTTTTTGACTAAGTTATGAGTAATTAAAAAAAAAATTTCTTATATAGATTCTTTCCATTTCAATGCAAAAGGGCTATTCGGGACATGTTCTTCGATTTCGATGTAACTCAAATATGTTGCTCTCTGGTCAAAATAATGAGACACTTTATTTTTTTTTCGCCCAAAAAAATTTTTTTAAAGCTTTATCGGCAATTTTGTTTTTCGGCTCAAAATCGATTTTTTTTAATAATATAAGAAATTTTTGTTTTTAAATGCTCATAACTTAGTCAAAAATGAACCGATTTTAATAACTTTGGGTTCAAAAGGATCGTCATTACTTACACGAGCAACTTCATGTAGAAACAATTGCAAAAAAGTAGTTGAAAATTTTTTATTTTCCAAAGAACAAAAAGTGCGAAACAGGTTTTTTACTCAAAAATTCATTACTCAAAAACAACTCATTTTAGCTACTAGGCATTCAGCTCAATTAAAGTTTGAGATGTCCTTTTGATTTGGAAAAAGTTATAAAAAAAAAAAAAATACACTTTTTGAAATATTGAATTTTGAAAAAACTTCAATTTTTTTTCTTTTTTGCTAAATAAAAAATTGTCAACTACTTTTTTGCAATTGTTTCTATATGAAGTCGCTCGTGTAAGTAATTACGATCATTTTGAACCCAGAATTATTAAAATCGGTTCATTTTTGACTAAGTTATGGGCATTTAAAAAAATTTTTTCTTATATAATTAAAAAAAATCGAGTTTGAGACGAAAAACAAAATTGCCGATAACTCTTGAAAAAAAATTTTTCGGGCGAAAAAAAAATACGTGTCTCATTATTTTGACCAGAGAGCAACATATTTCAGTTACATCGAAATCGAAGAACATGACCCGAATAGCCCGGTTGAATTGAAATGGAAAGCATCTAGAATAATTGTTTTTTGTATTTTCGGATAAAATATAATAGCACCCAATTTTTTTGGAATATTTGTTTTTCCTCGGAAAAAAATTATTGTTTTTTGACATCAATTTTGTATTTTAGGTGGTTTTTTAGTTTTAAGGACAAAATGTACATTTTTGCCATTACAAAATTTTACCGTTTTTCAAAAGCTTGGTACGAAATTTTTTTTTTTTTGAATTTTGTACTTTTCTTATGTTTCTAAGATAAAATAAATTTTTTTTCTTTAATTAATTTTTTTAAGAACAAAATGTACTTTCATTTTACAAAAGCTTAAGGTGTTTTTCCTAGTTTTTTAAGATAAAATGTAATAAAAGCATTTTTTAATTTAATTAATTTTTTTTTATTTCTTTTTTTGGAATAAAATTATTGTTCCTTAGTTTTTAGGATAAAATATGCATAAACAAATTTTTAATTTAATTTTTTTTTTTTTTTGAAAATTTAAATATTTTTGTCAAACATTTTTTGCAAGATTTTTTTTTTTAATTTTAAAATTAAAAAAAATTTTTGTTATAATATTTTGAAAATCATCCCCAGTCCCCTAAAGTTTTTTCTGATTTCCATTATTAGCAGCTTCGACTTTACTCTGGTAAGCCTGCAAGTTTCGTAATGGAATTTTCGAGTTATATTCAAATACTTACAGCTTACTAATGAACACTTCGATCGATTTGCAAATGGGCGAAATAGGTATATAGGATTTGTACATTTTACTAATTTGCTAGACGTTTTTGAAGCCAAAATCGCGTAAGCGGTTATCGCGCCGATCAAGAAGAATTGGAATTCGATTTTGCATTAAAAGTAATTGAAGTCTATCGAAATTACGCTGTTAAGTATAATCTTGTGGTCGTTTGCTCCCTCGCGGAACCTTAGAAATCAACCCGAAAAGCTATGGGAATCCAATTATGAAACCAAACCAGCAGGCCCTGAGCGTACTCTCAGCTATCAATGACAAAAATAAGAAAAAGGCTGATAGAAAATGTATTTAAAAATGAAAATGCAATGAATGTTCTTTGCCTTTAAATTAAAAACTATAATGTTTTTCCTTATATTTTATTATAAAAAATTAATAAAGAGGAAAACAAACAAATTGTAAAAGTAATAAAAAGTTCCGAAAATATTTCAGTTTAGCGTTTGTGTCCATATCACACTGTCCAAAATACTAGGATGGCTTGACCTAAAATCACTTAAAAATCAAAAGAAAATTTCCATGACAAAATAAGCTTTTTCAAGCCTCATTCACACTTTTCTCAAATTAGTAAAATTATTGCTTTACTAGTCGAAGAGATATATTTTTCATAGACTGAAATAAATAGAAAAGTTAACTGGCTTCGCTAAATGAGCTTCGTTCGAATTTAAGCATATTTTGAAAACATAAAAACAAAAATTATGAAAAACCTAAAAAATATTCCACTTTTACACAAATTTGTTATCGAACCCTTTAGACTATCCTCTATTGATGTTAATGTTATATTGTATATATCTCGACTTCTGTCATAGATTTGAAAAATAAGTTTATAAATGCTCAAGTGCCCTCATAGAGCTTGCGTGGCTGTTTTTTTTAGTACATGCAAGCATTGATTGATACTCATAAACTATTTAATTGAGAACTATTTTCAGCGATGCAGTGAACTTGCAATAAAACCTGCTCATATATTTTATCAATAATTAGCACTTTGAAAGGACTTATTTGAGAAAGGCTTGAGTACCAGCCGATAGCTGCCACCTGAGTGCAAATGTGTTTCAATTAGAAGAAATATGTCAAATGGTATCTTTTATATATGTAATTATGAATCTATGTACATGTGTGTGTATATACATATCTATGCACTTCAAGTGCGTTGACGACAGCGAAATTTGTGGAAAAACGCAAGCTTGCGTGTCTAGTTAAATATTTATTTATTTGCGTTTTAATGGAAATCCGAACTACTAACATCAGCGATTTGTATTGATCCACAATTCCAAATTAGCTATATGCTCGACACATGAAGGCCAACACTTATTAGTGTTTGAGTAATTGAGAATAATAGCTTTTCATCGCCTCTCTAATGGATAAATAGCATTGACATGCTTAAAGTTGATTGCCTGCCGACTAAAGCGGGATAGGGGAATGAATAGCGAGGTTTTTTTTATCAAATAAAAAAATAGCTGTACTCTGTCTCTAAATAAAACATGTAACAGCAGAATAAAACTAAGAAACTTTTATGTGTTTGCATGATGTTTGTGTAGTGAATGATATAGCGGCTGCTACCGATTGTGGTAAGACCATTTTTAATAAATGTTACTGATTAACTGAGAGACATAATATCCGAAATTGATAAATCAAATTTACGCATTTTTGGAATAAATAAAATGTCAACTGCTCCAAATCGTTCATTGTTACTTCCATTTTTTTTTTATTTGTACCCTTAAGTAAACTGAAGTAATTTGGTAAAATATTTCAAAAATTTTGATACTTGTTTAAAGCTAAAAATTTTAGTATAAAGTAGCGAAATACCTTCAATTGCTTTAACATCTTGTGTTTTTTAGGATGAAATTAAACTAAATTTTTTTTTTTATTTAATTTATTTTTTATTTTTTTTTTTTGAAAGAAGTTAATGTTTTTTGACAAATTTTTTGTTTTCAGCTCAAAATATAGTTTAAAAAAAATTTTATTTAACTTATTTTTATTTTTTAATTTTTATTTTTTTTGGTTTTGAAAAAAGTTATTGTTTTTTGACAAAATATCTTTTTTTTTTGATTTTTCTGAAAGAAATTATTGTTTTTTCACACATTGTTCGTTTTTTAACACATTTTTCGTTTCTAATAAAAATTTTTTTTATTTTATTTACTTTCTTGGACTTTCTTATTTATGAAATAAAAAATATTTTGCCTTTTGACAAATATTTTCTTTTTTAGGTTAAAATATAAAAAAAAATATTTAATTTACTTTAATTTTTTGGAGTGTTTTATTTTGGAAACAAAAAAATTAATAATTTTTTACAAATTTGTTTGTTATTTAAGTTAGGATATGATTGTTTATTTAATTTATTTTTTTTTGATATTCTTACATTTGTTTTGTGTTTTACGTTAAAATATAATTTAAAAAAAATTTTATTAAATTTATTTTTTTTTTGGAGTCTTTTGTTTTCGAAAACAGTTTCAAATTTTTTTTTCTTTTTTACGTAAAAATATAATTAAAAAAATTTGTTTATTTAATTTAATTTTTTGGACTTTTTTATCTTTGAAAAAAAAGTTTATGTTTTCTGAGTAATTTTTGGTCTTTTAGGTTAAAATATACATAATTGAAAAAATTTATAATTTCCTTTATTTTCTTAGATTTTTTTGTGTTTTTGAAAAAAATCATTGTTTTTTGACTAAATATCTTTTTTTTATTGTTTTGAAAGAAATAAACGTGTTTTCAAAAATTTTTGGTTTATTAGGTTAAAATGTAAGAAGAAACTTTTTTATTTTATTTAATTTTTTGGACATTAACTTAATTTTTTGCTTTTGGATTTTTTTTTGTTTCTTACGTAAAAATAGAATTAAAAAAAGTTGTTTATTTAATTTAATTTCTTGGATTTTTAATTTTTGAAAAAAAAGTTAATGTCTTTTCACATTTTTTTCGTTTTTAGGTTAAAATATAATATAATTTAAAAAATTATTTATTTCATTTTTTTTCTTGAAGTTTTTTTGTGTTTGAAAAAAGTTATTGTTTTTTTGACAAACTTTTGTTTCTTGATTTTTTTTGAAGATTGGTTTTTTACACATTGTTTTGTTTTCTAGGTTAGAATCTAATTAAAATTTTTTTATTTAATTTAAGTTTTTGGACTTTCTTATTTATGAAATAAAAAAAATCTTTTTTGACAAATCTTTGTTTTCTACATTAAAATATAATAAAAAAAAAAACATTTTTTTACTTTAATTTTTAGAGGTTTTTATTTTGAAAACAAAACAATTAATTTGTTTTTACAAATTTTATTGTTCTTTACGTTAAAATATACAAAAAAAAATTTCTGTTTACTTAATTTTTTTTTGGATTTTTACAAAAGTTTTTGTTTTTTACGTTAAATATAAATAAAAAAATTTAATTTAATTTATTTATTTTGGAATTTTTCGTTTTTGAAAAAGTTGTTGTTTTCTGGCAAATATTTTTTTTATTTTAATATTTTTGAAAAAATTTATTGTTTTTCTCCAATTTTTTATTGAGATTAATATCTAATAAAAAAAAATGTTTGATTTAATTTAATTTTTTGAACTTTTTTATTTTTGAAATAAAAGGGGTTTTTGACAATTTTTTTTTGTTTATTAGGTTAAAGTATAGTAAAAAAATGTTTATTTGATTTAATTTTCTGTTTTTTTTTGTTTTGAAACAAAAAATCAATGTTTTTTATTATTTTTATTTAATTTACTTCTTTGAGTTTTTTTTTTTGTTTTTTGACAAAAATTCTGTATTTGCGCGGTTTTTTTAATTTTCAAGACAAAATACTCCTAAACAAATTTTTTACTTTACCTTTTTGATTTTTGTTATTTGGAAAAAATTTATTGTTTTGTCGAAAATAGCATAAACTTTTTTTAAATTTTGTATTTTAGATATTTTTTTGGTTTTTTAGGCCATATAATAAAAAGTTGGATTTGATTTAGATTTGTTTAACTTAAGTGATAGAAATTTTCATTGTAACCGAATGGCTCAGAAACTACTTAGAGGGTTATTAAATTTTTTTAATTTTTTTTATTACTTACATATAATATCTGGCCACGGCATAGGCCAAAAGCTAATGCGATAGGTGGCTCTGCTGTTGAGATCCCATATGATCAGAAAGTATGGGGAATGTTTAAATAAAACAAAACAGAGTTAAATTTCAGGCAAATTTATTTTATCTCCTTCAAAATATGACCCGTCTGAAGCAGCACACATGAGTCAACGCTTAACCCAGTACTCTATGCACCCCTGGTAAGCCGACGAAAGGATGGCTTTCAGCTCCTTCGTCGAATTCTTTTTGAAACAGCCTCGAAACGCATTCAGCTTGAGAAACAAAAAGAAGTCGCACGGGGCCATATCAGGTAAATACGGTGCTTGCACGACGGTATTTACTTGGTGTTTGGTCAAATAATCCAGCACAATTTGGGATCGGTGCGATGGCGTGTTATAATCATACAAAATCCAACAATTGTTTGCCCACATTTTTGGCCATTTTCGACGTACAGCATCTCTCAAATGCTTCAAAATGGATAAATAATATTCTTTATTGACTGTCTGGCCCGATGGTAGATACTCATGGTGCACTACGCCTTGGCAATCGAAGAAAACAGTCAACATTACCTTCCCGGTACTTTTTGATCATAGGGTATATATAAATATCGAATTCAAGGCTCGCTTCGATTCATATTCAGACTAGCTGCTTCTCACACGATCAGCCATATGTTGTTCGTTCCCGCATAAAGATTTTTTGGTTTAAAATTTTTTTAATAATTTTTGTGCTTCACTCTTTGCTAGTGCTTATCTACTGAAGTAAATTATAAGACTTCACAGCAACTCACCAACAATGGTAGCAGGCAACCCTCCAATGATATGGCATCAGTTACCAGAAAAAAGAAAGTTCAAGTACACTTGAATAATTAGAAAAATTAATCAAATTTATTTACGATTTTTAGAAGACTTCGTGAACTAAAAATAAGTATTTTTCTATAAATTGCGAACTCATTTGCGCACGCAAGCTTTTCATTTTACTAATTGATTGGTTCCTCCAAAATGACATGTCGCGAATATTCAATTACAATGAAAACTCTCATCCATGGAGCTCGTTGAACTTGCAAGTTTTTCGCTTTTTTCCCCCACCATTTTTATTCCGACCTCATTTAATTTGTATATACAGCAAAGCAGTGGTGTGGCATGACTAGTGAAATAGTGCTGCACATTTTGTGTAACGCAAGCGATAAATAAAGTGAAAGGAAGTGTCACGAACGATACAGGAAATTTACGGCACAGTGCCAGAAAAAAACGGTTCATACCCACGAACGGGGAAAAGCTGGAATAGTTATAATAAAAATGCAGGCGCGTGCAGAATGCATGGCAGGAAGCAAAAGGAAAGCTTTTGTATGTAAAAAGTATATATTAACGAAGTGTTAAGAAAGTCATAGAGAATAGTGTAGGAGGAAATTTAAGGAAGTATTGGCAGAAATTTTACGAAGGATATTGAAGCCCACGTTGGCTCAAAAGAGGATGCGGAGTCACTTTACAATACCGCAGCCAATGCGTATTTGCCACACACACACACACAAACTACAACAAATATTTTGCCATCTATCAAGTTGCCTGTTTCCAATGCGCAGTCCAAAGCTGTGAGCGAAGAATAGAAAAGTGAGTAAGCTTGAGTTTTGAGCAGAAAAAAACAAAAAGCGCTTCAATTTATCGCCATTCTATAAGTCACATTTGGTCGCACGCACACGCTGTTAAGTAACGCAATATTCACTGTTGACACATTGCGCCAGCCAAGTCCACTGGCAGCCAAAGCGGCCAGCAGTGGCAAGCCATTAGTCAACATTGGCAAGTTGCTCGAAAGGAGCCGCAGGCGAGCAAGCACCCATGAGGGACAATACTCGGAGTCGTAGTAGTAGTAGTGACGGAAGAAAAAGAGTTAGAAGCAAGTGCAGGAGCTGCGAATTACTAACAGCGAACTGCAGCCAGCAGCGTATTGCTTTTCAGCCAGCTGGCTGGCGGGCGTTGCAAGTGCTGAAATGCAGCGCGCCAACGTACACGCACTGCGCAAATGAGCTACGTTTCACAGTAAGTACATAAATTGACACACACACACATACACACACACATTCTATAGATTGAAGTACGTGCATAGCTGCAAATAATATAATGAAGCCACAAATTTGTGTCAGCAGCGAGAAATTGGTGCCCGAGTAGCCAAAAATAACCTTCCATTCGCGCCCATATACACACACATTCGCATAAGAGGAGGAACATAAAATATGCGTACCAAGGCGTCACCACTACGACAGCAGGCAGCCGTTAATCGTGAATAAAATAACTATTTTGAAGGCACAAATGCACAGGCAATAGTGGGTAGCAATTTCGAGGAAGGAATATTTCACAAAAAACGTACCACTCTGTAAATAATGGAAATAATATCCATTTGCAAACACATTCCTGCTTACTTACTTGCTTGGTTTACAAAAATACATAGAAGCATTTTTTAAATCACATTTTTTAATAATGCGCTTAGTTCATCCAGTCTGCCGGTCAACTCAGCCTTCAGTTCGACTTTTTCTGGTTCAGTCAGCCAGTTTATCTGACTTCTTTTTTATTTCTTTGGACCTCTCTAGGTTCTATATACTTGTCTGGTGCTCAATTCAGTCTATAGCTAGGCTTTCTCCGACTTTCTCTTCTTGCCCTCTGTCAGTCCCTCCACGATATTTTAGTCTGCCACTCAACTCAGTCTTTATCTTAACTTTTTGGGTCCATTTCAATATTTCATTCTCCCTTTCCAATTATTGTTAGTTCTTCTTTCTTATATCCTTGTTCACTCCGCTCGGGTCTCGCATAAGGCCTCGTCAAGACTCTTCCATCGTACACGGTTCTGGACTGTTGTTTTTGCGCCGTCCATGTGATGTCGGCATCTGCCATTTGTAATAGTGCAGCCGAGGTAGTAGAAGCTTTCGACAAATTCCACCGGACACCCATCAACCATTATAGGTCTTGCTTTATTGCTCTCATAGTATTCGTCTTGGCGATGTTGACCTTTAGTCCGACAATGCGGGCGAGACTGACTAGTCTGTGTGTGATTGTGTGGGAAGAGGTATATAGATGTCATCGGCGAAGTTCAGGTCCTCAAGATATCTGGTGAAACTCCATACGATGCCTCTTTGTGGAGGGTCAATTGGCTCATAACGTCATCTAGGATGACGGCGAAGAGGAGGGGCAATAGGGAATAACCTTGCCTTACGCCTGCGTTGGTAGTGAATGGGTTGCTGATGTTGCCGCTGTGGAGCACTGCCAGTTCGGAGTTCTCGTAAAGGGCTCTGATAGAGCGAATTATCTTAGCGTCTCTGACCGGATTATCCATTTCTACTCAACACCAGCCGCTTGAGTCTCGTTTGATCGTTTCTATTCCTGTCTTCTAATTCGTTTTCCCGGCGTAGTCTGCCTTTTCCGCTCCTCTCTCATCCAGAGTAGTCTTCACTCTGTTCGCCTTCAGGCTACTTACCGCACACACACACCCTAGTTCCACGTTTTCTATCACTTTAACTGGTCTACTTTGTGATCTGTTGTTTTCTGGCCTTTTGTGCCTGGTTCCCCTAGTCTGTTTTTAAATTTAATAATAATAAAAAAATTAAAACCCATTCCCTGGCTGAGTCTGTAGTTGGAGTTTTCCCCCGTTTAGTTTGCCTGTGGATCTGATCTCTGCTCACTTAGCCTATTGAAATCTCTAGTGGAGTCTCCACTCTGTCAACCTTCTGGCTACCTATTTCTGGGATCTGTGTTCTGCATATTTTTTCACTACTCTCTAGTTTAATAATCTGTGTGGTTCCTTGCCCTCCGTCTGCATAATTTGTGACTTTTTAGAGTGTCTTTAGCCTAGCTAGCTGCTCTAGCTACCTGTTTCCGAACCTGTGCTTTACATTTTTCTGCTAACTGACTTGTAAACTAAGAGGCACTGTTCGTTTACTCTTTAAAGCATCGCATACCTGAACTGCGTAAAGTTCTTGTCTATAGTGGGCTATGTCTAGACTCTAATCTGCTTAGACAAATCGAAGATCTCAATTGGGGTTACTTCGTATTCAATTAGGTCCATTGGGTCTGTGAGTTATCTGACAGCCTATCCACAAAGCTAAGACTCTACACCAAGCGTTACATGTGAAATGACTTTCAGCGCTTTGCTCATCTGGGAGACTTTATGGGCTGAATAAAACGCTAATAGCAATTGCTCTTAGAGTTTTTGGTATAGAGTACTGCTTGAGGTAAACACCTAACAGAAGTGTACGCGCCAATTATTTATTTTTTTTTTATACGATGTGGCTTGGACGTAGATTTACAAATAGAATAGAAAAAAACTGGTTTTCGGACTTCCTATAGTGAGTTCTGTGGCTTTTCGGGAGATAACTGATCCAATTATCTGTTTCTGTCCTGGTGGCCATGGGCCAGTTTGCATAAAACCTGAATAGGCACTAAACTATAAGCCAAACTTTGATCTATCCTCAAACTGTTTATGCGGACTATCTTCTTCGCTAGTGTGTTTTTTGGTCTCTCTTGGCTGTCTATCTAATAATTGATTTGACTGGATCTTTTGCCTCCAATCTTTATTCTCGGATATGTGTTTGTCTCGAATTCGTTTTTGTTTGCATTGTATTTTCCGCCCTCTGTTCTCTGTTGACTACTTTGCTCTGCATTCTGGTGTGTCACCTGCATAGTTTTCGACCTTGGGTTGGTAGTCTCCTTCTGGTACGGCATTCCTTGATCTGTTTTATTTTCAGATCGTTCAAATATTGTCATGTCCAGACTCTGTAATAAGTTTTTTGTAATTTATATTGCGTCTGACATCAATATGTGCTTTGACTACATAGTCCATCACATAGATCAGGACATAGGTTTCATAAGTTTTCAGCTCTCTTTCATATGTGCTTCCTATGACCTTTGATGTGGGTTGTCTTCTGAGTCTGATATTTTTTTCAATATTCGCTCTGTTATTTCGCTTTTTCCCAGATACCGACGACTTAGTTCACTGTTTTGTAACTAGGGTTGGATACAAATCGATGTGAGCTAATATTTCATAGAGATTGAAGAATCAGCGCCGATTACAAAGTTAACACTGGACTTACAAAATTCCTTGTCAGTCTCAAACACTCAGAGTCTTATTTCGTTTGAGACAAGTAAATCGGGATGAATAATAAGAAAACCCCTAGTTCTAATGAACTCCAATGAGTTTATTGCTCGCTGTGATTTATTTAGACGCCAAGTTCAATAAGAAAAAAAAACTTTCCATTGTCGAAGTTCAAAACCCAACAAATAGAAGGTCGTTGCACCCATTTTTCAAACAGAAAATCAATAAAGAAAAATATATCTACCACACTATGCAAGTTAGTTTGCCAAAATAAATTTTATTGCAACTCAAAGGTACACAAGTACAAAATTAAAGCAGTCAAATGGAAAAAAATCAATATGTTCGTGAAGGAAAAAAACTTGAGGAAAAACCGCCAACTGCCAAATTCATTGCATATGTAGAACAAATTGAAGGGCGCCGAGCGAAGAACGAAGGCGGGTAGGCAACGGAAGTGAAGAAAGTCAAGGAAGTTGAGAGCAATTGCAGGCAAACCGAAATGTATGCATACTTACAGGCGCACCAAAGCATAAGTTAAGAAAGTTACTTATGCAAACAGGCAGATGGAAGGAGAAGAGAAGAAAGGAAGAGAGAAGCTAGCGCTGGAGTGAAAGAAATACCAAACTAGACAAATTTACAGTTAGACAGTGCAACAAATGCACAAAAAGCCAGCCAACCAGACAAACAGATAGCGAAGAAACGCAAGCAACTATGGTAACACACAAAAGTGTACCGACACAGATCGACAGGAGACGACTTAAATAACGACAGACATTATGACGACAGTTCGAGCAAAGTTTGCGGCAATATACAGCCACGACAAAAGGGAGAGCAACGGCAAAATAACAGGAGGAAAAAAGTAAAAAAGAGAAAAAGAGAAAAAGAAAGAAAGAGAGAGATAGAGGCTGGTAGTTAAAAGCATGGCATCAGGATATTCACCACAAACACAAACCACTCGCCAAATTTAGGAAGGCAGACAGACACGGATGCAATGACAGAGTTGGCGGCAAGCGCCACTGACACAATTGCGGCGGTTCAAGGGTGCGACTGGCTAAGTGACCGACTAACTGCCAAAATGGCTAACTGACAACGACTGTCTTTTGCGCTGACTCACTAACGCAATGCCATCCAAACATACATCCCGAGTAAGGCAGCGTTGTAGCAGCCAAGCTGTGTCATCCTGCTGGCGGAAGTCAGCTAGCCAAGTCGTTGCAACCAACACTCAACGCCGCCACCGCCCCAGCTGCACAGTCAACCCATGGTAGTTATGTTCATACTATGTAATATAGGGGAGCGGGTGGAGGGAAAGGACAAAAGTCATGCAGCTTCAGCAAGTTGCAACAGTCTGTAAGTTTGTTGACTTTGCGGTTGAAAGCGCATTTTATTTATTTTTCTTTTAATTTTTTGTTATTATTATTATTATTATTGTTATTGCCTTTTTCGTTTTTCATTCTCCGTTCTTCGTTTTTGAATTTTGCTACGCAACACGGAAATGACAGTGTGGAAGTTTGCCAAAAAATCGCTAGAAATAACATAACATACACTACATAAGCAATCATTGGTGCAAGTGTGTGTGTGTATTCCAGAATTTTTGTTACAATTTATGTGCGCAACATAGAGGCACTACGTTGCATGTGTGTGTATGTGCAATGAAGGATGCAGGAAAGGGCTATATTTTTGGTTCGTTTGTCAGCGCCAACTGGTGGCAAAAGTGAATGAACTCAGGCGACAGCATTTTTTCTTTAACTGAACTGCATTGGTAGTTTAGGTGGCGGGGAGGCGATTGCGGAGCAGTGATATTTATTATTTTCAGAGTGAATCAGAAGTAGCAAATTTATTAGATTTAATACTGCAATTTATTGATGCTTAAAAATTTATAATCTTTTTTTTCTTTTTGGACTATTGGCAATGCTTCAGAAACTAGGAAATATGGCTTGCAATATTTGAACCGCTGTTCTATGAAATTATCACTCGCTTTAAAAAGGAAAAAACTTTCAAATCAACCCCTGTTCTTTTTCGCCGGCCCTTCACGATGATCTGGTTTTCCCTGAAAGATTTCCCTGCAGCATTATGCTCTTTTTCAAGAGTTCTCTTCCAAGCGCACCTACGGCGTGCTTTTGCTTCTGCTTGAGAAACTTTTTCGTGGCAGAAAAACACTCAGATATTTGGCATTGTCTGTTGAGGGGCGAACGCTTTAAGAAAACAAATTTTCTGACATTTGATGCTTCTTGCCTACTCTGGGTTCTGATTCTGAGTTAATCGAATAACAGTTGCATTCCTTATATTTTTTTTGGGCACAAGTGAACCCTGTTCCGCTATGACGATATCTTATTGGTGTATTTTTTTCAGAAGTCTGTTGAGAAGTACACGGTTGTGCTAGGCAAAGAAATGAATGAAATGAATAAACTTATAAAAATGTTAATAATTTGTATAAGGCTAATCAAAGATCTGAAAAAAGTTATTTCTCATTACAATCCACATTCGCAGCATGTTGCACAACTTCAAACAAGGATGCGATAAAACATTTTTTGAAATAAAGTCTAGTACTAATTCCACAGCCATGAAATTTCGCCAGCAACATGCATTTGGTTTACCGTGAAATGTTGCTAGCAACATTGATTACCCATTGGGGGGAAGCGTCAAATTTTTGAGCAGCGCCCAGAAGCAATTGGAAATTTTGGTAAGAAAAGTGTTTTTAAACAAATTAGCGCGCATATACTTGTATTATACATATATTGACACAAAAATATATTATATAAAGAAGATTTACTCTTGAACTCTTTGGGAAGACGTTTCACTTAAAATTGCCATATCTTCATGTAAATTTTAAGTAAAGGGTGGTTAAGTTTCAAGGCCGGTGTTAATTTTGAATAAAATACAAAGTTTTTAGAAAATTATTATCATTTCTCTTTACTGTAACAAAATTGGTATGGTTCAATTACGTATAGAACAAAATATTGGCCAAATGGCCACCGCGGCCTCGGCGGCACACCTCCATCCGATGGTCGAAATTTTCGATGACGCTGAGGCATAATCGAGGTTCTATGCCGTTAATGTGCCGAATTCTCTCATCCTTTAGCTCTTGAATTGTTGCTGGCTTATCGACGTAAACCTTTTCTTGCAAATAACCCCAAAGAAAGAAGTCCAACGGTGTCAATTCACATGATCTTGGTGGCCAATTGACATCGCCGCGACGTGAGATTATTCGGCCATAAAATTTTTCGCGCAAAAGAGCCATTGTTTCCTTAGCTGTGTGACAAGTGGCACCATGCTGCTGAAACCACATACCGTCCACATCCATACCTACCTATTCGGGCCATAAAAAGTTCGTTTTCACCTCACGATAGCGAACACTACTCACATTAACTGCCTGACCGGCCTCATTTTGGAAAAAATACGGCCCAATAATGCCGCCAGCCCATAAACCGTGGGTGCATTGGTTTTTCGGCAATCACTCTTGGATTATCATTCGCCCAAATGAACGCGTTGCTCGATTGTGTATCTTTCCATGGTTCAAATTGAGTTAGTCTGAAATTGAAGAATGTCAAACGAAATGCAGAAAGAGCTTGACGTTTAGGTGTGATTCACATTCAACATCGGCCCTTGAACCACCCTTTAGATATGAACAAATGTTGCGGTCATCATGTTGCTGCGCAGTGTTTTTACGGCGTTAACTGTATACTACTTTGCCCTGAGATACATAAGAAATTCCATGCATATTTCACGGCAATGCAATTTATGTGGCCTTTGACAGTCATTCACGTGAAACGCGAACTTAGCAGTATGCTTAGCTTAGAAAATATTTATTCTACATTTATGCAGAGAGCCTACCGAAAGAAAACAGGTATTGCTACGAAACATTCGCTACATGTTGCACAACGAATGACAACATATTTTTTCAAAATAAATTTTAACATATGTGTTGTAAAGAAAAGAGGATTCTAATTTTTAATAGCTTCTTTGATTGATGCTTTTAAAAACCTGTAAAGGTATTTATTTATTTTATTCTTTTAGTTTTTACATATTTTTTACAATTTATAGTTTAATTATATTTCAGTCATTTCAGTCACACAAGTCATAATTTCGCGCAAAGTTGCTCTATTTCGTAAATTTTTACGGGTTGCTTAAGTCGGCAACATATGAATATAACATTCGTGGGGATAATCTACGGAATTTCATGTTCCTAGATAAAATAATGGATGTTGCTTAGCGATATTCGCAACATGTTTCGCCATTTCAAGCACATTAAAGCGCACTGCGATTTGTATCTACTAAATTAAGTTATATAAAAACAAGGGTATCGTGTCCAATGGAGCTGCGTAGTTAAAAAATAATAATTTTCTGAGAAAAGTTATGCAAAACAATTTTCGTGAAAAATACTGCAAAACAATTTTCGTGAAAAATATTGCAAAACAATTTTCATAGAAAAGTAGTGTAGTTCGCCACTTTTATTTCTCTTTCATTCAAAAAGAAAACAGGCACAACAACAAAATAATAAATAAAAAATATTTGCTGAATTGACATGAGATTGCAATCAGCATCGAATGCAAAACGTGACCAAACTCTATTGAAATGAATCGAAGTAAAATAAATGAAAACATATTGCCAATGCAAAGCGGGGAGGGAGACTTCCTGCCCACTCACCAATGCTCAAGCTGAATCGTTGCTTGCCATGTAGCGAGCTTAAATGGAGCGCATTGCGAGGAAGTGAATGAATGAGTAGCTGCTTGCAATTGGAGAAAAGAGAAGGAAAACAGAATGCAAGTGAAGTTGAGAAGAGCCACGCTGCTGTGCATTGCAAATAGCTAAAGTGAGCTGTTTGGTGCGTCAAAGAAGAAGAAGAATAATGAAGAAGTAACAAATAACTGTTATGCAAGGACTGTTGATGCAGATCAATGCAATTGCTATGGATGAAAATAAGATATTTTTCGTATTTAAATACTAACAAAAATTATTAGGTCCGAAAGAGAAATTAAATATAAGGAAATATTGGAAGGTTGTTGTTGTTGTTGTAGTAGCAGCATATACGTTCCCCATACATGTGATGGAGGAATGCTGCTGGAGTGATAATCTTTGACCGGATATAAATCCGGGTCGTGTCGGTGCCGTAGAACCGGCTGTCGTGGGAAATAAGGTATACAAAATCACTTTTTTCCCAAATTTAATTTCATAAAAAACATTCAAGGTAAAATGGCAATTAAACGCAGAGGTAGCCAAGTTTTCTGTAGCAAGGAAGTAAGAGCCAGATGACTAAATCTTAGCCTCACGAGATCAGGGTAGCTAAGAAGATGGTGCTGAAATGATTCCACCTCATCTTCCATACATCCGACGCAAACACAGCCCGAGGTAATTCCAAGTCTCACAGCATGCACACCTCGCGGATAGTGTCCTGTAAGAACACCCACGAAGTTGGAGAGCTGAGACTTTGTCAACCTCAGAAGATCGCTCGAGCGCCCCCAATCCACACGTGGCCAGATGGATATCACAACCTTAAAAGTTTGTGTACTTGACCAGTGTTCGCTGAGTTGACGCAATTCCCATCTTTCCAGGAGCCGACCGCAGGTTGTTAAGGGGATCCTAATCTTCTCCCTTCGCGGGGAAATCACCACACATGTCCCGTGTCTGTGATCAGGAACCCAGATGAGCCTTGAGTCAAAGAATTCGGATGCAATCGAAAGTGAAGCCAGGCGTTCTCTAACCAGTTTCGAATGCGCTATCATCGAACCGAGGGCCCTGATTTCCGCATGGTTGTCGGAGTAGACATTTGTGAATCCGCGACTCTTTGAAATCGTTTTCCACCGATTCTATGAATCGACTCATTGCTCTGCCTTTGGCCATCACGTACTTAACTTTCGTGTCTTGGCTTTCATAAATAAATAGTAAAGCATCTAAAACACTGGAAACATCGAATTGGATATTTATTTATTTATTTATTTATTTATTTATTTATTCTATACTTTATAAATAAATAAATTTATAAAGTATATGTATCGAATTGGATATGAATTTGAATTCCAGTTAGTTTTCCAAATGTTAAAAGTAAACTTATTTGATTGAACCTGGTGCTAAATGCTTTCATACTTAAGGGTTAGCAAAGGCGATCCATTTCAGGCCCTTAGCAGAAGTTTCTTCTGCAGGTCCGACTTTCCAAAATTAAGATTTCGGATCCCTTCCAAGTTCACTTTGTCTCTCAAACTGTCAAGAGCACATATTAGCGCTTCCAGGCTTCACAAAATGGACTTTCGCTCACTCAAGCTCGGGGTATTAAGCGAATAGTTGAAGAGTTGCAATTTAAAGCTGAGATGTTCGCTCAGGAGTGTGAATGGTCATGCATAATAAGAGAAACTCCCTCATTTATGTGTTTGTTTCATATTTCAATATCGGGCCCCAAACTTAACGCGGGAGCGCGTTCTGTGGGAATTCAGTTTTCAGTAATATTGTTGTATAGAAATAAATTCCTTTCAAGGCAGATGCCAACTTACAGTCACAGTCGAAGCCTCCAATGTTAGTTTCGACGTCTCATTTCCACTTGTCCGTTAGTACTTTTTTATAAAATTAAAATTTCTATTGAGATACTTATTGAATCAGTCAAGAGTTTCTTATTCTCTTTTAAACCACAAAACAATACCAAAAAAAAAACAAAACCAGCAAAAAAAGTTCCAAACAAATTTCTCAGAGCTAAATAAGTAAATATAAATTGCTCTGCGTCTTCCTTGCCGCTTTATAGTGATTACAATAAGCGCAAACGTATGCATGCAGTATACACATATTTACAACATAAACCCGATAATGCTTGTTACTCTCACTCACTTTCTTTGCTTCTCACATCTCCACTCGCCAGTTTACTTAGTCATATTTCCTTCTCCTTCCTTCGCTTAGCAACTCAAATGCAATTGTTATTTCAATTTATTTTTATTGTTTATTAGCTTTGGAATTGTTGTACGCGCTCATATTGTAAATGAGAGTGAAATTAAAATGAGCAAACATACACACATGCTTTGATGCTTAGAAGAATAAAAAATTATAAAGATTAGCACTCTTATTGGATGAGAGCTACGCCTGGCGTATTATTAGCAATGTACCATAAGCAAAAACAAAAACAAATATTAAACAACAAAAATTTGTGTGCATACTTTTGGTATGTATGCGCTCACACATATACACAGATGCATATAAATTCGAATGGCTCTCAGTGGAATACAACGTAGCCACGTATGGTAGGTAGTTACTTGTGGAAGGAAGTAGTCAGAGAGGAGATAGCAAGTACAAAGACAAGAGAAGCAAGAGGATAACGTGTTCAAAGGGATTAATTAGAAAAATAGAAAAATAGAAAAAGGAGATTTTAGAAACCATTATGATAGAACAGTATGAAAGTTATAGGATAGAAATAATTGGGAACAAAATGTAATTCCATTTTTTTGAAAAGTTGCTAAGCATATTTGCATGAGCCTAAACAAAAGAATTGTAAGAAGTTATTGGATTGAAATATTTTATTGCTAAAGATATTTAAAAATCGAGTTGAGTTGAGATTACAAGTCGAAGTAGTTTTGGGAAAATTTTTCATTAAAAAAAATTGTTATAGTTAAGCTTGCAAAAATTGTTCACCCACTGCTATTATAAGTATAAGTGGCCAGTTCTGTCTTAGCTATAGCTTGGGATCCAGTTAGTGACAAAACTACTTAAAAATTCATTTATTTAAATTTCATCCTTTGCGTTGCATGATGTTCTGCATATTCGTGGTTCGCTCCGGAAAATTATTTCATTATGAACGTTAAATTCGCAACACTATTTTCTAACACAGCAGATCTCGAGCACTGCTCTGGATTTGTTTGATACTCTTTGGCTTGGCATCATCATAAATATACTCTCCCTGGGGCACAAAATTGGTGGAGGATTGCTTTCGCGAAATGAATCGGTTAGCTGCCGACATTGTTTATGCCACTTGACTAATTCGGAATATATTCTATGGGTGTATGCAAAGTTTTATGCCAGCTCCGATAAACCAGAAACACTTGAGGACGTGGAAGCTAAAATTCCATTAAAAATTAAAAATTAAAAAAAAAAATTATTATGTTTTAATTATTTTCCTAAATTATTTTTAGTTATTCTTTGATATATTTTAGTTAATTTTACGTATTATTTTTACTTAATTTATTCATTTTTTATTTTTTATTTTATTAAATTTTTCATAAAACATTTTTATTTAGTTTTTTAATTTATTTAAACGAGTCTTTATCTTCGTTTTTTTTATATACCAAAATTTCATAATTTTTTTTATTTATACATTTTACATTATTTTATTTTTGTTTTGAGTTGGTTGGTTGGTTTAAGGGTGACCCCGCATCGGAGTGCCTCATAGACCGCAAGCTGGATTACTATAGATTTTGGTCCAAGATATTAATTCGTTTCGAAAATTTAACGAGAAATTCGATTTTCAGGTCCGAGAGTATTGCAAGATTGTCAATTGTTGGAGAGCCTAGAAGAACGAGTCGACTTCTACACCTGCACAGCAAATGTCTGCTTGATACTTCCTCATCTTCGTCCTCGCAGTATCTGCACAGGTCGTTTTGAGGAACCCCGAGCCAACGTGCGTGAGTGCCCAAAAGGCAGTGGCCGGTGATAAGAGATATTATATCCCTTAGTTCGTGTTTCGAAAGACTTATAAGGGTTTTGTCTGTTTCAGATTGTAGGATGGCCAGATTTGTCTGGTCGTAACGCAAGTAGATTCCACTTGCCACCTCCGATCAGCAATGCTGTGAAATTCTCGATCAGTGATCATTTTACATGTTGAGAGCGGAAGGTGGATTGTGGGTAAGTTATTAACATTTGATTGTGCAGCCCCAGCTCTTGCGAGCTCATCAGCTTTGCAGTTACCTTCGAATCCACTATGACCCGGTATCCAGATCACTTGGACAGAATTCTGAACATTTATTTCGTTAAGAGATAAGAGACAGGATCGAACCACATCTGAGTGGGTATAAGAGGAACTGAGTGCTCGAACGGCCGCTTGACTGTCAGTGTAAAAGCGGATGTCTTTTCTAAGATAGTTTTCGCAGCATACCAGATAGCGCATACTCCCGCTTGGAATACACTACAGTAGTCGGGTAATATAAATGATAGATTGATATGAGGGGAATTGGAAAAGATTCCAAATCCCACTTTACCGTCTTGTTTTGAACCATCTGTGTATATAATCAGAGGGCCATCGATTTCGGTAAGATTTGTCTTCCATTCTTCCCTAGTTGGGAGTGAACAGGAGAATAGCAAGGGTGGTGATGGAAGACTTACATGATAGTCTATGTCGGAAGAGATAACAGTGTTCCTGTTCAGTATGGCCGAATGGCCAAGATACTTATTCCAATTCGATATAGCATTCATGCGTGTCGCTGCTTTCGCTGCAATCGCTTGGCCAGCCAGATCGATAGGGAACAAGTGAAGCAACATATTTAGAGCCTTAGTAGGTGTTGTTCCTAAGCATCCTGTTATCAGGAGGCAGGCTGTTCTTTGGACTCGATCAATTGTGGCTACTCTACACCGTTTTTCGAGTGCTGTCCACCATACAACCACACCGTAGAAGAGTATCGGTTTGATGATCGACGTATATATCCAATAAATGATCCGAGGTGAAAACCCCCAGGTTTTGCTTATACCTTTCTTACAAGTGTAAAGAGCTATGAAAGCTTTTTTACATCTGTTTTCGATGTTCAATTTCCAACTCAACTTCCTATCTAGAATAACTCCTAGATATTTAGCTGAATCAGATAGAAGTAATGATTCCCCTTTTAAAGTTATTGTTTGCAGTGGAGGAGATTGTTGTTTCCTATTGAAGAGAACAAGATCTGTCTTTGCTGGATTCGCATTTAGTCCGCATTCGGTGCACCATTTTGACAGAATATTGATTGAGTGTTGCATGAGCTCAGTGAGGGTATTCAGGTGTTTGCCTGACACGCAGAGAGCAATATCATCTGCATAGGCTACAACCTTGCAGCCTGCTTTTTCGAGATTTCGAAGCAAACTGTTTACAGAGAGATTCCAGAGAAGGGGTGAAAGTACTCCGTCTTGAGAAGTGCCTTTGACGGCGTACATTCTCATGCGGCGTAACCCAAGCTGTGAAGTGATTATTCTATTTTGAAGCATTTGTTCGATCATCTTTAGGGTGGAGTAATTAATACCCAATTTGGCAATTTCAGACAAAATAGCGTTGGGTTCAATATTATTAAAAGCACCTTCTATGTCCAGAGAGGTGCGACAAGAGAGGTGCGACAAGAGAGTACTCCTTATTGTGAAGGGAAGTTTCCACTGTTTGCACCAGTGAATGAAGTGCCGTTTCAGTCGATTTCCCTTTAGTGTAGGCGTGTTGTGCCTCAGAGATCAACTTAGTATCAAGTTGGGTTTTGATTTGCTCATCTAAGACTTTTTCAAAAGCCTTTAAGCAAAAAGAGGTTAGGCTAATGGGCCTGAAATCGTTTGGTTTGCAGTGTGGGGGTTTTCCCGTATTTGGAATGAATGCTACCTTCGCTTTCTTCCAAATTGTCGGAAGGTAAGAGAGATTTAAACACTTGTTATTTTTTGTTAATTTAGTTAATTTTTATTTCGAACTTATTTTGAAGAATTTTATTTATTTTTCTAACTCGGCTTTCAAAATTTCCTTTTAAATAATGTTTTGTTGTTGATAATTTTTTTTTTTTTAATTTTCATATTATTAGTGAATATATTTAAATTTATTTCAAGTAATTTTCTATAATATTTTTACTCTATTTCATTATATTTATATTTTATTTTAAATTATTTTACTAAATTTTTTTTTTTTTAGTTTATTTCATTTTTTTAACTTGGTTTTAACCTAATTTTATTTTATTTTTTTTTATTTTATTTCATATTGAACTCTATTTTAAACAATTATACTAAACTCTTTTATGCAATTTTTTCTTCTTCTTTTCAATTCTCTCTTATTTTTAAATAAAATTTACTTAAACAATCTCGCTTCATTTTTTTAATTAATTAAATTTCACTTTAAGTTACTTAATATTTAACTTAATTTCACTTAATTTCATATCATTTTAAAATCCCATTTCAGCTCATTTTATTTCTATTCATCGCGTTTCGATCCATTTCTTTCAAATAAATTATTAAAATTCCGTTTCACTTCGAAGCTAGTTTTCTCCCAATCTATTTGATTCAACTCATTTCCATTCCGCTTGGCTTGAATGCTTTCGCCTTCTTTCAAACCGCATTCCATTCTTTTCGAAAATTCGAAATAAGAGTAGAAGAGAAAATTATATAGGTCAAGCAAGTAATTGCCTTGGAACCAGTCGAGTTGGCTAACGCAACTACATACACATTCAGGTATATGAGCACACCAACATGAATGTAATTGTGCTGCGGCTAATGCGTTGTTAGCGTTAAGTGATAAACGTGTCTCCGCGGGCAAATTAAATATAAAAGCTTTCTCTCCATTAACAGCTAAAAAAGGAGAGCATACTAAAAGTGCATACAAAGTGAAAAAACCCCTTGCATGTATGTATGCGGCAATACCCATGAGTACGCAAGTAAATGCTTTCACTTTTCCCTGGAATTCATGCACACACACACATACAGACTCACCAATATTTGCAAAATGCAATTAGAATTTTATTGTTGAACACCAAAGCAATTTCTGCAAATTCACAAATGCGCTGCTTGTATGAAATGCACCCTCATAAGCTGTTCTATTTAATATTTTTTATTTAACTGAGCTTAACCATTTAATTGACTTCGAAAATGGCTTTTGAAAATTTGGTTCTTCAACTCGTTACGGCTTAAGCTGCCATGAGAAACTTTTGAAGAAATTTCTATACATTTAATAGAGCGAACATCAAATATTTATATGGGATGTACAAAAGTTTTTTTCCACTACTCGCCCATTTTCGAATAGCTGAAATTTACTTTAAGCCTTCCTGCCATTTTCTAAAAGAAAAAAAAATAGCAAACACTTCAAAACTTAGCTGAGACATACCAAAATATAATCTGAGAATATGAAAAAAATTACGAAGTTTCAAAACATGGGTCTAGTAATTTTATTCCGTATTAAAATCAATCCACACCTAGGCAATTGATCAGATAATATTGGCTTAGTATGGCAGCACTAATATTATCAATAGGCAATATTAGCATTTAAATTTTTTTTTTTCAATTTTTTACTTTGTTGTTTTTGCATACACATTTATCTTCAATTTCCTTTTCCACTTGCTGAGCTCACTATAAGTCAATAAATCATATCAGCACTCAAATCGTTGTCACTGTTGTTAACCTTTTTTCAATCATTTCCACCACTTCCACAAACTGCCTCTATCGATAATTTCCAAGCAAGTTGTTAGGCAACAACAAAGGCATGCACGGAAGGCAAAAATAAAATAAAAATGGAGCAAAAGCAGCTGCAGACAATGCGGAGTCAAGCGTAAATAATCGTCATCTGCATGAATGTGTATGTGTGTGAGTATGTGTGTGTGTGTGCTCATATCTCTACATATGGCTACATGTCAGCAAATGTTCGAAGGCGGAAGCGAAAGCGGACTGTGAGCTGATTTAGAAAAATCAAAAGCAAATATGATGAAAGCCTAATCAGGCGTAATTAATATGAGTAGCTGCACGTGGGCGATGAGGCAGTGGCAGCAGGCTGAGATTCTTGTGAGAAGAGAGAGTTCACATAATTTGGGTGCTGGCTTACGAGGAGTATGCGAGTGAAGTCATGTAAAATAGGCAGATGCAGCTACAGAGGAAAAAGGTAGAAAACAAAATGTGATATTTAATATGACAATTTGAGTTAAAGGGGCTAAAGAAATGTTGCAATATACTTATAACGTTTTTTAACTTTAAAACACATTTTAAACAGATGGCTTCGTCACTTCAGATCATATTTTATAAAAATTTTCTACATGTCTGAGTTATAAGATTCGAAAGACTTGTAAATATGATATATCTTCTGTTTATATTTAAAAATTATTAAATAAAATAATAAAAGCTATTAAAAAGAAAGAAAGAATATTTTTCACATAAATTCAAAATTTCAAACAAAAACAAAAAGTAATTAAAAACATTTAAATCCGAAATTAAAAAATTTAAATTTAATAAATTCAAAAATTAAAAGCCATCAAAAATAAAAAAATTAAATTTTTTTCACATAAGTTCAAAATTTCAAACAAAAATAAAAATTAATTAATTATAAAACTCGAAATTAAAAATTTAAATTTAACAAATTAAAAAATTAAAAGTTATCAAAAATAAAGAAATTAAATTTTTCTCCACATAAATTCAAAATTTCAAACAAAAATAAAAATTAATTAATTAAACAATTATAAAATTCGAAATTGAAAAATGTATATTTAACAAATTAAAATCGGAAAAATAAAAAGTAAAAAAAAAAAACATTAAAAATAAAAAGATTGCGAAATCAAATCTTTAAAAATTGAAAAATAAACGAAGAAATTGTACAAAATTTTAAATTTATAAAAGGCAAAATAAAATAAAAACTGAAAAATTAAACAAAAATTTTAACTTAAAAATATAAAATTTAGTAAAGGGTGGTTAAGTTTCAAGGGCCGGTGTTGACTAAAATACAATTGTTTTAGGAAATGATTGTCATTTCGCTTTATTATGACAAAATTGGTATGGTTCCATAACATTTTGAAGATAATATCGGCCAAATGGCCACTGAAGCCTCGGCGGCACACCTCCATCCGATGGTCCAAATTTTCACTGACGCTGACGACGTACACCTTTTCTTTCAAATAACCCCAAAGAAAGAAGTCCAACGGTGTCAAATCACATGATCTTGGCGACCAATTCGGGCCATAAAAAGTGCGTTATCATCTCACAGTAACTGCCTGACCGGCTTCAATTTGGAAAAAATACGGCCCAATGATGCCGCCGGCCCTTCAACCGCACCAAAGAGTCACTCTTTGTGGGTGTATTGGTTTTTCGGCAATCACTCTTGGATTTCATTCGCCCAAATGCGGCAATTCTGCTTATTAACAAATCCACTGAGGCTAAATGAAGAAGAAGAAGAAGATTTTCTTCGAAAATTGGTCATTCACTGTTGCCATTTCCTGCCACCATTCTGACCATTGACGACGCTTGAAATGGTCAAGAGGCTTTAGTTCTTGAGTCAATTGCACCTTGTTAGCGTGTAAATGCAAGTCTTTATGCATAATGTTCATCATCGACGAGCGTGAGAGGTGCAATTTTTGGGCACGACGACGAGTTGAGGTGGACGGCTCTTCAACCACTATATCGCGAACAGCAGCCATATTTTCTGCAGTACGAGCTGTACGAGCATGCACTGGTATTTTCACATTTTCTGCAGACCCGGTTCGCTCAAACTTTTGCACAATTTTTCCGATTGTACGCACATTTGGATGATTAAATTGACTGAAAAAATCACGAAGTGCGCGATATGCATTGATTTGAAGCCCGTTTTCATAATAAGCCTGAATAACTTTGCTCGATTGTGTATCTTTCCATGGTTCAATTTGAGTTAGTCTGAGATTGAAAAATGTTTAATGAAATGCACGAAAAAACTTCATGTTGAGGTGTGGTTTACATTCAACATCGGCCCTTAAAATTTAGCCAGCCTTTTATTGAAAATAGTTAGGTATAAAATAAATAATTTAAAAATTTGGAAATTCAAAGATTTAATTCTAAAAATTAAATAAAAAAATTAATTAAAAAACCTAAAATTATTATTATTTATTCCTTGGGATATCTTTAAGTATGCAAACAATAAGAACTTAAAAATGCACGCATAAGCTTGGCAGATGCGCTGCTCTTAATTGAAGTATGGAGCGGAAACTAAAAAAATTAAATATTAAATTAAAACTTAAAACATAAAACATAAATATAAAGAATCAAAAATTACGAAAATGGAAAAATAAAAAGCTTTAAAATAAAAAATTTAAAAAATTTTAAAAATTCAAAATAAAATTTAAAACATAAAACAAAAAGTTAAAAAGTACTAAATTAAAAAAGAATAAATTAAAAAATAAAAAACTAAAATTAAAAAGATGAAGGCTGAATAATGATAAAATTAAATTCTTAATAAAAAATTAAAAAGTAATAAATTTAAAAATATAATAAATTAAAAAATACAAAATAAATAGCAAATAAAAAATTTTAGGATGAATAATGACAAAACTAAATTATAAATAAAAAATACAAAAAAATAAAAAATTCAATGTTGAATAGTGACAAAATTAAATTCTAAATAAAATATTAAAACTTAAAATTTAATAATAAAATATAAAAAATCAAAGTAGGCGAAACACACTAGAAGCGTCTCTTTCCCGCAAGACACTCCGATACATTTTCGAGCAGATTAACATTGATCAACCACTACGCGACGCGAGGGTATACCAAAAGTTCTTAAACGATATAAATCGAAAGGCAGTATCCAGCCCCATCAATGCTCATCCCATAAATGTCTCAATTTAAAATCTACAAGCACCAAACTATTGCCGACTCAGAGCTCCAATTGCCTCATGAAGCTTGCGCTAGGCGGGCACAATTGCGTTCAGAATTTCTCGAAGCAGTTTTAATTTCTAGCCACTCTTATTTTCTCCACCATTCGGCCACGGCGGCCGCCGTTTACCAGATTTTACTTCCACGAAGCAGGATATTTATGATAGCAGTCCTATACAGCCAGTCAGTGTCCTACGAAGAAAGACCCACTTGCATTTTATGGTATTTTTGCATAAAAATATAGCTGCAGTAGCTGTCTTAATATCTGCTATTTCGAGCCTTACACCATTTAATAATAGTTTTACAAATTGTGGAATTTTATATTTATCCTTTGGGGCAATTTTTTTTTCATTTGCCGATTTGCCGACATAGTCTTCCTATAGGCTTATACAAATCATTCAATGCTGTGCTAGTTTGTTGATCCCTTCCGAAAAATAGAATTTGTCCAAGTCAGAAAAAACAGCCGTCCGTTTTGGCAATCACATCCACTTTTGCATATAATCTTTTTCATGCCAGCCATTTCTTCAAATTGGGGAATAAAGAGTAGTCCGAGGAATCCGAAAAAAACCAAGTCTGGAGAATAGGGAGGATAATAAACCACTTGGGACTCTATTTCTACTAATTTTACAACCTCAACTGCTGAGGCGTGAGCCGGTGCGTTGTCGTGTTGGAAAACGCAAATCATCCGACTTCCTCGATTCAAAGGAATGCAACAAAACAATGCATATACCGATTTGGCTGAAACTTGGTGTGCTTTCTTCTAAGAGATACTACTAACTAAATATAGTCTCGGCATGCGCCAGTTGTGCCATCTCTCTGACTTTGTACGGGCTTTTCAAACGACCCCCTTTCATACTTGAAAGTTGTTCATCACGCACAAAAGCACTCGTGCCATAACTCTACCATGCGTGAATTCTATGCATTTATCAAAGCAACCCAGAGAATTATAGTGGATTAAATGCCTTCATTTCTGCTTTCTTCTCTACTTTGTCAACCACAAATAGTAATTCTCTCGGTTCAATAGTTCGGTAAGTAGGAACCTGAATGTATTATCTCACAGAAGCGGCTTGCCCAGGGACGAATGTCTTAACGTACACAAAGCACTTCCATTACTTTAGGAAATTTCCGCAATCATTTAAATCTAAAAAAGTCTTTATTTCTCAATAGCCCACAAATCATAACATTTATTCAATTTTTATCCGTTTTTAATGTAATTTGTTGCCAACAATAACCTTAAATTGCGGCTTAGAATTATAACAAGGAAGTAGTAACTTTCAGTAAAATATTTGCTTTTTTCGGTAAAGCAAATGTAAAAGAAAAACCTAAACAAAAAAATCTACACACCTTCAAGCTCCATCTCGTTTGCGGCGCATCACTATTTTTGCTATCAGCTTTTGGCACGACAGGTCGTATGATGAACGTCAGCTGCGGTTGTGCTGCTGGCAAATACCTTATCATTGTCACACACATGCGTACTCGCATACGCACCCATATAACGGAATTTCTTTTTCGCAGAATACTAAGCGGATTTTGGGCTTATTTCCACTTGGCAACGCCGAGTGCCCGCCTCCCTGCCCCCTTTAGTTACTTATATACAAACGAATATATGACAAGCGGGTCATCAATCTTGCATTGATTTCTTTTGCAACTTTTTCTCTTCATTTCTACATTTTGCACCCCTTTCCATCTATTATTTTTACAGTTCAACGCATTTGAGTAAGTGTTTGTGCATAGAGGAGCACAGCTTTTACTCTGAATAGGATGTATTGTTTGTTTGTGTTTGTCAATCATGGATACCTGCAGATATTTGTTATTCTGGGTGGCCCATTCAGCAATGGAATTTGAGCTATCGATATTTTTGTTTTTGATGGCTAAAATAGGACCGTTGATGCGTGATCATTTAGTTTATGGTTAGAGATATTCAAAAATGCTTAAAAAATAAATATTAAAAGATTTTATTAAGTAAAAAAAATGTTCTGTTAGAAAAAGTAAAATTAAAAGGTTAAAAATGAGAAAAACATTTTCAACTTTCTCTTGCTTCTAATCAATTAGTGCTCCTACGCGCACTTGCATGGCTCAACGAGCTCTAGATGTCACAATTACTCTTTTCCTGCCAAGCTGACTTTTTTCAATTGCACTGCTTTTGTTTTATTTTTTATTTTATTTTATTTTTATTTTTATTTTTTCCGTCTAACTTAAAACTGTCATTCGTCGTTGTTGGCTGTGCTCAGTTGCCACTTAACGCTACTTTTCTTTACATAAACGTCTTGGGTGTTGCAAAGTAAAGCCTGCTGCGGCAGCCACTCATAAGGCATGTTGCATGTTGCACTGTTGACAGCGCACAATACAACTTAAGGACAGATTCAATTGCGTGTAAGCGAGCGTAAAAGTGTGAAAGTGAGCTGCTGCTTCATTGCAAAAATGAGAGAGATGCGTGAGTGTTAGTGTGCGTGTGTGTGTGAAGACCTGAAAGTGTAGAAAAAGTTAAAGAACCAAACAGAGTTGCAAGCTGGTTGTTAAGAGATGGATTTATATTATGTCGGCTGCGCTGCTGTTTCAACACTCACTGACACTTGCAAGTCTTGCTACAAGATTTTTCAATTTAACTTTGTTATTGTTGCGCTTTGTTATAGAAATCTTCATGTCAATTTTGCTTGGCTGAGGCTTACTTAGGTGCATATAAATGTTTTTTAGCATTAATTGTTGATACGGGCGCCTTCTGAAAGCTTTTTCTTAGGTGCAGTGTTGTTATTGTACGCACTCAGTGCTCATTGGTTTTGAAGCAGTTAAGTGGGGTCTAATTTTGAATTAGCGAATATGAAAGTTTAGTGTCGGAATGAGCTAGCGCATCGCATAGGGATTTATATTCAAGTTAGATTAGAACAAAGGTACCGTTAGACCTTCACTTTAATTTAAGAAAGCACAAGAGCTTGAGAGTGAAGTTTAATTAAGCTTAAAACTCTATTTCAAGTCAAGTTTGTATTGTATT
Source organism: Anastrepha fraterculus (assembly GCA_037575425.1). Lineage (NCBI taxonomy): Eukaryota > Metazoa > Arthropoda > Insecta > Diptera > Tephritidae > Anastrepha > Anastrepha fraterculus. The sequence goes on along the minus strand of JAYXIM010024494.1, from coordinate 246,967 downwards.
AAAGCTCAATTGTGCTAAATTAGGTTTAAGTAGAGAAAGATTTAGCAGCAGTGAGAGTGAAAATTAAAATCAAGTTGTAAAAAGTTTAAATTGATGTTGAAGTTAAGCTTAAGCTTAAGAATACCCAGGTTACACAGGCCTGCTAAATTTAACTTTTTCGCTTCTTTTAATATTTCTTGGTCGACCTGGTCGATAGCCAAAAGGTTTTATAAAAACGACTTCTTATTAAAATAGCAAGCAAATTAAAGCAAGAAATATATGTACATATGGCTCAATAAGCAATTTGCATAGAGTTTTCTGAGTCTGAAAAAAAACTTTCATTCCGATCTCAACAGCTTTTAGCATACTTCTTTAAAATCCTTTGAAACAAGGTTACCAATTTATGTTTTTCTTACATTCTTGATACTAAATGTTGGGTTTAACTAGGGACTTACACCCCTCAATATAGAGAGGATGTTGTGGAAGCATAAAAAGGCACGCACTAGCAGTTCTGAGTGCAGTTACCGATCTATTCACTACGATCTTTTCACTGTGAAAGCGTTTCGATTGGGTTCAGGGGTTAGGGGTTGTCAGAGGTCCGAAAAAATGATGATTCTCAATCATTTTTTTTTTTTCTAGTCAATTGCTTCAGTTTATAAAAACAAAAACAAAGCCTTAATATGATACATCAGGTTTCGACTTGACTTATTCCGACTTTTCAGATTTTCGAGAAAAAGACCTACAATTAATTGTTTAAAAACAAGGAAATTTTTGAAAAAAAAATCCTTCTATCAGGCACGCGGTTTTTATGTTTTTCAAAAGCAGTACAGATTTTATAGAAATCTACCAGGCGGTTTTTAAGTTACAGTGATCAACAGTTTAAAAAACATAATTTTGAGGAAAGAGTTTTTCTATCGGTTTATGTAAGTTAAACAAATTATTAAATGACTTACACTTTGACATCTATTCTTGGGCCATATAATAGTCCTTCAGCCGTCATAGCAGCTTCCAAAATAACGATTTGCTGTTGCCTACGAAGTATTCTACCTTCTCGAGTGCTCTCGTTATAAGTCGGTTGCTTGCAGCTGCTACTTGCTCTCGAACGCTCCGGAGCGCCCCGACGCTCTTTGTTAATTGTTGAATAACTCAAAAAGTATTTGTCGCATTCACCTTAAATTTTCACACATTATTCTTAAGATATCATACTTTAAGAAAATGCAAAAAAAAACAATTTTTTGAAAATTCTGACTACCCCTTAACCGATTGCCACTCTCCATGAGAATGTAGAGAGGCCCAGTTAGGCCTATTGTGACACAACTAGTTTGGACTGAAGTCGTATGAATGTGACTCGAGGTTGTGTATCAAGATGCTTTTCACTTTTATAGAAGAGAGTTTGAGCTCGATATAGAAGGCAAGTGGCTGATATGGAGATAAATTAAATTTTATTTAACTTTGCTCAATGGGCGGTTTTTGAGCCCACTTTCTTCGATCAACACTATAAGAGGTGAAAAGCGTTACGTAAGTGTTTGCCCACTGAGTAAATTTTTACCCGAAGCTACAAATGTAGTTTCGTAGTGAATTACCTATGAAGGTAGTAAATACACTGACGTCAAATTATTCATGTAAAATTTATTTATCCAATTAGTATACTGTAAACTCATATTTCAAAAATATTTTCAAAAATTTTCACAAGAAAATATACGAAATTGAGCCGTTGACAGCAGATCTACGCAGACGTCTCGAAAAAAAGGCAATTTGCCGTGGACAGTTTTTCTCAGTATTGGATCATCTGAAATCAAAAAATCAAAGAGTTTTCATTAGGTAATCACTTGTCGGAGGTCGAGTTTTTATTAAAAAAAAAAATTTTTCAATTTTTTTTAACATTTGAAGTAGAAGTGCGATTTTTAGACGATAAATCGCATAATATTGTTTATTGTAAAATAAATAAAAATTAAAAAAAAACCTCCCAGGGTTAACTCGGTAATTATGTCGAGTAGATTCAGAGAAAAAGTGTCCACCGACTTGAAAAACGTCGTTTTCCAGAAAATCGATTTAAAATTTTCTATAGCAGGTAGCCGAGTCGGAGCGGCCAACGGTTATAATGCTCTAACTTTGTGAGTTTTGCACCGATTGACTTAAAATTTGGACACAACATTCTTGAGATTATGTACATTCATTTTCTCAAATAAACCAAAATCGATTTTTTTTACCCTAAAAATGGCTGTATTTACCCCTGGTTGGTCAGGTACACCCGTCAGAGGCAATCATTGGTCACTGCCCTAGCTGCTGGGAGCACACTTGCACACTTTTTTATCACTACTGTGAGGCGTTTTCCCAAACTTATCGTCACTTTTGTAAGAGCACTTGCAGAACACGTTTTCACTGTTGACGTCCTTTTTCAAGCTACTTCGCTCGCTTGTGGGTTGTAGTAACCTATTTGCTAACCGTGGCTTTGATGGGTGCAGAATGGCTTCAGCTTGCCGTTCGTGAGATAGATTCAAAAACCGTCACGAAAGTATGGGAAAACTGAACTAACAAGAATATGAATAATATCCGTAAATAATGGAAATATTTTATCTTAAATAAAAAGATCAATTTATACCAAAAAACATTGTTTCTGTAATATTTTTTTAAATTAAAAACCAGGATAACTTATGTGGACTGTCCTGTAAATAAAGAGAATTGGTCGATGTATATCCCATAAAGGCAAGTTTTTTTTACTTTTAGTTATGACTACAAGGCGGGCGGTATACCTGAACAATTCACTTTGGATAAAGGCATGCAACAGCCCTGTAGAGTCTTAAGAGAAAAGAAGATGAGACATATCAAGCACAGGAAAGAGGCTTGGCATTCTTTTGCAACCATCGTTCAATGCCTACTTTGCAACTCAATCAGGTTTCGCACCAATAGCTTAACTACTTGACTCTGAAGTTAGCGAAAGTGCCGCTTTATTAGTACAACAATACTACCTTGAATGCTTTCCAAGTTCCCAAATCACCAGCACTTAGTCAAAACCCAATCATTATTACAACATTCAAATGTTTAATAGTAAAACAAGAAATCAGTATTCAACTGCCAAATGAGTACCTTTGTGTAATAAATTAATTACCAACGTCATTCAAAAACCAAACACCTGCACGATGTGAATGTGTGTACACGCGCACATCTGATATGCTTTTAGGCGCCGCCGCTGAGCGGTAAGGCTGAGGATTGAAGTCAGAAGCACAAGCAAATGTTATAAATGCATTGCCACACAAAATAGTCCCTGATGTATAATTTTACCAGTTTGTGTTTTGAAGAACCTTGAAATTCCCAAACGCAATTTAGACTTAAAGCACAAATGAATTTAGCCAAAAGGCAAATAGGGAAACAGAAATGTAATAAGTGAATAGGTAAATGCAAATGTGTACGAGTATATGAAAACGAATAATACAGCAGGCGAATTGAAACAATGCAATAAGGCGGCGCAAGACGTAGGAAGAGAAGAGGGAAGGAGGGAAGAGAAGAGGAAAGCGTGTGGATGTACAGAAATTTGCTACTAAAGCTTGAATTTAAAGACAGTCGAGGGATCGGCAGTATGTGATGTTTAGCAAATGTGCAAGTATTAGTGCACAAGATAGACAGAGAGCAACGTATTGCGAGGGAGTGAGAAAGAGCATGCAAATATGCCACTAAGAAGCAGGTAGCTAAGCAAGCAAAACATTTGCGGCATAAATTATTCCACTCGGCATGATTAACACTCAATTATGCAACCGCCAGTATGCATTAGGCAGAGTGTACATAAGTGTGCGCGTGTGTGTGTGTGTGTACGGGTTAAAGTGTGTGTGTTTTCAGCAGGCTGCATGCGACAATCGTTCCATGTTTGTGTGTGTATGTGTACGTGTGCATGAGCAGTCTTGTGTGGCAAGTAATGTCAATTAACACAATAATTCTACAACCATTAAAAATCGATTAAAAGGCTTTTAGCATAAAAACACACCAAGGAGTTGAGAGAATATGGCAAGTAGTTGTTATACGAGTATCTAAGCACAACAGACTTTCAGAGCAAATAAGTCAACGTTTGGTGGTTGGAGCACTGCAAAAACATGATTTAAATAAATATTTGTCGACTTTAGGTAAAAGAGCTTTAGTAAATATTGCAATTTTTACTTTTTAATTGTCAAATTGTTGGGTTTTATTGTAAGAAAAAGAAAATTTAAGGGGTTAGGGTAGTCAGAGGCCCGAAAATATGACGATTTTCAATAATTTTTTTTGCTAGTCAGTTGCTTTATTTTACAAAACCAAAAACATAGTATTAATACATCGACTATACTTTAGCAAAAAAAAAAAAAATCTTTTTAATTTTAAAAGTTATCGCTGTTTGTGTGGAGCCCATTTCTCCAGAAGTCCCTTGAAGTCCCTGATGATCATCACAAGTCCTTGGAGATTTATCTAAAATCAAGCGGACAAGAGAAATTAGTTTTACTAATTGATAATCTTGTGCCCGATCGAAGCTTTTTTTCAACATTAACAATATGGCGGCTTCAGGAAATAGTTTGCAGATTTTCGAGAAAAAACCCAATAATTAGTTGTTCAAAACCAATACAAAGTTTTGAAAAAAATAAATCCTTCGAGCAGGCACGAGTTTTTTATGTTTTTCAAAAGCGGTATACATTTTATTAAAATCTACCAAGAGGTTTTTAAGCTACAGTAATCATCAGGTCAAAAAACATAGTTTCGAGGAAAACGCATTTCAAGTTTTGCTATCTGTCTGGAGCGCCTGAGCGTCCTTTGTCAATTGTTGAGTAACTCGAAAAGTATTCGTCACATTTTCACAAAGTAGTTTTTAGATTTTATACTGTAAAAAAAATGTAAAATGACAATTTTTTTTGAAAATTCTGACTACGCCCAACTCATTAAGGTATTAGTCACTCCGGTATTAGCCTTAACCCGCGAATCTAATTGAATAAAGTTTCATAGAAATGCTACAATTCACTGTAAATGTTCATAATTTTTTGAACGAAAGAAGTGAGTTAAGGGGTCCCGGTTATCTAGAGCTCGAAAATTTAGGGTATTTGCAGGAATTTTTTTTACAATCAAAAAACAAAAAAAAAACGATATTTAAATTTTTTACGTTTTTTATTGAACATACAAAACAAAAATGAAAAAACAAATGTTTAGCTACAGTCAAGAAAAAAAAATTTTTTTTTTTTCATTTTAATAATTAGAAATTTCTTTTTTTAATTTTAATAATTTCAAAAATGGCGCTGAAGTTGACCCTCCAGAAAAGTTGGACCTGGACGGTGTTGTCCATTTTGGCTCTTCTATTTATCTGAAGCACAAAAATTAAAAAAAATTATTAATCAGTGTGACTGTAGCTATGTCCCGTACTAGATTGAAAATAAAATAAATATGACAAAATGGCGCGGTTTTGAATTTGGCACTCTAAAAATCGGGTTTTTCAGTTTTTTCATAAAAAAAAACAAATACGAAATAAATAAAATAATAAAACGATACTAGTACGGGTGAAAGATGATTGGCTTGGGTAGTTGTTTTTTTTTTTTTTTTGACAACACCAGCCCGAATAAGGTCGTTTCCAGATAAATGAGTTTAAATCTTGAGATACAAGAGCGCGCGGACCGCTCCCTATCTAGTTCATTGGCTGTAGAAGCTATAATATTGGGAATTTCCGAGTGAAAATTTTACCGTATATTCTTAAGATACGATACTTTCGAAATATCGAAAAAACCAAAAATCGACTATTCTGTAATTTCAAGATCACCGAGTCCCCTTAAGTTTTTTTTTGTTCTTCACATGCACTTTGCGAAATATCAGACATGGAGTTAATATTAATTTCGAGAATATCTACCTGCAAATAAAGGGTGGTTTTTTAAGAGCTATAGGAAAGTTGTTTAAAAAAACACACGTAAAGTTCAGAAAAATGCATGAAATTTTTATTTAAATCGATAATACAGTCCATATAGTTGAATGTTTGAAGATTATTTCATGCAAATGTTGACCGCGACTGCGCTTCAAATGGTCCATCCGCTTAGTCCAATTTTGTCATACTCTTTCCAATGTTTCGGCCGCTATCTCACATAGAAATGCTTTAATGTTGTCTTCCAATGCGTTAATTGAAGCAGGCGTGTCTGAATAGACATGAGCTTTAACATAGCCCCACAAAAAATAATCTAAAGGCGTTATATCGCACGATCTGGGTGGCCAATTGACGGGTCCCGAACGTGAAATAAAATGTTCACCGAACTCGCCTCTCAACAAGTCCATTCTTACGCACACATGTCAAGCAAGTCAAGCTCTTGCATTTTGGGCAAAAAAAATTGGATATTATTTCACGGTAGCGCTCACCATTCACAGTTACGTTACGTTACGATTCGCAGCATCTTTGAAGAAGTACAGTCCAATGATACCTCCAGCCCGTAAACCGCACCAAACTGTGACCTTTTCTGGATACATTGGTAGCTCTTGCAATTCTTCTGGGTGATCTTTACTCCAAAATCGACAATTCTGCTTATTTACGTACCCATTGATCCAAAAATGATCTTCGTCGCTGAACAGAATTTTTCGATAAAAAAGTGAATCTTCGGTCAACTTTAACTTTCTTGACAGAACACGCATTTTTATAATAAAATTCAATGATTTGCAAGCGTTGTTCGTTTGTAAGACGATTCATGGTTAAATTATAGACCAAACTGAAGATGTTTGACAGTGAAACAAACCACAAAGCGTAGGTCAGCTGTTTAAACCAACTGTTTAAAAAAATAATAGCTAAAAAATCAGACTAGTTCGTTTGAAATGCATTACTGATTTTTCTTTCTCGCGTTTTCTCTCGGCTTTCTGGCGTTGGAAACGACATTCTGGACTGTCATTTAGCCACTTAAGAGACAGCTTATACACGGTCTGTAGTAAGTTACACTTCGAGTGCCGGACCCTGTATGTATTTCATTGGTATACAATTAGAAATAATCATATTTCAAAATCAAGGCAACTAGAATCAGAGCTGCTTTTTTGATATTCTAAGTTTATTGAAACCAATTAGGTAGTCAAGTAAGTTAGAATTTAGAGAATAGAAATTTTTTAAGTACAAATTTTAAAATGTATTAAGTTCGGTAGGATTTTTTGTTTTTAAAAATTTTAATTCTATTAAATCTTAGAAAGTCAGAACTTTTTTTTTAATTTTCAATTTCGTGAACCAATTTAAAAATTGGAAATATCAATATTTGAAACTTTTTTTTGTGTATTAAAATGTGTGGAATTTCTTTTTAATATAGTACATTTATTAGAAAACAGTTATATATTAAAAAAAAACAAGATTTTCGATTTCAGAATCTAGAAAACCTTTTTTTCAAGTTTACTTATTTAAATAAAAAGTGTAAGAGTGTAAAGTAGAAGCTTAAAAATTATAAGCGAAGGCATTTTACAACATATATAAGAGCTTCATTTTTTTTTAGGTCTGCTGCTTATTTATCAAAATCTAATTTATTTCAAATAAATTTTAAAATAATGTTGTGAAATAGAAACAGTATACAACAGCTTGCACAAATCCTGAATTTTCATTGTATATCACACACACTTTTTTATGAATAAATATGTTAAAAAAAATGTCTCTCATTGACGCTCCCATTCAATCCCTCACAAAGCACGAAGTATTATATTATTTATTTTTTTATTTATTTATTCTAGCACTAATGCTTTCAAAGGAATCTCTGCATTCAATGTCAATGTGCAGCCATATGGATTTGTGCGTATGTGTCAGTGCGTCGGTGTGTTTGTGTGTGATGCAGTGAAGTGCAATTATTGTTATGCAACCAAAAGAGACATAAATACTTTTATAGATATTCAAACTATGAGATATCCTCGTAGATAAAATAATTCAGATAGGCACGCGCTAACTCATGTGAGCTATGCTTTCCAATATAAATACATGCATAATATGCATACATACATACATGCATACATGGATACGTACCTATACAAACATACTTAGGGATATGTGTATGAATAACCGATCCATAGATTTATGTATTTATTGAAGTCTGTGTAGATACTTTGAAGGCCACGCGTTTGCACACGTGCTTGTGCTGTGATTTCCATTGCAATAATACGGCAACTGTGTAAACACTTATCAACAATCAGCTCAGACATTACTAAACAAATATGCCAATGCAATGCACACACACTCGCAATGTTGCATAAAAGTGGGTAAGGCGACACTCAGATTAATGAGTCGCCTGCAGGGGAATCCCACTAGTTTCGAACTGGTTCAGCTTTTGGGGAATTCGGAACCATAACTAGTGTGCGCTCATTAGGAGAATGATTGCCTTTAAACAGCAGGGATATTTTACTCAACGATGGTATAGAAAGTTTTCTTTTTCTAAGTCGTCCCTTTTTTTCGTCCCTGGTTTGCTATTAGTTCGAAATTTAACAGGTTAGATCGAGTACCCCCACATCAAACTCAGATCCAGTGTATAATTCGATTAATGATATTTGCGAAGAGAGTAAGCAATCGGCATACCATTCGGAAACTCCTTCAGGCAGGCAAAAATAAATTTCAACGAAAATTTTTTTGCTGAATTATTGAATCTACCTCGCAAATTTAATAGTCTATTTTGATTGAAATTAATATTTTCTACCGTACGTGACTTTTACTTCATTTGAAATAATCATGACCTTCTATCTAAGCAGCCTTCTGCCTCAGAAAAGCATTTGTTGTTTTTTCTTCCTTTCTTCATGAAAATTGTCTGAAAATAGAGGTCACATTTATATCTCGAACTGCGAAGTGCCCAACTGTTACTAGTTCTGCACCAGATATTTATTCCACTTCTGCATTCCTTCCTTGTAGGTTATTTGCTGCAATAGAAATAAGAACGCTTTACAGTGCATTAGGTTGATATTCCTATGTGTGTGTATGCCTTAGACAGCTCATATATCAACTAACTGCTCGAATGACACGGCTGCTTGCACGTCGTAAACCAAATGAAAATTATGCGCATTGCAACAAAACACGGAGGACTAGCGCAGTTGCGTAAGTTACCCAGTAGGATTTTAAGAGATAAAGGAAATTAATAGTAAAGAGATATTTCGGTTCCAGTTAGTTTCGTCTTCACTTTGATAAGCTTGACTTAGCCGAAATTAACTTAATTTAACTTGACTTAACTTTATTTTACTTAAGTAAACTTGACTTAGTTTAACTTAGCCTTACTTAACTTACCTACCTTAACATAACACAACATAAAATAACTTAACATAATATAACATAACATAACATAACATAACATAAAATAACTTAACATAACATAACGTAACATAACATAACATAACATAACATAACATAACATAACATAACATAACATAACATAACATAACATAACATAACATAACATAACATAACATAACATAACATAACATAACATAACATAACATAACATAACATAACATAACATAACATAACATAACATAACATAACATAACATAACATAACATAACATAACATAACATAACATAACATAACATAACATAACATAACATAACATAACATAACATAACATAACATAACATAACATAACATAACATAACATAACATAACATAACATAACATAACATAACATAACATAACATAACATAACATAACATAACATAACATAACATAACATAACATAACATAACATAACATAACATAACATAACATAACATAACATAACATAACATAACATAACATAACATAACATAACATAACATAACATAACATAACATAACATAACATAACATAACATAGCATAACATAACATAACATAGCATAACATAACATAACATAGCATAACATAACATAACATAACATAACATAACATAACATAACATAACATAACATAACATAACATAACATAACATAACATAACATAACTTAATCTTGCAAAACTTGACTTAATATAACTCAACTAGATTTCACTAGATTAACCTAATTTAACTTGACTTTAGTTAACTGCCATACTTAGCCGAGGCCGAATGAGTTGGTGCGTGACTACCATTCGGAATTCAGAGAGAGAACGTCGGTTCGAATCTCGGTGAAAGATCAAAATTAAGAAAAAGCTTTTTCTAATAGCGGTCGCCCCTTGGCAGACAATGGCAAAGCTCCGAGTGTATTTCTGCCATGAAAAAGCTCCTCGTAAACATATCTGCCGTTCGGAGTCGGCTTGAAACTGTAGGTCCATTCATTTGTGGAACAACATCAAGACGCACACCACAAATAGGAGGAGGAGCTCGGCCAAACACCAAAAGAGGGTGTACGCACCAATTATATGTATGTATATATATCTAACTTAATACAACTTACCTTAACTTAGCTCAACTTCTTCTTCGTTTATTTGCAACATATTTGGATTACTTCTACTGTAGTTCAGTGGATTCGTGCCAGGTTTTCGGTGGCCGCCTCGGTGGTCTAGTGTGGCTTATTCTGTTGTTCATCGTTGCTATGCATTCGCTCGATATTCTTCGAACATTTTTTTTTTTTGTTTTTTGTTTTCCTTGTGCACTCCACTCGAGAGCATAGGGCCTCGACAAGACTCAGTCTGGCGTTGGTTTCGTTAATCTAATTGCTTTCTGACAGGGTAGGTGATTAGCCTGCCGCTACCAGTCTTAAGTAGTGGGAATGCCTACCTGCCGTTCCTTAGAAGCAACGCCTTCTTACTGCTTGAAGCGCCATCTGTGTGTAAAATTTTTCTGGCAGAAAGATCACACAGATGGTTTAGGACTTCGCTAAATTTGGTGTGTCTGCGTTATTACCGCGATTGTCCGCTTCCTCTTGCTGGCGCCACTGATGGAATGTGTAACTGTGTCTCTTTCTTTATTTTTTTTTTGCTTGTTTTAGCAGCCACAATGCGAGTAAGGCGCTGATTTTTGTGCGAAAGTAACGATTGGAAGGAGAAGGCTCTTGGGGTTGAGGAATTAACTTTTTTTTTATATAGAAACTAGGAAATTAGGTAAGTTTTTAAAAGTGCGAGGACCGTGCTTTACACAGGATTCGAACCCACAACCTCTGGTATAGCAGGCTAGTGCACTTACGCTAGACCACCGAGGCCGCAAACATATCTCTCCTCATTTTTCTCTCTTCTCTGATCTACGGGCGTACGTCTGTTACATCACAAATCTGACTCTCTCAAATTTGAACAGTAATCTTTGAAGGTCGTCTTCGTTTTCTGTTATCAACAGCACATCGTCTGCGGAGCATATTATTTCAAATTCACTAGTTGTCATACGGAAAAACTTGTCCAATAATTTTCTTACATTGAACAGTGCTGGGCTTAAGCTATCCCCTTGCCGAATTCCTGTTGCAACCGGAATCCATTCTGTTAGCTTCAATTTAACTTTAATTGCTGTTTTATTGGTGCTGTTTATCGCTAATCGCTCATCTTAATCTTACTTAACTAAACTTAAAAAATCAGTCGGCGGTAGAAGCTATCAAAGTAGGCAAATAGCTGTAGCTATACTTATAGCCATTGCCGTTTGGCTCAAGACCTCAAACTCTAAATTCTTTATTACTAAGTTAATGTGAATGCGAGGGCCTGTTATAATCTTCGAAAATCGCATAACTGAGGATAAACGGACATGAAGCAAGGTTATACCCGCATCTTCTCTTCTAGCTATCCGGCCTTCACGCGGCAAGCATCATTCGAAAATCTTGCTTCTCCCTTCATCAACACCACTGTGACTCTAACAAGGTTTTCTATTAGCTGATTATCAAATGTTCGCTTTCAAACAGGACCTATTTATCCATCGATCCTTAGCCAAATCATCGCAGTCAGCTCATATATGCATTCCATGGGCAGTAACATTTGTTATTTTACTAAAGGCTGATCTCCGCCAAGTATAAGTACAAGGCCGAGTGGATTTCCACATGACTGGCATTAGTTTGCACCCAAGTCTCATGCCCACTGTGAAAAGGAAACATCAGATGAAAGAGAAAGTTTTTCTTAATATGTAAATATCACCCTACCGAGTGGATTTCTGAAAAGCTTCCCACAAAAATCATCCGCCACTTGTATGTCGCATAAACCAACTGTAAGACTATCGTTACGCTCATAGATATACTTCAGTTGTAAGCTTACCTCCCTTGTGTAAACTTCTTTTTCCCTAGACGGTAGCTTCACATGCGTATGATATGCAAACGGACACAAGGATTTATACACTAAAATGTTATTTCAAACAACACAGCAGGAAATTCATAAACATTGAATTCTGTTGCATACAATGAGGCGCCGAATCATATGCCCTAGCAGTCAAGTAATATTTGGTGTGAAATGTATTGAGGTAGCAGTGAAATTCCATAGCTAATGACAACAAAATGCACTAAGAGCAATAACGAAATCAACAGCAAAACTCATTCTATGCTTCTAATGTTGTTAATAACAACAACAAACGACTTCACGTCATACAACTGAAACATATATGTGGTACGATTCACATACTTTACTGTGAGACGGGTAGTGCATATATGAAGCCAACTCGACTGCATTTGTAGTTTATAGAGCCATATAGTTGTATATGTGTGCGTATAAATATGCATCTATGCCTATGTGTGTGTATGCTAGCATTTGCCTTGGCACATTTATTATTTACATAAGAATGTAGCCAGCTTTCAAGTGATAATTAATATTCATCGGTGGCATGCAATGGATTTGCTGTTGAGACACCAACATGAACAACAATTATAAGAAAAATAAAGTATAAAATAAAAAAATGTATATTCCCATACTCGTATAAATAAACACACTTTTATTTATATATGCCCATTTATCAGATTTGTAAGTAACGTCAAAGAGTCAGTAGGCAGTCATCTGAATAGTGGCGTACTTGCCAGTTTTCAGCAAAGAAATCCTCTGCTGCCGAGCTGATTCGCTTCTAGTGAATTGCGAATGAGTTGACAAGTAAGTGTACCGCTTGCCGTGCCGCTTCCATCAAATCTGAAATGGCCTTGGCGCTTGCTTGTGTCACGCTTAAGATTAGATAATCCCATTGCGAAGAGACGCGTACGGCATGGAAACACACAAACAGTTAAGCTTGTGCAATCAGAGTGGAGCATGAGCAACCCTTTTTCGATAGTTCTAAATTAGTTCTAAATTTGGGAGATGAGGTCCACAGGGGGCTTTTTTTCTTTTATCTCTATCTCTTTATCTGGCTATGAAAATTGCTTCAATAATTTCCTTGTTTCTCTTCACACCGTCCCACTCTGAAAACAAACCGCACTGTCGCTCTCACAACACAATAGCGAAGTAGTCCCCAATTGATGAAATCGTACTACTTCTGAAACAGAAAATATTTCGTGTTTTCTCTACAGGGTTATGGCCACTTCCGTGAGTGTAGCAGACTGCCTGCACATTTTGCAGTGAAAGCAATGAGTGACAACAGGTCACCGAGGCGGTCATTGGTTACTCTTTGGAGAGTTGCTGCAGTCGTTTGCTACTTACGAATATTTATTACTTTACCATCGATTTGCTACATACAAATACATGGAAAGCAATAAATCAGAGCCAGCGCATTGTTTTTCGAATTTGATGGCAATTTTCAGAAGTGAAAAATTAAAGTTGTGTAAATTTACGCATAATTCGGTTTCCCCGTAGGCGCAAGGGTATAAATCTTTCAGAAAAATCTGACCGAAATTCATGACTATTAATTCAGGTTCTTAGCTTGGGAGACTGCGATTTTAGAAACTAAAGAAAACAGAGACGATTATACTCAGGGCTGTTTCGGAAATTAGAAGAAATAAATTATTGTCTTTAACATTGTGGCGTGTAATGCCCAAATCTGTAGCTTGTACGCCTAACAAATGCAAACAACTCCCTAAGAATAAACTGAGAACGCTCACGGGCATTCTGCGCAGTCACCTACACCGAAGGGATACTGGACCAGTGAGTCTTGTCATTTCTGCGACCAATCTCCGGAGACTCCCATACACCTTCTCCTTGAATGTGGTGCTAGAGCGCGGAGAAGGTTGGGTAATCTCGGCCAATTGCAGCCAGAAGAAAGACATATACGCTCAGCTTTATCTTCAGTTTAATAACAGCACTGGCCTTTTATATTAAAATCGGCATTACAAATTTAAGAAAAAAGAAACTAAGGGCGATAGCTGAGATGTTTTTGAGTTGGTCTTTAGCTATTGCATCCACAATCCATCAGGTTGCAAGATCTTTGTCAGCACACTTTCCGGTGCTTGAGGGTACTTCTAAAGCTAACAAAGCCTCAACTCTCGACTGTGCGCTGCTTTTACGACAGCATTCTTGTGGATGGGATGGGAAAAGGTATCTTGGCTCTGACTTTCAATCATACGGTTGGTGTTTTAATTTTACAAACCCGTTGAGAGGTGCACAAGAATGGTATGCAAATGAAATAAGAACCATATGGAGAGACTTACTAAAACACTCACAAATTCTTTGTTTTTGCAATCAAGTAAAATAAGACTTAAGTAGTAATGGGAAATTTTTTTAAGATTCTCAATCTTTTTCAAATAAAATAAATATTTTTTATTCTTGTGGCGCGCAAACTAAAATTTTTCCCCCTCGTCACTTGTATACTTTCAGGTATTGTCACTACAAATCAGCAAAACATTATCAAACCACAGAGTTTCCACACCCAACAACAGTTACGCAACAGCGACGCGGACACGGACGCAGCCAGAGACAGTCAAACTGTTGCTGCATTCGCTTCGGCGACGTCCACAGGATGGGGTATATTGCCAGAGCAACGCGTGACAAACAGCGAAGATATTACGCAAAATCAATTAGATGACAATAAACCGCAAGCGCTGCAGCATAGTGTTGCAGAGCAGCAACAACAAATACAACAAAAAGGTGCCAAATTCAATTGTGCAACCGCCGCCAAAACAAATTCAGGCGCGGACACACTCTCAAAACACTTCTCCACTCTTTCCTCCTCGTATGATTCTTCAGCTTATGCGGTCGCAACCAACAGCGCTCAAGCATCTACAAAATCAAACTACAACAATTACAATAACCATATACAGCAACAACAACAGCAGCCATCCCAATTGCCTTCGTCGCGCACGCGCTCAATCGCATCGGAAGCGCCGACGCCACGACTAAGCGAAACGCATTCAACGCAAGCGTACGCAAAGAGTCCGGCCAACTCGCAAGAGCGAAAAGTTAGTAAGGCAAAGAAGAAGAAATTATCAACAGCGCCGACCACGACAACCACAGGGAAGGCAAAGTGGTCCAAGTTGTTGAAATCTCCACTCAAACAGCATCAAAAGGTGCACACAGCGCATAGAAATCAACATAAGGAGGTGAGGCGTCATCGCGCGGTAGTGGGCGAGGAGCTTTGGAAAGCCCAAGAAAGCGCCCAGAATCTGCGCTGGGCACAGGAAACTAGCGCGGCCATAAAGCGGCGTTTACGTCGCTCGACCGACGCCATAATTTTGCTGCCTGCGCTCAATTTTTTTGATGATGTGAACGAGAATAACTTGAGTGACGAAGAGCTAGGTGGTGAGGGTGTACGTGTAGCGCGACGTGCAGTGAGCGATAGCAGCAGCGAAAGTGGTGGTGTTACTGCCACAGGACCCACAACGCAATCTGAAGCAGCAGCTCATGCTTCCTCTACATCCCAAGCAGCTTCTTCTTCATCTTCCGCTTCCACCGCCGTCTCTGTCTCTACATCAGCTGCAGTTGCTTCGTCCTCTTCTGCACTATCCGCATCCTCACTGGAGGACTTTAGTTTTTCTTCGCCTGCTGCGCAAACGCCACATAGCGCCATTTATCGCAACTCTACTACAGCAAATCAACATGTCGAAGAGGTGCCTAAGCCAATCGTATATGTGCCGCTCAAGTCTAAGCGTGCACGATCAGCAGTCAGCAGTGTCAGTTTGCCCGCCGAGGTGCTTCGTAAACCGAAGGAACCAATTATAATTATCGATGATGTGGAGGAGTTTGACAGCGGCACCGATCGTGAGCGCGAACTAGCCGCCATGGCGACAGTGGATGACAAGAGCGAAGACTACTCGCACGATGAACCAATGGAGCCGCGCGTATTGCCTCTTCGTCCAGTATTACCTAATCCGTATGAGGATGAGGAGATGTCGGTGGTGTATGCGGAGCAGCATTCAGAGATACGACTGATGTGCGAGGTGGACTTGGATATAGCGTCGAGCACGTGGTACAAAAATGGGCAGGTGAGTTAGAAAGAAAATACCATCTTGACTTACCAATTTCATTGATTATATTGAGATACACTTTCATGAATATTCACCGATAATTGAACTAAGGTAGCCAGTTCTTAAGTAACTGGGGACTGTCTTGAACAAAGCTATTCATTTACCGGACTGAACACTCATCAAAATTGCGAAATGTTTGGTTGGATCATTGTCTACTAGAAATTATACTCACCTAACAGTACTCACTAGGCGGCCGCCGTAGCCGAATGGGTTGGTGCGTGGTTACCATTCGGAATTCACAGAGAGAACGTTAGTTCGAATCTCGGTGAAACACCAAAATTAAGAAAAACATTTTTCTAATAGCGGTCGCCCCTCGGCAGGCAATGGCAAGCCTCCGAGTGTATTTCTGCCATGAAAAAGCTCCTCATAAAAAATATCTGCTGTTCGGAGTCGGCTTGAAACCGTCCCTCCATTTGAGGAACAACATCAAGACGCACACTTCAAATAGGAGGAGGAGCTCGGCCAAATACCCAAAAAAGGGTGTACGCGCCAATTATATATATATAACAGTACTCAGTTTTCCCTAGAGACCGATGATATTATTACTACTTGAGGAGGAAAACTAAATGATTTTGAATAGTTCGAAGACCTGAATACTATATTTGTAATTGACGCTAACTCTATGTAATTCTAGGCAATCCAATTTAGCGGA
Organism: Anastrepha fraterculus; assembly: GCA_037575425.1. Classification (NCBI taxonomy): domain Eukaryota; kingdom Metazoa; phylum Arthropoda; class Insecta; order Diptera; family Tephritidae; genus Anastrepha; species Anastrepha fraterculus. Next base: position 230,123 of record JAYXIM010024494.1, on the reverse strand, counting down.
TTAAATATCCATTCGGCGCATTTCTTTAAATCCCAAATAATGCATATTTCTAAACTGAAATGAGTACCTCAATTCAGCTTCCTCTAATTCCTTTCGGCACAAAAAAAATTTGGCTATATATCTACTCAGCGCATACCCGTAATTAATGAGTATTTATACTTATCCCTCTTTTTAGAAAAATATCTAATTCATGTTCCTTTAATGCTATTTTGCATCGAGCCTGGAATTTTTCTCCATTAGGCAGACAATAATTTAAAGGTTCAAGTTTTTTACGCTAAGACTTGTAGTTTTTGAATTTCTAGTGGTATTCAGTGATGAAATCACCAAAGCTGTATATTTATAGAATGTAGAATATATTTGTCACAATAAAAAACATTCCAATTCAGCTCACTTAATAGCTATTCATCACCTTTTCTTAAGCGAAAAATTACCTTTTTTTATCTTTTCTCCAACAGAATAATAGAATTGTCAATTCAGCTTCATTTAAAGCTATTCAGCGTGCCCTTATTATTTACTAGCACCAGTAAAATCGCATCCTACGTCTAACTCTACATTTTTTTCATTCAAATCCTAATGTTTGCTGCGATTCAGCGCTCGAAAACCAAATTTGTCACGTTTTCTTATGAAATATGTCGATTTAAGTAAATCTTATTATACGATTTGCTAGAGTTAATATTATTTTTGCTGATCCGCTTTATAGAATGTCATTCAGCCCCTTTCATTCACAATTCAGCACTCTTTCGACAAATTCAGCGCTAATATTTTAGATGTCATGCAGCCATTTTACTGGATTTGTCACAAAAAACCTTACCTTTTTCAATTCAGCACCACTAAATGCTATGCAGCGCACCACTTTTGCCTAAAATTTATGTTTAATTTATTCATTTTTCCACTCAGCTTCTTTCAGTTCTATTCAGCAGTAGTCATTGAAATTGGCCACTTTTAAGTGAAATTCAATATTCTTATTTCAACGCCATTTAAATTATTTCGAATTAACTCAGAATAATATTATTTTTTTCAATTCAGCGCCCCTTAACACAATTCAGCATACGTCTGTTTATTGTAATTTAATTTCATTTTACATTTTATTTATTAAATTTTTCCATTCAGCTTCGAGGAGTTCTATTAGGCAGTTGTTAACTCTTTTATGCTGCACTTAGCATATACTTTTTGAGCACCATTTAACACATTTTGTACGATTTACTCAGAAGAATATTGTTTTTTTTTTATTTAGCGCTTCTTCGGCATACATCTTTTGATTTTAATTTAATTTAATTTTAGTTTTTTATCAATTTTTCCATTCAGCCCCGTACAATTATTTTATATATAATTCAGCATGTTATAATAAATTCAACATTTACTTTTTGGGTGTCACTTAATTGGTTTCCTACGAATTTTTCAAAAGAAGATCAACTGTTTTAATTCAGCGCCATTAAATGCTATTCAGCGCGCGGTTTTACATTATAGTTTAATTTCACTTTCATTTCTAATTCATAAACTCTTAAACTAAGCTTCATTGTATACTATTCAGGAATTCTCATTTAAATTCAGCACTTTCAAAATGAATTCCGCATTTACTTTTTGGGTGTCACTTAATTGGTTTCCTACGAATTTTTCAAAAGAATATCAACTTTTTTAATTCAGCGCCATTAAATGCTTGATTGAATACTATTTACATAGCAATTCTCATTTAAATTTAGCACTTTCGAATTGAATTCAGCATTTATTTTTTGGGTGTCATATAATTGGTTTCCTACGACTTGTTCGAAAGAATATCAAATTTTTTCAATTCAGCACCACTTAGGGCTATTCAGCGCACTCCTTCATATTCTGCCATTACTAAATTCATAAGTATTTTATTACTAAATCACCCTTTACTTAACGCTTATCAAACACTTTTATAAACTGTATATTTTATTGCATATTTAACGGCGTTTGGGCATTTCCGATATCAAAAACAATGCACCAAAAACCAAATTTACAAATGCGAAAATAGGAGCTACAACTAAAAACGACGCAATTTACACATCAACAAACGCCAACCGACAAAAGTGGTGCCAAATAAGGCTCCGTTAGTTTTCAACAACACAACAAAAATCATATTTGAGTTGTAATTGTTATAACTTGCGAATATAGTAAAAAACCAAATGCATTCAATACTCGCAAAAAAGACAAATGCATAACAATTCAAAAAAAAGAAGAAAAAGCACAAACTGCATTGCATACTTTTTGGCACTGCAATGAAGCGTAAATACAATTACAGTGTAGTGGCTAACAGCTGTTGTTTTGTTTTTGTTTTTTTTTTTGCTCAGCTGTTGTTTTGGGGTAGTTTGATTGGTACAAAAACTGTATAACAAAAGAAAAATGGCACACAAATTTGGAGAAAAAAGAGGCGCCCAATATATTGGCAATACACGTCAGTTTGTCGAAATAATAACGGTGATTCAGGTGGGCGAATGTATTATCTTTCTCCCCATTCCCATTCACACTACAACACAACTCGCTCTCCCGTCCAGCATCATCAGCTGCTTCGCTGCCATTTACCTTTGTGCTATTTGGCAAATGGTCAGTTAGCACCGCAGAGCTTTTATGCTTTTCGCTCAGTTGTTGTTGTTTTTTGTTTTGGGTTGCTGTGCGTTTTTTTACCACTTTTTGTTGTTGTAACAACTTTATACTCTATTCAACACTAACTGCTGCTGGCATACAACGGGTAGACAGTGCGTGAAAAAAATATGGAGCCAACAAAGGTTTGTGGCATAATTGCAGTTAGTTTTAACTGCTGCATGACAGCATTGTTGTTTTTATTATTATTTCCTGTTATTTTTGTTGAATTTTCGCTTTTTTGGGATGGCGCTTTTCCCACAAACCGTCGTTATTGCTTATGCCAGTTACGTTTTTCTATCACTGATATGCCCTTACAGCGGAATTGAGTATGAATTTTATTAGAGACTGAGAGAAATAGGAAGCGAATGAGTAAACTGATTTTGTTTTTTATTTATTTCTAAAAAAAGATTAAGAATTATGTAGCAAACAATAATTTTAATAAATACGGTTGTGCGGGGCAAAAACCCCCCAAAAAAAACACGGGTGAGCGTCAGTCACGTGCAAATTAAATTCACAGAAAAGCAATAAAAGAGGCGATAACTGAAATGGACGAGAATTGAAGGCAAAATACGAAAATTGGCAAAAAATAAGCGATTGGGGCAAAAATGTAGTGGGTGTTGCAGAAAGTGATCGCATTTTAAATGGACTTAGATTTTTAAAGAGTATTTGACGCTTCGGTTACCCAGTTTTTTTTTCTTTTTTTTTTTTTTGTCGGGACAGACTAGCAAGCACAACACTCAGACTGAATTACGTCCATTGCACCGCACTCGGACTCCCTTTTTAATTTTCTTTAAATCTACTCCACCTCTCAAGAAATCTGAGTAGATCTTGTGGTGACAAGCGGCCAAGGTGATCGCCTCTTAATGCATCAGTGTGAAATACCTCAAGCCTGATTCGAGCGAAGGCCGGGCAGACGCACAGAAATGACAGGAGAAACAGCGTAAGTCGGTCGGACATGACAGGTAACATCAGTTTTGTCCATCTGCAGCCTCTCTCAGCCTGCCAAAAGAGATCTCGTTACCAGCGATACCCACGTGTTCCGAGACCTATGTTAACATCAGGATATTATGTCTGCCAACATAGTTTATACTGGATTTACAGTACTTGACTAACCTTGAAGTGGTTGAAGGGCTGTCTAAGGCCGATTACCCATAACTAGAAGGCTAATGAGAGTAAAGAATTAGAAGCGAGTTCCGCGTATATATACGAGGGGTGCCTTTTATATGTTGGGATTAGAGAACAAAAACAAATTTTAATCATCGAAAATCAAGATCTATACACTTTTGCATGCGTTTGAACCCATTTGTCGAAGCACTTTTGCCACTCTGAATGAGGTACCTCCAAAACATGCATTCTGAATGCCGCAACCGCTTCTTCAGGTGTCGAAAAACGAAAGCCAAAAAATTTCAAACTTTGCGATGTAGCTGTCAGTTGCCAGATTGCAACACCAGGGTTGCCAAATACCGAAATATAAAAGGCACCCCTCGTATAAACGTTATCGATCCTCCTACCCTCAAGGGAAGCGTGGAAACGGGACGTAGTAAGACAGGGCGAGTCCATCCATGTATATACAGATGGCTCAAAACTCGAGCGCAGGGTGGATAGAGGTGTATATTCCGAGCATCTGGGGATCTTCTTCAGTTTTCGGCTTTCCGACTACTGTAGTGTCTTTCAGGCTTAACGGATGCCAATAATAAAAGCCGTGACACTGGTACAGTGTGATGCGATACCTAGAGATGATATCTACATTTTCACTGATAGCCAGGCAGCGATAAAATCCCTCACTTAACAGTCGAAAAAAACCTCCAAGTGAGCCATGAAATGTTGCGCATCTCTCATTTCACCTAATGATAGCATGGGTTCCTGGCCATTGTGACATTGAAGGCAACTGCAGAGCCGATGAACTAACGAAAATCGGTATCAAATTGACTAATGAGTACATAGACAATGATACACGTATACCTTTGAAAACATGTAAACTACGTAACCGCGAAGAAGTTGTAAGAGTAACGAATAAAAGATGGCGTAATGAAACCACTTGCTAAATCGCCCGACAGCTGTGGCCGACTTTCAATGCTAAACGCACGGAACATCTACTAAGAAGAGATAAGCACAGTCTTAGCACACTGATTTCAGTTATTACAGCGCACTGCCTAATCAGTAGGCACGCCCACTGTTTCACTGTTCTGCTCTATCCAGTCGTAGACTCGCCATTTTGGGTAGACAATCCTTTAATGAATTGGAAGATCTCGGCTCTGTTGAAATTAAGGATCTTACAAAATTTTTGGAATGTACAGATTGGTTTTAGGAAGGATAAGGGCTAGTTCCTCAAGCGGCATCGCAATGGGCCATGAGCCTATGTGTGTCCCACAGTGGACAACCGCTTCAACCTAATTTAACCTCGGCATGTTATATCTCTCGCCTGAAAGTAGACAACTCCAAAAAGTAACTGCCTCTATTCACTTATTGTTTCATTCATTACATATTCTGTCTATTTCATTTCATTCAACATATGGCTACACTTCTCAACCGGCTTACAAAATATTGTACACAGTGCGTACAACAACGACTTGCATATCTAATAAGCCACTGTCTTGTGTAGAGTTTTCCGAGCCACAAGGGAATCAATAAGGTTAAAAAATGGTACTTAGCGCCGCCTTTTACCCAAAAATAACTAACGTCTGCAGGAACACCTTGTAAATAAATTAATACAAGCGTTGATAACTTCCCATTTTAAATTACACAACAAAAAGGTTTTTTTCCATTTTATAATCTATTCATTCATTTCGTTTGGCAGCGGCGGTTATTGGCGAATGAACGACAATTATTTTCAGCAAAGGAAAAAGTTGCATGAACAGTTGAACAGCAGAAAATAAATTAAAGTAAAAAAAATTCATCATAAAAAAGTAGTAAACTGAATATGTATATGTGACCCTGTACTTATTTACTTTTTAATGGTATGCAGCCTCGCTTATCTATAACCAATTAAATTCAGCGCAGCAAGCTGAGCAGAAAAAGCATGTAAAAATGCCATCCCCCAACAATGGAATATGTAGTTAAATGTGACAATAATTAAGATATTAAAAAATATAAACAGCATAGCCTTTAAAAAATACCCATAACGGTTATTCAGTCACAATAACTGACGCACAATAGTTTCTTCATGTTTTGCTGTAATTTTTTGTCGCCATGTGTCAACAGATATCAAATACAGTCGTTGACAAATAATAGCCATAAATAGTTTTGTCTACTTTGTTTTTGTGTAATATCAAATTTTAAATTGGAATTGCTTGTGTACATTCGGAGCTTTATTAAATGTTGCCATATCAACGTTGAAACAGCAAAAACTATGAAATTCAGTACAAATACGAAATTTAAGTGTAACTACAGTAGATTAGGCATTTGGCTACCAATCTTTACGTTTTCAAAAAAATTCAGCATCTTAAAACATAGTTCAGCGTCACTTTTAAAAAGACAAGTAACGAGCTTTATTTATTTTTAATGAAATTAGAAAGTGAATTTCTTATTCAGCGTCATTAAACCCTATTCAGCCGAGACCATTTTAGTTTTGGTGCTTCTTATATATTTCTATTGCATAACTTGTGCTTAATTTACATATGATTGTAGGAGATATTGAAATTAGCAAGTGATTTTCTTATTCAGCGTCATTAAACTCTATTCAGCGCCGCTTTTGAAAACACAAATCATGAGCTTTGTTTATTTTTGATGAAATTAGTAAGTGATTTTCTTATTCAGCGCCATTAAATGCTATTCAGCTAATGTAGTTTTCGTTCTGATGCTTTTTGTATATTTATATGGGTTAACTTTTGCTTAATTTACCCATGATTTTAGTATATTAGGCATTTGGCTACAAATCTTAAAATTTTCGGAAAAATTCAACTTCTTAAAACACAATTCAGCTCCATTTTTGAAGGGAGAAATTATTAGCCTTAGCTATTTCTGATGAAATCAAGAAGTGATTTTCTTATTCAGCGTCATTAACGCCTATTCAGCGTAGAACATTTTAGTTTTAGTGCTTCCTATATATTCATATTGTATAAATTATACACAATTTGGAGCACAGGTGATGAAATTTTTAAGGGATTTTCTTTTTCAGCGTCATTAAACCCTATTCAGCACCACGTTTGAAAACGCAAATGATGAGCTTTATTTATTTCTGATGAAATTAATGCGTGATTTTCTTATTGAGCACCATTAAATGATATTCAGCCTAGGTAGTTTTAGTTTTGTTGCTTTTTGTATATTTTTAGTGCTTAATTTGTGCTTAATTTACTCATTATTGCAGTATACATATAAGACATTCTGCTACAAACCTTTAAATTTTCGGAAAAACTCAACTATTCAGCATCTTAAAACACACTTCAGCGTGACACATTATATTCTTAAGAAGCCATACTTTCTAAATATTGAAAACAAAATCAATTTTTTGAAAATTTTACATGGAGTTCCTCCCCTAAATAAATTCATTGAATACTTTATAAAAGTTTAAGGTGGAAAAGTACTTTATTTACTTGCATTTGATGCATTTTATCCTAGAGACTTCTAGACTACCGCTAAAATGAAGGTAAATTGGAGTCACTCCAAAACCGAAGTGTATTCCCTAAAAAAAACTGTCTGAAAATTTATCCGTATACGTTTTTATCGTTTTTTCTTTTATTTTCAACACAGTGATAGTTTTATGATGCTGAATACTAAAATCTGCGTGGTGGAGCTATGTTTACGATTCTTAAAACACTATTCAGCGCTGTTGATGTGAATTCAGCGTACTTTGTATAGGCAGAGTAAAAATTTTATAAAAAAGAATCGCATTTCAATTCCTCTTGGTGCAATATGGGGCAAAAAATATAAATTCAGCGCTCTTTATTCATGTCAAGGCACTATTTTTGGTGATACTCATTCATGTCATTAAAATCTCGATACGATTCAACTGCAATGTAATGCATGCTTTGAATATTTCCTCATCAACTCCGACTAATCTTCAAAAATGTACTTTCACATTCACAACTCAATTCAGCTCCACTTTAATGTATTCAGCGCAAATATATTTCATCTAAATTTAAAACTGGGAAAAACTAGTTCAAATTCACCAATTCAGCGGCACTTTTCAAAGTTGATATTCATAGTTTTCATTAGCTCAGTGTAAAAAATATATTAAATATCCGGATTTGTGCTCGGCGTTTATTAAAATTATTTTTCGGACCATTTAAGGGAATTTTCTTATTTTTCTCAGATTATTGTCTCACTGTTAATAATCCTCTGCTGCGTATTGTTGCACAACTTAAGGCGCTATGGATATGTATTTGCTTCGCTCAAGTGGCATATGAGCCGAAATTTCTTTAGCTTCACGTCTGTCTGCAACTCTTTCCTTATTCCTATGCCACCGTTGGCCTCAAACTTCCGTATTCCCTTCGTATCCTATCTGCTCGTCGTTTTCGCTATCTAATGTCAATAGTTTTCGCCTCATCAATTCCTTAGCGATTGTAGCTCATAGCAAAACTACTAAGAAATAAAATCAAACTCCTAGTCCTACACACACACACACATATGCGTGTCTATGTATGTGCATAAACTCGTATCTTTGGAAACATGCTCTTGCAACACTTGCCACAAAACTGTGTACGCGCTGGCAGATAACAAGCAGTCAACTTGAAAAAGCATAACAACCCAGCAAAAACAGCAAATAGAAAAAGAAAAAAAAAGAGACAATAAAAACTCGACAAGCCAGGGAAGACAACAATATCCTCAAAAACAATGCACAGCTATCGAGCTGTCGAAGAAAGCAGAATGCTATCGAGAAGAAGGCAGCCTGTTGGGCTAAGTTTGAAGGAGCAGCCACTGCAGGCACATAAACCGAATTTTCGCGCAAAAACTTACGCTCAACTTAAGCGCCATGCAAGCGTGAATTTTTCTCCTATGCTCACATAACTGCCGTTGTTGTAGTTATATTTATTTTTTCGATTTAATTTTTTCGCAGCTTTTCTTCGAGCGCTGCCAATTGCAGCTTGCAGCACATGCCGCAACGGATTGCACGTAGACTAGCTTTTTTGTTTTTTTTGCTTTTTATATTTGCTGCTTGCCACATGCCACATTGCACTGAGCGGAAAATGTGAAATTGAGCAAAACTTCTAAATTTCATGTTTGGATGGTGAAATTTGATCTGCTGCCAGCGGTGCATTCAGCTATAGTTGGAATAACTTGTGAAATAAATTGACTTCTTGCAACAGATAAGAGAAACCATGAATAAAGTGAAATTTCAATGAACGCGGCAAGTGAGAATTGCTCGTGCAATTGTAATAGCTGAGAAGAATAGAGAATGAAATAGAAATTAATTTCCCCGAATGCTGTTCCGATTCTTAATTGGTAGCAGCTTTAATTAATTTTGAACTTTTCGCAAGTCAAACAAAAAATTTAACTTCTTTGGAATGGAATTAGAAAAACTGTGCGTAAATTACTTCTGCTGAATTACAATTTAATGCTGTAAGTTAGCAAAATATTAACTCTAAGAGTTGTTGAACATCACAGCAATAAAATTTTATGTAAGAAATTGCGCTGAATTAACCGCTGAATTAAAAGCAGGCTGTATTCTAAGCTACTTTTGCATAAAAATGAACCAAATAGTGGCCACATGGCATATTTATCATACACCAGCGCTTGTATGGTACAAAAAAATAGCGCTGAATTGACTTTTAAAGTGCTGAATTAATTACAGACCTTGTTAAAGTTTGCCTTTCAAAATTAAAAAAAAATTACCACACAATTTTTTATCATACGCCTTTATGATACAAAAAATAGCGCTGAATTTACCATAAACGCGCTGAATAAAAGTAATGTATGCTTTTACGTTATTTGTACAATCGAAATTAGCGAAAAAATACTTTGTTGGTTGTTGAACACCACAGCAGTACACTGTGATACAAAAAATGGTGCTGATTTAACTCTAAAAGTGCTGAATTAAAGAAATGCAGGTTTGTAAGCTATTTTTGTAACAAAATTAACAAATGAGTGACCACTTGAGTCATTAAATATTACAGCAATGCTATATAATACAAAACAATAGCGCTGAATTAACTCTCAAAGGGTTGAATAAAAAAATTAAAAATTTTTGGCCACTTTCTTTGAATAAGCTTTATTTGAGCCCAATTTCAAAAATTTTGGTAGCCAATGGCTTTAATATTTCAAAAACAACATTTTTGCTGCAATCGTCATTCAAAATTTTCATAGTGCTGAAACAAAAAACTGCATCACTGTAAGCATCAACTTTCTGCAAGACATAAAATCAAATCATGATTGCTATAAACTCGTGAAGAGGCAACTAAATTTTATTCCCAAACATTTGTTATATCTAAACCGATTAAAAATTCTGTGCTGAATTGACCAATAATGCGCTGAATGAACCAACAATGCGCTGAGTAGAGCAAAAATGATTTACGATTGTTTCTGCGCTGAATTTGATTTCCGTTGCTTTAAGCAGTTTGTAAACGCTAATGCTGAATTGATTCTAGTTTTTAATTGATAAAAAATGTGCTGAATTGTTGCTATGTGATACATAACTGTATGCTGAATGATAAGAAGCGCGCTGAATTAAATGGAAATATTTTTTTATTTTATTTTTACTGAAATAAAAAGAAACTGATTTTCTTATTTTATTTTTTACTGAAATAAAAAGAAGACATTTTTTTATTTTATTTTTGCTGAATTAAAAAGAAAATAAGTATTTATTTTATTTTTACTGAAATAAAAAGGATCTTTTTAATTGCAATTAATTACATTAAGTTTTTTTTGCAATGCAATGTGCGCTGAATTTATGAAAATTTTTAATAAGAAACCCAATTCTTCTGACCATGAAGAAATATCAAACCCGGCAAAAGCTGTTATAGCTTCGAGTGTAGAAGGCACGCTTAACTGACTAAACACATGCTGAATTTAGCGACCCTAAGATATTTATGTATCCGCTCTCTCAAACTTAAATATCCGCTGAATGGGCTAAAAATTCGATTACGCCATTATAGTCTTCAATGAAGAACTAGTGCTGAATATATAGGGAGCTAGCTAAATTTCTACACTACTAATTTAAATGGTCTTACAGAAGTTTTAACTCAATAATCCCGTACTTAAATATTTGCGGAATTCACTATAAATGCAACAAAATAGATAAGTAATACATATTTCCTAGAACATTAGGTGCTAGTTTGTTGGAATAGCATTTTAGTTTATCTTGTTGATGTCAGAGATAAAAGAGCGCTGAATATATTAATATTACGCAATATTCGAGCAGAACTTGTTTTAACGCCCTGAGAGAAACTATAGCGTTGTAATATCATGCTTCAATATCTGCTGAATTGACTATAAATGCGAAAAAATGAATAGCACTACAGCCAGCTCTCGCTGTTATCTTGTTGAAACATAAAATGCTCGCTGAATTGATTAAAAACGCTCTGAATAGCAACAAATCTAATTTCAGTGCCGATAAAAGTAGTTGAGCTTTACCGATTTGTGTATAACCTCGCGCTGAATTCAATTGCTGAATGAAACTTTAACTTTTTGAAGGTTTTTTGTTTTTTGTCATACAGGTCATGTAGTGGGCGATTTGCGCTGTAAGTAATTAATTTTGAAGTTATTTAAACGGCACGCCATGATACTTGCGGCCATGAATAATACAGTTATACGCGCATAATCCACAGCTATCTCATTACGCTGATGAGCTTATTATTAAGCTCGCTTCGTTGCCAATAAACCAATTTCGAGAACGTAACGAAAAAATTATTTTTCGCGAAATTTCATTCAATTTTTTGTTTGCTGGTTGTGTAAAATGCAAAACCGCAACCAAATCCAATATGCGAATTGCCGATGTGTAGCATGCCACCAGCGTCATCAATAGCCATGCGATCACCAGCAATGTCACCAACTGAAACGTAATCAATCAGCCGCAACATTATTGCACACATCACTGGACACAAATGACGCCACAGGAGTGGGGGCGAACCATGGCGCACACACAGGCACCACAGAGTTGACTACAGAGTTGCGTGTGTTGCCTTTGGGGCAAGCATGCGCTGAGCTAACGGCTGACTAACGGTGGTGTGTTGTTATTGCAAATAGCGATTTACTACGCTCATTTAACGCTTTAGCCATGTGGCAGGTGGCAGCCGAGTAAGAGACAGGCAGGCTAGCAGGCTGACTCACTAGTCACTAACCGCCCATAATGTTGCATGCAACACACCGCTTTAACTCTCATATCTGACATATACAAATTTTTCGCTCTACCAGCACAACTCGTCCTCCATGATGCCACGATAACCTTAGGCATCGAGCCCGTTCAGCGCTGCCACATTTCACCCTGTTGCATCAACAGCCAACCGAAACACGAAATGTCAACAAATTTAATAACACATAAATCCAAGCAGTGCACGGTTTCTGAGTGTGTGTGTGTGTGTGTGGCAAGCGCAACATCACGTATCACACGAATGGTCTACATATTTGTTGTTATTGTTTAGCTGTAAGCGCTAGACAAACACAGCCACACAGATCCATACAAACTTCTCTCCGGCCAGCCTAGAAATATGCAGCACAAATGCCAACAGCTGGGGTTGGACGCCAACACGAAATACTCGCTCGCTCATATGAATAGGTATGTGATGTGTCTCATGTAGCAAGTTATTTGCACATGTGGCAAATGCGTTATGTGTGCCGCTTTAACTGGTCCATTAGAGTCAACGCCGCTGACGCCGATGCCGATGCCGATGCCAACCCTGACGCCATCGCGTTTGGAGCTCATAAATTTCCGAATGAACGCATTGATGGGCATTTGCATTAATAAGTAAGTAGTGTGGCAGCTATGAGTGCAATATGCCGCCATGCTGCATGAAACTTGCGCACATATAAATATTTGCGAGCCAATAACATACACACAGGCACTCACACACGAAGTGGGAGAATATGGAACCTAATGGTTGCTGAATATATGAAATTGTGCTAGTGGCTTGAAACTTTTTAACGGCATGTTTTACGAAGGCTAAGAGTATAATCCACTCGAGTTGGCTGGCGATAGTCAGAGAAAGTATACCAAATATGTGAATTCAGAAAAATGTCTATAATTTCGGGCTTAAATAATGTATTTATGCTTAAATTCGAGCGATTTAGAGTTTGAAGGTAATTTCAATAACAAATTTCAGAGAGAATTTCAAGGCAGCAGTTAACTATAGCGGGAGTAAAATTTTTTTCAATATGAATGTTTGCTAGTATTGCGCTGAATTGCGCTAAATAATAGAAAATCCATCAATTTTTCCAAAATTCAACGCCACATATGGCTTGAATTCAAAGAGAAAAAAATAATTATAGAAAAAGTTGAACTTAGCTTTGTTACAAAACATGGGATTGAACTTTTTTATTTTATTAAAATAATAATAAACAACCCAATAATGAACATTGTTTAAGATGTATAAATTCACGGAAAGAAATCTCAAACCTCTCAATGAAATCATAAAAAAGGGCCTTCTTTACTCAAAAAGCAGCTGAATAGTACCGATGCAGCTGAATTGCGCTGAATTAAAAAGTGCACAACTCTTATGCTCAAAAATCAGCGCTGAATTGAATATTGGTTCAGCTGAATTGCGCTGAATTAAACAACCTACCTGTTTTTCGTCCAAAAACCGGCGCTGAATAACTTTTCGAAAAAAAAATCGCAAAACTACATAAACAAATCGCAAAAAAGGACCTTCTTCGTTCGAAAAAGCAGCTGAATAGCAGTACTATGTAGCTGAAGTGCGCTGCAGTAAAAATCCTATAAACTTTTCGTCCAAAAATCAACGCTGAATTGAATAGTGGTTCAGCTGAATTGCGCTGAATTGAAAAAGCTACAATTTTTTCGTCCAAAAATCACTGCTGAATTAAATACTGGTTCAGCTGAATTGGCTTGAATGACACGTTTTGGCAAAACTTAGAGTAAATTATTGCGTACAAGCAGTACAGAAACATATGCAAATAATGTGCAAAAGAATATGCAAATAATGAAGCTAATTATGATGAAAATAGCTGAGTTTCAGCTGCGGAAATTCATTGTGGAAAAAACGATTATTTCCGAACACAAAGTGTAGATAGATAGTATTAATGCAGCTGAATTACGCTGAGTGCAATAAAAGGATTCACCGTTTTCTAAAAATCGGCGCTGAATTTATAACTGATTTAGTTGAATTGCGCTGAATTCAAAAACGACTTAATGTTTTATAAAAATTAACGGAGCATGAGAACGGAATCAGCTAAATTGCGCTGATTGCATAGAAAATACTCACTATTATCTAAAAATTACTGGTAAATTAACAATTTATTCAGCTGAATTGCGCTGAATAAAATAATACACACTTTTTTCGAAAAATTGACGCTGAATTAAAAACTTATTTAGCCGAATTGCGCGGAATTGAAAAAAATACTCACTGTTTTCTAAAAATCAGCGCTGAATTAAAAACATGGGTTTTTTGAAGAAACGCTTAATTACGCTTACATCCAAACTTGTATGAAAATATACTTCAGAGCTCAACTTTGGGACGGTGAATTATGTAAATGCTGAAAATGTTCAATAAGTCAAAAAGAGCAAATCTTCGCTGAATTGAGACAAAATTTCTTTCTAATAGATTATAATGCGTTACTAATTTTTTTTTGTTTTCCAAAAAATTAATGCCGTACGCTCTTTAAGTCCAATCCATAAAACAAAATACGAACGCTTTATAATAGAATCTCGCTGAATTACACAAAACTTAAAAATATTTAGCGCTCTCATTACACAGGAGCAGAGCAATATTGGTAGGAGTTGAACTTGAGTTTGCAGAACTTTCGAAGAAAAACATTTGCACAACGGAATATGCATGTGTTGAATACGGGTTTGCCTTTTCCACGTTAACTAATAAAGTTTAATCTCCACTGCTTGCTGAAAACCTCCCATGCAAAAGTGGAAAAACTCGCGCTGAATTAGTGTAGTATAGCTGAATAGTACGTAAAGAGCTAAACCATTCTTAAAGGAAATAGGAGTAGAAGTAGTAGTGGACTGTCTGACTGTTTTTGACTTACACAGCAAAATTAATAGTGCTGAATTAGCGAAAAAAGCACTTTTTCATATCGCGCAAGGCATACAAGGGTAGAAAATTACTGCTGAATTAATTTTATATAGCTGATTAGCACGAAACTCTGCTGAAGCAATTTTATTGGGTGTGCAACTAAGTTCTCGCTGTTTTTTTGATGAATATACAACGTTATTCTGAAAAAATGGTTACGAGTGAATCACTGAAAGTATTGCCTATCGCTGGCTACTACTTTTTCCCATCTTTCTGGTAGATCTCGTATACCATCGCGGTGAAACTGTTCATATTTTGAGGCTATCCATGGATCAAGCCATTTTTAAATGTCTTCATATGAAGGGAACTGCTGGTCAGCTAGACCATGTGCCATCGATCGGAACAGGTGATAATCCGACGACGCAATATCTAGAGAATTTAACAGGTGTGGTAGGATTTCCCATTTCAGTGTTTCCATGCATGTAGGTTTTAACGAGTCACGAGATCCTACGATTGTCGGTCTTTTTTTGACTTAAACAAAAAGCGTAAGAACGTTGAATTGTGAAGAACTTAAAATTTAATATGACACACTGCCTAAATGACCAGAAAAAGCCGCTGAATAATTTTTGGTGCAGCTGAATGGAGCGGAACTTAGTTGAGATCCCTTCTTGGAAAACTAGCACTACCCTCGCTAGGTAGAAAGATTAACAGCGCTGAATTATGAATGAACCTCATCCATGTTAGTCGTAAAAGGATAGAAAAACTTCCGCTGAATTCGTTAGGTATAGCTGAATAGCGCTGGCGTCTTTTGTTTTGGCTTATAAGACCAGAAAAACCGCCGCTTAATTAATTCAGCTGTAGCTGATTAGAGCGGAATTTAGTTGTAAAAATTTTCGGAAGCGCTAGCACTACACTTGCTAGACGAAAAGATGAACAGCACTGATTTCGAAAAGCCTACAATTTAATATCACGCAAGAGACACAAATTTAGGAAGGCTCTCGCTAGTTCAACCGAGTAAAGCTAAATGTGACTATGATAAATTTTACATATTTCAGTATGTGAATATGTTTATTCTCATGCCGTTAGCAATTGCACAAACATTTTATACAATTCAAAAAATTGATTAGGCGGCGAATCTGAATTGATCTCAATGCGCACAATTTTATGCGTTGCATAGCCGTCAGCTAAAATTCTGCATACAAATAAACATCACTATACGATTTTCATGTGTGCCATATACTCATATATTCTTAGTATGTATGTATGTATGTAAAGGGTGGTTAAATTTCAAGGGCCGATGTTGAATATGAACCACAGCTAAACGTCAACCAAACCGTTGGGCTTCTTTCTTTGGGGTTATTTGAAAGAAAAGGTATACGTCGATAAGCCAGCAACAATTCAAGAGCAAAGGTTGAGATAATTCGGCACATTAACGGCATTATGCCTCAGCGTCATCGAAAATTTGGACCATCGGATGGAGGTGCGTCGCCGAGACCGCGGCGGCCATTTGGCCGATATTTTGTTCCATACGTAATTAAATCCTATCAATATTATCATAATGAAAAGAACTGACAATAATTTTCCAAAAAATTTGTGTTTTATTCAAAATCAATACCGGCCCTTGAAACTTAGCCACCCGTTATAATGGTTTCGGCTACAATTTTCGTGCAGCAGTCACTTTGCATTCTGAGCGTATTGGGAAAAACTCTCTCCCTTTCAATGCAGCATTTGAATTAAATCGAAATTCCACCATACCCGCACCCTGTTTATCAAACTTATTAAATTTAAATTAAAAAATAAATTTAATAAAGTTTGTTTTTTAATTCGCTTTACTACCGCGCGACTTATCAAAATCACCGCCATAGGCCAAAGAGCCTGAATGTATGCATTTTAATGTAAAAGACACACAGCTTTTTGGTCTACATAACTACGAGTAGGTAATTAACTACTCGGCTAGAGCGAACAATTTGATAGCAAAATAAATCTCACTTCTATGTACATATATTCTAAAATGTATATGTTTCGACTGATATGATAATGAAAAAAGCGAATAAATATTTTTGTATTTAAAACTGAAACGCATAAATAGCATTTGCTATTAGTTTTAGGATGGCTGAAAAATATTTGCAGTTTTCATAGTTGCAAAAGTAAAACTTTAATAAATTGCACTAAATGTATGCAACAGCCATGAGCTGTCCAAAAATATAGTCAATAAAATATACTGAATGGCGCTGAATTAATTCAACGTCCACCGAAAAACATCAGGGGTACTCGTTTACTGCGATATTCGAGAGTCAATACCTCTTCTCCGTCTTGCCTCTAAGCAAATTATCCAGAAAAATATAAATTTTATAAAATAAAGCATCATAAATAATTTTAAAAACTTTGCTGCCGAAAAGCATTGCATTTCTCTAAATATACGCACGCTGATTGCAATTTACCTCTAGAAATTAGGGGCCCAGTTAAATAGTACTGTATTGACCACCTCAATAAAGTTATAGAAAGCTGTTTGCAATAAAAAATAATCTTAAAATATTATATGCTGAATAGTGCCGAATTAACATTTCTTCTAAGAAAATCTGGATTTTGTGCTTATTCTGCTGAATAAACTAAAAGTGTGGAATATTTCATAACTTTTTGGGCTAAAAGGCGCTGAATTGCTGAAAAAAAGTTTCTGAAGAAAATTTGTGTCTGAACTTTTTTCAAAACTGCTTTCTGTTGAATAAGGCCGATGTCCAAAAGTAAATATTTTTTTCTGAAAATTCCGAATTAAGACAAATTATAGTTAATTTTTTTTAATTGTTTAATATGTTGATTAGTTAATCATTTTTTCTGACAATGTTGAATTAAGTCATATTAAACATTTTTTTTTTTTAATTTCTTAAAATGTTGATTAGATTAGGTTAGGTTGGTATGGTTGCCCAAGGAATGAGCACACTTGGACGAGGAAACACGGATTCGTCCTTTGTGATACCATTATGAAGGAGGTGAGGTGAGAGAAGAAGACCGATGGGATGCGGGGAGAGAGCGGGGATGGTGCTTTGCTACTGATGAAATTCATCAGATGTCTAATGTCAACGCCTGCTATATCAGCAGGCGTAGCAAAGAAGTAAGAGCCAAGATGCCTAGATCTTAGCTCCACCAGAGCAAGGCAGCTAAAGAGTGGGTGCTGAGATGACTCCACCTTATCCTCCATACATCCATCGCAAAAGGGACTTGAGGCAATTCCAAGCCTCACAGCATGCATTCCTCGCGCATAGAGACCTGTGAGAAAACCCACGAGATTCAAGAGCTGATATTTAGTCAACCTCAGAAGCTCGCCCGAGCGCCCCCGGTCCACACGTGGCCAGAAGGATACCGCGACCTTACAAGTTTGTGTACTTGCCCAACGCTCGCTGAGTTCGCGCGATGCCCATCTTTTCAGGAGCAGACCACAGTTTCGAGTGCACCGTCACTGACCCGAGGGCCCTTATTGCCGCTCCGGAGTAAATATTTACTTTCCTGACAGTTAGTACTCATGTGAGCAGCCAATCAGATGCCTCCTTGATTGCGACTACCTCTGCCTAGAACACACTACAGTGGTCCGGTAACCTGAATTTGAATCTGATGGGGAGCTCCTCGCAGAAAACTCCTCCGCCAACCTTTCCTTCCAACTTCGATCCATCCGTGAACAAGTTCACCAGACCCTGTCCTCAAGTGTAGCCCACGGTCCAGTCTTCCCTTGATGGAATATGAGTAGAGAAGGTTCCGGTTAGCCTAAGCGAGGGTATACACTGATCCGTTGACAGGGGGATGAACTCGAAGTTTCTAAGGATGCTTGATTGCCCATAAGAGAGGTTGAGTGGGCTTCCACGTAAGCTTGCTGTCAAGGATAATACCTAGGTACCTCGCCTTCTCAAAAAGCATCAGAGGAGCGCCCCTAGTGAGAAAAGTTGAGCTCCGGGTATTTTAAGATTCAGTAAGAAGATTCAGCGACAGGCCGCAATCCGTTCCCCATCTAACAACTGCGTTCCGATATTCCTGCATCAAGTTGTACAGAGTATCCACAAGTTGCCTCTAACAATTGGTGCCACGTCATCCGCGTAGGCAATTACCCTGCAGCCCCCCTTCACCAGCTCCTCCAGCAGGTCATTTAAAACAACAACCCAGAGGAATGGTGGGAGAACCCACCTTGCGGAGTGCCTCTATTCACCTGCCGGTGGATGAAGTTACCGCCCCACTCTGCCGCGACAGTTCTGTCGCTAAGAATTTTGTCGATAAATTTAAAAGGTCGGCTCCGGCCCCCAGTTCACCTAGAGATCTGGTAATTGCCTCCGGGAGGACGTTGTTAAAAATGTTGATTAGTTCATAACTTTTTTCTAAAAATGCTGAATTAAGACAAATTATAACTTTTTTTTTAATTTTTTAAAATGTTGATTAGTTAATATTTTTCCCGAAACTGCTGAATAGACCAATTTTAGGTGTATATAGCACCATTCACTCTTTTTACTTTACCTCAAAAGTAAATTGAACCTTTGCTGAATGGCGCTGAATATCCCAACGTGAAGTTAAAAGGTGCGATATATACCGTAGGAAGTTGAGTCACTGTAAAACTTTACTGCTGCTTGGTAATTTAAGTACACATCTGCCTTAAAACTTGTGCTGACTGACGCTAAATATCGCAATGTGAAATTTAAACGTCTCCGGTATATTCCATGGCGTTTAATTGCTGTAAAACTCTACTTCTGCTTGATAATTTAAGCGCAAACGTGATTTTTGACTTGTGCTGACTGACGCTGAATAACGCATTGTCCAGTCAGAAGGGCTGAAATATGTTCTATGCAGCTGAATTGCTTTAAAGCTCTACAACTGGTTTTGAGTTTAAATTTTAAATGTTACTTCAAAATTTTGCTGAATGATGCTGAATAACGCAATCTGTAGCTAAAGGAGCTGATTACTATTCGGGGAAGCTGAATTGCGTTCCAGTTCAATGTAGTGCTTATTAAAGCCTCATAGAAAATTTAAAGCTGTGCGGAATACCGCTAAATATCGAGATGGGAATTTTAGTTTAGCTGAATAATGTTCCATGAAGCTGAACTACTATAAAGTCTAGCTTTTCATTTCATTACTTTACAGTTTCATTATGTTTTCTTAATTAGGCCATGTGAAACTTAAGTAGCTCAATGATACTCAGTGAATATGAAATACTGAAACTACTAAATATTTTCTACTAAAT
This sequence comes from Anastrepha fraterculus, assembly GCA_037575425.1. Taxonomy (NCBI): domain Eukaryota; kingdom Metazoa; phylum Arthropoda; class Insecta; order Diptera; family Tephritidae; genus Anastrepha; species Anastrepha fraterculus. Next base: position 210,239 of record JAYXIM010024494.1, on the reverse strand, counting down.
AATTTTCTGTAAAGCTAAATTGTTTTAAAGCTTTACTAATGCTTTCTACTTTATCGCATAAGTGACTTAAAATATTTTCCAAGTGACGCTACACGAAATCACGTGAAACATTTTATGAAATTAAAACGCAACCTTTAAAAACTTCGAATAAAAACATAAATATTTGCTACCATTAAAACCCATGGCGTGAACTCATTTAAAATCAAATCCTCTATTATAATATTTGGTGTTAATTTACCAAAGCGCCTTCTCAGCTCATTGAGCAGCTCGAAAGTTTGCACAGACACAAAACCTGAAATATTTTGCCAAAACTTCACTAAATGGCACCGAGTAGGTGTAGCGCTTGCTGACAAGAGCTTAATGGTCTTAAGTAGTGGCGCTTAATGTGCTGAAAAAACAACATTTTGCAAACAGAAAATATTTTGCATTGCATAATTTTCGGCGCATAGCTACATCTAAACAAGAGCCAGTAATTTCTATTTAGTTATGCAAAATGTGCCACTGCGCACAATAAATTACAGGATTTCGTAAAAAACTTCCACTCGCATAATTGCAACGCTACCGATAACAATGGATGAAAATGAGCGCAGCACCAACAACAACAAAAACTATGATAAGACTAATTCGCATGAAAATAACAAATACAATGACTTGGAAGCAGGTATTAACGCAGCTCATAAACGACTTAAACTTTACGGTCTTAGTAGCTTTTCCACGTTCGTTACATTCGCAGCAACACATACATACATACATACATACATACATACATACATACTTTCATACAGCCTGAGAGCTAACGAGATAGTGAATTGAGTGTTGGTACGCAAAATTTTCAGGCACTTACTAATTCCGGTACTTATACCAGCTTTGTTCTATGTTATTTAATATGCGTCTTCTTCATTTTCTTATTCTTTTTTTTCTCTCTCTCTAATCCGCAGGTGGTGCACGCTATGGATCGCACCTCACGTGCCACCGATTATCGTTTCATTAAAGAGCCAAATGGCGCGCTCACCATAACAAACGTAATGCTCGAGGATGATGGCAAGTGGCGATGTGAAGCCGAGAATATGCAGAGATACACAGAGAATGCCAGACCCGTAAAATTGGTGGTATTAGGTGAGTATCAAAGTGAAACGTTTATAGCGAATAAGTTGAGGGTTGAGTGCGAGAGAGGAGAGAAGAGCAGGTGTGGCTGAGTGGCCAAAAAATGATGCAATTTGAGTGGGTGATAGTCGTTAGTGGAAGTGAGGCGTGAGGAAAGTTAAAAGAGAACAAGTTCCCGTTAATATTTACATACTTACATAACAGCCGCTAAGTAGCCATCAGCGCGGATTTCACTTCGCAATTTTAAGAGCTGACTAAATGGGCGAACTTTTGGTAGGGATTTCGCTTTGGAATTCAGTCAGTGTGTAGTATGCACTGGCAGAAAAAAAGAATAAATCATAATTAACCAAAAAGCAATAAACTTTTCAGCAGTGCATTAAAACTGATTCATGTCGGTGTTTACTAAAAGTTTTCCAAGTAAAATATCAGGTGCTGAATAGCATTAATTAGGGAATTGTGTGAAAACAATGAAGTACAAATAAAATTACTAATAATTTCTAGCTGGTAAATTATAGTTCTGAGTATGCTGAATAGCGCTGAATTGCGCTGAATTGGCGTTCTTGCCTTAAATGTGGCTTGTTCCTTATTTTTATAAATAAACTCATACACAATTAAGTTAATTTTTGGCCGTTATAATGCGTTCCTGGATTCTGTAGATTCTGCTGAATTGCACTTTTCGCTTTTATTACGAAACTAAATCGAGCAATTTTTACAATAATTCATTGATTATGCTGAGTACGCTGAATTCTACTTTTTGATTTTGGTATAAAATTAAAATCAATACTAAATACTTGCCGGCTAACCAAGCATCGTCATTCAGCTCAATTGAGGCTGCCGAATCACGCTGTGTAGGTCTGACTATCGCTGAATTGAAAGCCTTTTCTTTAGATGATTAAATAAAATTAGCTTTCCTTCTTACTTTTCTAACTATATTTTTAGGGCTTAAGTCACTATTTAGCCGTATTCTGTTAACGCAAAAGCCGCTTAATACCACTTTTTATTAATTTGCTACGCAAATTTTTTCCCGAATTATTTCCAGATAAGTTCACTAACTTTCTAACATGCCTAATGTAGCTTAGAACCGGTGAGAAACAAAAAAATGTTTGCTGAATTGAGCTGAATAGCATTTGTGACTAGTTTTCTATGCAAATGTTTCCCCGAATTGAATAAATCGATAGCCTGCAAGACTTTAGAGTAGTTTTTAGTCAAGTCTTAAAACCAGTGAGAAGCAAAAACCCGTTGCTGAATTGAGCTGAAAAGTATGTTTTATTAGTTTATTAGCCTGTAAGCCTAAAGAGTTGTTTCAAGTCCATTTAATTAAGTTTCTAACATACCTAATGAAGCTTAGAACCGCTGAAAACCAAATATCTGTTGCTGAATGGCTCTTGTGATTAGATTTCTATGCAAGTTTTTCCCCGAATTAAACAAATCAATAGCCTGTAAGACTTTAGAGAAGTTTCTAGTCAAATTAATTAACTTTCTAACATACCTAATGTAGTTTAGAATAGATGAGAAGCAAAAACTTTTGCTGAATTGAGTTCAATAGGACTTCTGATTATTTTTGATAAACATTTTTTCCCGAATTATTTAAACTTATAGCCAGTAAGGCTATGAAGTAGTTTATGGTGAACTTAATTAATTTTTCAAGACACCCAAAAAGCTAAGAACCAGTGAGAAGCAAAAAAAATGTTGCTGAATTGAGCTGGATAGCTTAAGTTTAGTAAATCTTGTCAGTCTAATAACAGACAACCTAAGTTTTATTGCTCCCTATAAGATATGAAAGCGTTGAATTGCGCTGAATTCAAGTTCCTATTTCTTTAGGCAACTTTATTGGGTTAAGTAAGCGACTTCTGTTCATTTTGTTACTTCTACTCCGCACATTACTATGCTGACTAGGTATACAACATTGAATTACCTCTTGGCGTTCTTTTCACAAAGAAAAATAGTTGCAGGCTCTGCGGTTATTGCATTGCTTAAGCTGAATATGATCTCTTCGCTATATAAATTGATTTTAGCCAATTAGATTGACTGCCAATGAAAGTAGTAACAAAAATAAAGTTGCTGAATATCGATTTTCACCCTTATTTTGAATTTCTAAAAGCAAAATGGCACAGGTTACATACAAAATCAAATTGCACCTTGCACTAGTAAAGTATTATAATATTGTATTTTAGTTTAATAAGTTTGTAACTTTTTTTTATGCCAAACATATTATAAAATTTAGTAATGTAATATAAAATAATTCTGCTGAATACTCCTTTCCCTTTAGTTTTCATAAAAACTATGGGCATTAAATGAAACCGCATTGATCTAGACTTGGCTGAATAGCGCTGAATTATGTTCACAAGCACCTACTATACGTAGGATTGGGTAAAGTGAGAATTCTAAATTCAAATTTCGAAATTAGCTGAATTTGCGCTGAATTAAATCACATTTAAGCCAAGGCAAACTCCATGAATGCTTAGTAGAAAAAAAGTATTAAATCGCACAATAATTTCTCGCTGTGCCTCAAAATATCATCTAACCGTCCTCAATCCGTCGCGCTGAATGCTGGCGCTGAATGAAATGACCTGAGATTAAAAGTTAAATACAACGCACTTTGGCAGCACTTGGCGCTGACTTCTACCCGGTCAACGTTTGTGCCGCCAAGTAAAGCTGATGTTGTTAATGACACAAACAGCGTAACAGGGCATGACATCACATACACACCCACACACGCACACGCGCAAGCACATCTACAAGTTGTTGTGAATACAGTCGCGCTGCGTTGGCATGTTGCGAAAAGTTTTCTTGTTAAAATACACATTGCAAAACGAGGCTAAAACTCAAAAAAAGAGAGACGAAAAGTTTTTCCAACTTCAATAGCAAGCAATAGTTCAGACGGTTGGTGAGAAGTGGCGCAGTGAATGCACGGCTAGATTTAGTAGCCTACTTTTTTCCGCTACCCTCCGTTACTATTCAGCAAATGATAGCGTAAGAGAAATATACAAAAATAGTCAACAACAAAGAATCGTCACTGAATGCCAACCCTCAAAGTTTGAAAATTTTTGGAAAAGAGTGCAAAAGAAATACATAAAAATGAGCCATAAAAACTTTTTAAATGACCAAAAATTTTACCCAAAGCTTTGCTGCAGCCGTTCAGCACAATTTATGTTTGGCATACTTTCCAGCATCCATCAATGTTTCTCAACCACTTTTCAGTTTGTTCACTTAATTTTTTTCTTTTTTTTCTCTTATACTTATTTTTATGTACTTTTGTGGCCAAGAAAATTCTTGTTCAAAAAGTTGATTTTTCCCCTCATTTTTGTATTTTTTTTCTTTTGAAGCAACGTCGTGAATTGTAGACTCCAATTAATTTTGGGTCATTTTAATTACTTACAGATCGCCCCAAGCCACCATATTTGTTGATCGATTCACGACGCCTAGATGCAGGCAATATTTTTGTGCCAGTCAAAGAGAATTCCGAGTTGAACTTGGCCTGCGTCAGCGAGGGTGGCAACCCAAAACCGACGCTTACATGGGAGGTGCTACTCAGTCCTGGTGTGGATCGTCATGCGCAGAAGGTGTCCGCTGAGGTGTTGGAACTCGAGGAGGTAAAGAATGATAAGGTAAATGTAGCGTAGTGCATTTGAGAAGAATGAATTGCAGTTGTTTTGTTAATTGGGCTGGGTGTAGCTGAATAGTGTTGAGTTCGCTTAAATGGCGAATCCTAAGAAAGGGATCCTAAAGAATAGGAACTGGAAAAAATATGTTTTGATGACTGAATTTAGCCAACAAAACAAAAATATTCAGGATAAGTGTAAAAAGGCATGAGCTGAATTAAATTTTGAGTCGCTGAATAGATAAATGAGAGCCGTTTCTGAAACCTGCTTACTAAAAAATGCAGCCAGAAAGTAAAATATTGCCGCTGAATTGAACTTTTTGGGTGCTGAATTGAGGATTACTAACCTTTTTTAAACCTAACTTGATAATATAACGGGAATGCAACAAATCGAAGGAAATCAGACTTGCAAACATTTATCGGTTCTGCATTCGCCTTATTTGAGTCTAAATTCGCGCTGTTGGAAAGGGTCCTTATTTTAGATAGTAATTCGAAGCAAAATTGATATGAGCGGCAACATTTATATAAGCGCTGAATTAAATTTTAGTGCGCTGAATAAAAAAACGATTTCACTTTAAAAAGCTTTGTGGCATAAAATCTACGAAACGCGGGTAAATATGTTAGTTGTGGAATTGTTAAAGCTGAATAAGTGTGAAGAAATTAGAATAAAAATAATTATAAAAAATGTTATTTTAACACTTTTAGTGTAAGAATAAAGTTTAACAGAAAAAAATTAGCAGAGTACCATATCTTCTTGATTATATTGAGATTTTAGTTTAAGGAACTTAGTTAGGGGATGAAAATCATGGGCCTTAGGGCCTTCGAGTGTCTTGTCTTAAACAAGCCACTCGCCTCAACTAACCTTTATTAAGATTTATTTTTAAAACTTGGCTTTGAAGCACTAATTGAGAAAAATGCAATTAAAAAATGAGGTTTTAAGTAATTTTTCAGCAGCTGAATTAAAATAATTTTACTTAGTTCAGGTCACAGCATATCTAAATAAAACAAAATCCAGAAAAAAATGGGCGCTGAATTATTTTTAAGAAAAAAAAAAATAAAATATAGTCGCTGTGACGCCGTCGAACATCTCAGATAAGAAAGACGCTGAATATCGAAAATTATAATAAAAATATACAGAAAGTAAGATGATAGTAAATAAAATAGCTAAGCCAGTGAATGCCTCCTACTTTCGTAAAAGGTACACGGCTGAATAAAGCGCTGAACGCAACAAATTTAGTCCTCCATTGTGCACCTGGCCAAACTAACTTTTTCGACTTTGGACGTGAATTTAACATATTTCTATTATAGCTAACGTATTAAGCTTCCTAAAATTTAATTTTTTCACGATAATTTTTTAAAAAGTATCAGCCAACAGGACCAAAATAGGCCAAACTTGGGCGCCTAGCCTAAGATTTTAAAAAAGGTGTCCAATGGAGGGTTGGAAATGTGTATTTTATGCTCTTATTTGATTTTGCTGCTGATCACAGTGCAATTCAAGAAGAAAAATGGCAGTGATTTATATTTTAAAATTATAGTTTTAAAGCAAAGGTGTGAGTTTTATTGAAAAACCTGCGCTGAATCAAATTTCTAAGCGCTGAATTGAACTACTGTTATTGCTACAGTGCCCTATTAAGCGTAATACATATATAATACATCATTTTAATGAGCTGAATTATCATTGTGTGCGTATAATAAATTATTATTCATAATTTATATGTAAATTTATTTATAATTTGACTTATTTCTAACGAGAAAACAAATTTCTCCTCTCCAAGTTCTAGTTGAAGCAAACTCAAAGTGGACTACTGAAACTCACTCTAAAATTAGTCACTGTATTTAATTTCGAAGTAGCAAAAACAAAATTAGAGTCGCCATTAAAACGTTATTATTATTATTATTGACATGTTCAGGTATTACGATACATATAGGTATATGTACTAAGAACTTAGTCTATCTACAAAAGATTTCCACATATTCCGATTGCTGGCTAGGAATTTTAATTCATTGAATGACTTTTTGGATTCCTGGTTAACGCATCTACGCCAAGTCATTTTGGGACGCCCTCTGTTTCTAGTGCCTTGCGGGTTCCATTGTAAGGCTGAGTAGGCTATTTCATCGGGTTGTTTTCGGAGAGTGTGCCCGATCCATTTGTACTTTCTGTGCATTATTTCCTTTTCAATAGGTTTTTGGTTCGTCAGTTGCCACAGGCGAGGGTTAGATATAGTACGTGGCCACCAGATACCGATAATGCGTCGCAAGCATCTGTTTACGAATGCCTGTAGTTTTCTCGTTGAGTCTTGTTTCATGTGCCACGTTTCGCTACCATACAGTAACACAGATTTTACGCAAGCGTTAAATATACCGATTTTAGTGTATCTTTTAAGCGCTTTGTTAGACCACACTCGTGACATCCCAGCAAACGTGTTCGTCGCTATGGATATCCTACGCTGAATGTCAGCCGTTGTGCCACCATCGGGGGTTAGGATGCTACCTAGATACTCAAATTTGTTTACATCGTCAACTTGTCCTCCGTCTATTTTAAACTCTGTGTTGTTGATTACGTTAATTCTCATAGACTTGGTCTTCTTTATATTAACTTGTAAGCCAAGTTTTAAGCAGTCGTTTGTTGTGCTGGAGAGTCTTGTTTGTAATTCGTTATGAGAGTTACTAATTAGAGCGACGTCGTCCGCATATGATAGGTCGCCAAGTTTTTGAGTCATCTTCCAGTTTATACCACATCGATTATAAGTTTCGAAAACTATGTCCAGTGCTGTTATGAAGAGTAAGGGAGAGAGTGCGCAGCCTTGCTTCACGCCTGATACAGTAGGGAAGGACTCGCTTAGTTGTTTTTCGTGCAACACTCGGCAGCATGAGCCGTCATACATGCATTTTATGATGTTAATTATTTTATCTGGCACACCTCTCGCAGATAGAGCAGACCAGATTATATCCCGCTTTAGGGAGTCGAACGCCTTTGCAAAATCGATAAATGCCAGGTAGAGTGGTGAGTTGTACTCAGCAGATTGTTCTATCATGATTCTAAGAGTATGTATATTGTCGATACACGAGCGTCCAGGTCTAAAACCGGCTTGATTTGGTCTGATAAGTTTATCCAGCGGGGCTGATATTCGTTCTAGGATAATTTGAGTAAAAATTTTTGCGATTGCCGGTAGAATAGATATTCCTCGCCAGTTCTCGCATTTTTTCCGGTCGCCTTTCTTGGGTAGCTTAATAATGATAGATTCTTTCCAATCACTAGGCATCACTTCTTCTCTCCAGATTTGCTGGAATAGTGGTAGCAACAGGGATGCCATAGCCTCAGTATCGACTTTGAAGAGTTCAGCAGGGATACCGTCATTTCCAGTAGCTTTGCCGTCTTTCATCATTTTGATTGCTGTTGTTATCTCTCCTAAATCTGGCGGTTGCACGCTTATATTTCTGTTAGGGGGACGCCGAGTTCTAATTTCGAAACTTTCTGAACTTTCTCCGTACACAGAGTTGAGAGTTTTTTGGAAATACGTTTTCCAAATGGCGAGCTGTTTTTCTTTACATGTTTCTATTGTGCCATTTTCGTCATATAGTGGCGACTCGTATGTTCCCTTGTAGCCACTCAGTTTACGAATTGCTTTGTAGACGTCTCTTATATTACCTCTGTCAGCTGCATTTTGCGCGTTCCTTCCTAGTTCATCATAGAAATCTTGTTTATCTTTTACGACTTGCTTTTTAATCAATTTAGTTAGCCTTCTATATTCAGAGTCAAGCTCTGTCTTTTTTCTTCTGCTGCAACATCCTGTTAGATTCACCTTGACTTTTCTGCGTTCTTCTATAAGGTTCCAGGATGTGTGACTTAGCCATTCTGCACGCTGTTGTGGGTCTGCCTTGATCGTATCGTCACAGATCTTCTGTAACTCTTTTTTAAGTTTAGCCCATATATGGCTTGTATTGCATATTGGGTTTGTAGTATCTGTGCGAATATTATTTATTTTGTCAACAACCCTTGTTCTGATGGATTCTGTCTTTAGTTTGGTAGGGTCGTATCTCTTAGCTTGTTGAGCGCGCTTTCTGGTGTTCGGGAAGAGTTTGATACAAAGCTCTGCGATAATTAGGTGATGGTCGCTTCCTATATCTGCGCTGCGTTTATTACGTACGTCGCGAACAATATTAAAATACTTTCTTGACACGCAAATGTGGTCGATTTGAGTTTCTACATTCATCGTTGGTGAAACCCACGTAACTTTGTGATTTAATTTGTGTGGGAATACGGAGCCTCCAACTCTGAGATCGTGGTTGCTGCAGAGCTCTAATAATAATTCTCCATTTTCAGACCGCGTGCCTATCGCATGCTTTCCTAGGACTCTCTCAAAATTCTCGTTATTTGGGCCTAATTGAGCGTTAAAATCGCCCATTAGCACGATTATGTCATTGATTGGTATCGTAAACAATGTATGATCTAGTTGGCTGTAGAAGTTTTCCTTGACTGATAATTCGCTGTCTTCTGTGGGAGCATAGCATTGCACGATAGTGATTTTATGGTACTTTGTGTTAAGTCGGGCAGTTATAATTCTTTCTGAGATGGCTTTCCATGTCATGAGCGAGGTAACTATCCTTCTTCTGAGATATATGCCTACTCCTCTATAGTGTGGATCTTTTTCGTTAGGCATACCTGAGTATATTAGCAGTCCTCCTTTGTTGTTGCGCTTTTCTCCACATCCATTCCATCGGACTTCACTGAGTCCCATTACGTCAATTCCTAATCGGTCGCATTCTGCACCAAGTTGGGCAAATTTTCCAGCCTGGTACAAAGTGCGAACGTTCCATTGTCCAAATCTAGTCCTTGAGCGATAGCGTATAGTCGTCAACATATTTCCGTTGTTGTTTATCCGATTTTTGTTTTCATTTCTTGTAGATACACGAATAGTTAGGTTTTCGACGGAACATAAGTTATTAGCATATGCCCGCTTAGTTCGGTGGTAGGGCTGCTACCTTCGCTTTTCGTTGATTAGACACGTGGCTTCCGAACTCGCCAGGTCTATGACGAAGCTGATGGTATTTCCTCCAACAGTAGGTGTTGGGTATGGTTATACCGCCATACGCTCGGTCGCCAGGGCCTCAACTCTGTGATAACAGGAAACACCGCGTGAAGGCGGAGGTTGGCATTAATCCAGAGAGGCTATTTGAGACGCATCATGGACCTTGAATCCTAAAACGTACACTCATGGAAATGTCCTACTCCTATCACTTACTTACACTCATATCACTCATACGCCATGGTGCTTCAAGAAGTCTACTACGTACACAAAAATATGATACTTCAAATAATATGTTCCTAATTGTTTCTTTTGTAAACGCTTGCAAAGCGCAAAAAACCATGTAATTTCATTGAAGAAGTTGAAAATTTTAATTGCCAACAACTAAGTGGCAATATTGCAGTGCAGCAAACTAGGAACCAGAGCACAGATTGCTGGATATTCGCAACTTGCCAGCGGATGTGGAAATTGAAGCCACACTGGCACTGTCATACACTACAAGCGTTCTAAAAGTTTCAATGAAGAGATTGCGAACTAACTACAAAATATATGTATATGTGTGTGTATGTATATATATGCGCGTATATATGCCGTATGTGTGAATATTTAAAAATATTAAAATTTCTATTTTGCCAACATCAGTTGGTAAACGGAAGATGAGAATCATTTGCTTGTTATCGTTATTGTAGCTGATGGATGAACGCATTGCATGCCAATAAAAATGAAAGATATCCGTTACTCGTACATGTATAACCGCATTTGAGTGTGTGTGTACTACGTATGTGTGGCATGAATGAGAATGTCCGACTACTTATTACTTTGTGTAGTTGCTAGTAAACAAGAATTTCCATTTTACAACAAATTTGAGTTAATATATGGTATAAACTTTAAATTACCATGTAAATGTAACAAATTTTCAAAATAGCAAAGAAAAAGTTTCATCCGTTATGTCCCAGTTAGCATGGATTCGAGCCTGACTAGCTCTGGTTATATTTATTTTATAATAAAACAGTGTAAGGAACGACGGAAACAGAAACAGAGACATACAATTGCATATATATATGTAAATATGTGGGCTAAAGTTCGTGTGCAGTTGATAAACCCTATAGGAAACCCAAGGCAAAGTTGCAAAAAATCATTTGCGTAATAATCGAAGAAATTCTTCAAAGACAAACTGTAATACGGGTTATCAAAGCCCGAAAGAGCGAAATGATAGGAAAGCTTACATATTAACACCCACTGGAGGCAGAAAAGGAGGGTGCCACGAAAGATATGGTTGGATGACGTGGAATCAGGTCTTAAGGAATTGAACGTACACAGCTGGAGAGATGAAGCCATGGATAGAATAAAGTCGAGAAAAATTGTTGACGAAGCTGGTGGTCCACCATGGACTGTGCAGCTAAGAAGAAGAAGATTTTGTTTTTTGAGAAATCGCAGTAAATTAATATGTTTAGTAAAATTTGTAAAGAAAAGGCCGCTGTATTTGCCTTTCAAGCGCTAAATGCATGAAATTAAATGCAAACTACTAAAAAGTCAGAACCAAAAAATCTGCGAAAATGGCGCTGAATTTAATTCGTACATTTTCTGAAAACTATTACAATTGTCTGCCAAAAAGAATATTTAAACTATATAAAAAATTGTGCTGAATTGCCTTTAAAAGCGCTGAATGTATTTTATTGAAGACAAATAGAAATGTCGTTCCAAAAGTGAGAGTAAAACTTACCGAAAATGTGTGCTGAATATACTTCGTCATCAAATTTCTATAGCATATGGGAAATAAAAAAGTTTCTAGGTGCTGAAAAAATTTAATTTTGCAGCTCACTAGGTTGACAAATAAGATTTAGAAGTTCATAAGTGCTAAGTTATATAATGCAAGCGAATCCGCAACAGCAATGCAATAGAATGCATGCGCTGAATTCACTCTTAGAAGCGCTGAATACATCCGGATGCCATTACGCAAGCGCCAAACGTTAATAAATTTCATAATTTAACATCCATAATGAAAATTTTACAAAAATAACACACAATTAGGAAAAAGAAAGACAGTAAGAAATTCTTTCTTAATTTACATTCAAGGTGATGAATAAGAAATACATAACTTGAAAGTTCAAACTTAACAGTTTTTAAAGAATATTTAGAGAATTTAAATGAAGAACTATGCGCGTACTTGGAAGATAACGGATTAAGTGTGCAATTTCTGCAAGTGAATATGCGCTGAATCCACTTCGAAAAACTGTGTATTTAATTTCTGTATCTCGATGCGGCCGTCGTAGTCAAATGGGTTGATGGGTGACTACCATTCGGAGTACGTTGGTTCAAATCTTCAAAGTGAAGAAAAAGTTTTTTCCAATAGCGGTCGCCGCTCGGCAAGCAAAGCCAAACCTCCGAGTGCATTTCTGCCATGCCTCAAAAAACAGTCATTCGGAGCCGGCTTAAAACTGTAGGTTTCTCCATTTGTGAAACAACATCAAGAAGCACGCCGCAAATGAGAACAGTAGCTCGGCCAATCACCCAAAAAGGGGATGTAAACGCCAGTTATTTATATATGGTTTCGAAAATGTTTTGAAAGCAGTATTAGGAGACACTGAAAGTGTGTGCTGAGTCAACATTTTAAGGTACTGAATATGCACTGAATTGTATTTCTGGCAACTTTGTCTCGCTTGCTTTATTCAGCGCGTGTATTTCACATAAAACATTTTGACGTGATAACGTCTTATAACTCAATTTAGCCGGCTGCACGCACGAAAAAATGCGTCGTTATCTTACTCATTCATCGTTATCTTGTTTAATCCTCGTTACCTTGCTCATTGCGTTTGTCTAAATGTAACTTGACCTATTCCATTGCGATTCCATTTACCTTCTTCTCTATATCCATGCAAAATATCTATCAAAGAAATAAAACTAAAATTTTGCTTTGAAAATTGCAACCATTCCATCAATATTTTCTTATAACGTTGTCACGTTAAACTATCGTCAGTAAACCGACTTTACGGACAACCTCTTTTTTTCAATAATAACGCCTGTGTGTGCTCTAGTAAATAATATACATTTCCCCCATTTCCTGATATAAGCGCTCAATTAAGCTTCGATTAGCTGGTCTATAGAAATTTTTGCCTTTAAAGTCACACATATGCAATTATATGTGCTAAAGTGAGTGCTGAATTAGGGTTTCGGTAGCTGTATAGAGCTGATTTAAGTTAGTATTTATAAAAACCTTACTTTCTCCAAAATCACACATAACTGTAAACTGCTGAATTTATTTGAGATTGTCTTTATTAAATTTTTGCACCACCTAGCAAAAAGGGGGATATGTGTGTTAAAATCTACTGCTGAATTAGACTTTCGGTAGCTGAATAGAGATAACATAAGCCAGCATTGTTTAAAATCTTACTTTCTTCAAATTCACACATAGCTGTAAGCTGCTGAATTTGTTTGAGATTGTCTCTTTAAGTTGTGATATCAGAGAGCAACGAAAAGGGTGAATAATTTTTGTTAAAAAACATAATCGTTGGCTACGCACATGATAAACTACTTAAAAACTTAGTATGATATGCATATGTGGGAGCTGTTTTCAGCGCTGAATTAAATTCTTGGTAGCTGAATAGCGCAAATTGAAGTAAAAGTGGCTCAGGAACATCACGCTCTACAAATTTACGCACCCTGAAAGCCGCTGAATAATTTCGAGATCACAAAACAAAAACAAAAAAATTTACTTTTATGCTTCAAAATTCTCACAAGCCCGTCAGGCGTATGTCTATATAAATAGTTTCATTGCTATTCACTCGTATTCATGCACATAATGCCAATCCTTTAAGGCCACAAGCGCAGCTCATACACAGGCTGATAGACAGTTGAATGGACAGCAATGAATAGCTGAATGGACGTTGCCGCGTCGGGAGTGTAAAGGGGTATAAAATGTGCATAAACTCTTAAATGGCAGCGAATGGCGGGAAAGGCGTGTATTGCATGCACCAAACGGCCGGAGTAGAGGGCAAGCGGTGGACATAACTAGCCTTCATTCAAATGTAAGCGCTATGCGGCTTGTTTGGGCTGTAAAATTTCCATATTTGCCTGGATATATACGAAATTCATATAAGACTGTATATGTGTGTATATACACATACTTGCTTATGTGTTTGGTGGTGTGTGGTTAGTCAAATATGCGCCGGTCTCTGTCATTTGATTGTATGCATAAATGGCTATATAAAGTGACTAATTTGCATAAAGTGCACATATCGCCTGGCTTCGAAGAATATAACCGGAAACGAGCAGTATATGAAAGCAATAATTTTTTGTTTAGTATAAAATTGGAAGAATTTGCTTATGTGAAAGAGATAAGTTGACAGAAAGCGTGCATGCATTTTTATTGTTGTTGTTATAGTGTTTTTTTTTTTATGAATCTGTGTTTTTGTTTTTTAGTTGTTTTCGCTTTTGCATGTAAAGCTAACCGCCAATTTCAACTTGCTGCCATATTATTTTCAAAGTTTTATGCGCTCGCACACCAATAACCATTGTGACCACTGGCCTTTTGCGACATATTTCACTTACTTACATTTATCATATTTCATTTAATTCTATTCGAAAAGTTTTAATTGAGTATATGAGCAATAAAATGTTTTTGTCAAGTGAAAAACAAGAGAAATATGAATTTTTTCCCAGAAATTTTCGCCTTCAATATAAATGACTTAGTGGAAAATTTATTGCTTTTCTTCATAGAGATCCTGTTGATTTTCGTATTAATTATTATTAGTTCGTACAGGCCGTCACTTCATTATTTTCCCATTAGAGCAATCATTTGGTTCCACAGCTTGTGTGTTTGTGTAGGTGTAAGTACGTGTACGTTGGAGTACTAGGGGTTTTCTTCACTTGTTAGCTGCCACTTACTTAACAATGTTTGCTGCGTGCAGAACTTTCAGCCACAAATCTGTGGCAACGACAGTCTGGACAGTTGTCTGGACAACAACGTAATCGAAATTAGAATTTTAGCCATGACAAACAAGTGTTCGAACTAATGCGTTACTCCTGTGGCAAGTGACAGTTTATCGACCATATGGTATATGCGCATAAGTTGTATGGGTTGCACAGGGTGGCTCAAAAGCTGATTTATTTTCTTTTAATGCAATATAATTCCATGTTTTTCTATAACTATTAATAAGTTTATTAGCAAGCATACAATTTCCGATTTTTTTTTTCATATGTAGGAAAACACCAAAATCCGTGAGCAAAAAGAAATTGTAAAAAATTAACGCTATATTTGAGCCACTGGAAACTTGCACTCTATTATGTCAAATTCAATGGACTACGAAACTGAATACTTTTCTAAAAGTAGTGATTATATATTTAAAACATGCTTTAACTCTGGTTGGAGCGTAGAGCCAAAATAAAGTAATTGAAGCCGTTACTCTTATCAAAAATTTGTTTGAGATTTTTCCAGTTAGTATTGCAGTTACTAAGGTCGGCATCTACCACAGCTCCTTGCGCCATTCGGATTGCAAGAAAGGACAGCCGCGCAAACTTCGTCGGCATCTTTGCGCGATCTATATACCAATTTTTATATATATAATTGGCGCGTTTACCCTTTTTGGGTGTTTGGGCGACTCCTCCTCCTATTTGTGGTGTTGTTCCACAAATGGAGGGACCTACAGTTTCAAGCCGACTCCGAACGGCAGATATTTTTAATGAAGAGCTTTTCCATGGCAGAAATACACTCAGACGTTTGCCATTGCCTGCCGAGGGGCAAACGCTATTAGAAAAAACTTTTTCTTAACTTTGATCTTTCACCGAGATTCGAACCGACGTTCTCTCTCTGAATTCCGAATGGTAGACACGCACCAACCCATTCGGCCACGACGGTCGCCACAAGTTTACTTTACTATAAATTTGTTAAATGTTGCCTAGTTTGCCCTAGCCATCCTTATAGATATTTGAACTCGCTAGTCGGGTGTGCTAATTATTCTGCACGTGGCCGCCGTAGTCCAGTGGATTGGTGCGTGGCTATCATGCGAGAGTACGTTGCTTCGAATCTTCGTCCATGAAACAGCAAAGTGATAGAAAAAGTGTTATCGCGACACCTCTATGCGAAAACCTCCGAGTGTATTTCCGGCATGAAAAAGCTCCTCATAAAAAAATCATTTTCGGAGGCAAATAGTGATTTTAACTCGTTCTTGGAAATGATTCTTAAAAAATTCACTGACCCGTTTACTCAGCTTTTTTTTATATCTTTGTAAGTAGTAATTTTTTTATCAATATCTAATTCAATCAATTTTTATCTAAATCTTAAAGTTCTCTACTATGTTTATACCTTCAAGGTCAACCTGTGCTCACGTAATCGGGTCGATCGCACTCTTAACACATTTCTACCCGAAATACACTCTTTTCTCCCATCTCCAGTTGCTTTCTCAACTTATACACTCATTCAACCATTCATTCTAGCAGTGCATGTCTCCCCATTGTCCTTGTCAGCCATTCAGTCCGTATATTCTAACTGTGAACTTCTCAGACCTTAACATTTCATTGTGTCCCCTTATATTTTTCCTCACTCTCACCCGCTCTCATTCGCTCACTCATTCAATTACTTACTCTCTCCAGCACATTTGCACTGAAAACCACATGATCGTTTTTGTTGTGCTACCGCAAAATACTGGCCTCTGCAGATGGTCAATACTTGAGTGACAATGCATTACGTTCTCAATACTCTGTCTCCTTGCTTTATTCAAAAGGCTATACCCTTCTCGCTCACTACTCATTACTTTCAGGCCAATGGAAATTCAAGTATATTTTTCTTAAATTGCTCGGTTGCGGTTGTATTCTGGCTAATTTACCTAATGAAATTTCGTTGTGGTGACTCTTTACGTACAGCTACTATACTCGTCTAGTTTTAGCAGATACAAACACTTAGACTTCGAGAGATATTTATCAATCAAATTAAATAGGCACGCAGTAAAATTGAATAAAGGTGAAACTAATTGTGTTATTAGTATTTGCTAGTGTAGGCGACTTAAAGTTTCGTGATTGGTTGTGTATTTTAGGTGCAATTAATGCTTCAAACTTCGTACTTTCTTTTCAAAATTTCAATGAAAAATATATTTTTGTATGTTTTAAATAGTCAATTACAGGGAAATAAATCTTCGTACCACCCTTTTGTATTATTCAGCGCAATTCAGCTAAAATTTGGGGAGTTCAGCGCGTCATATGCGCAATGTGCGACTTTATTTTAAACAAAAATTAGACTTACAAACTATAAGACTTTATTCAGCGCGCTTGGGAATTGCTAAGTTAAACTTTTTGAGTTATTAAATGGAAAAAGGCTGGTAAGGGAAAGTTTTATGCTTTGGAATTTATGATTAATAATTCATTATTAGCTCTATTCAACTCAATTCAGCAGACTGCTTAAAGCAGTTTGAAGTTAACAAGGCTTATTTTCAGCTACTTCAAAGAAAATATAACTCGTGCTTGCCCTCTTTTCAGCATTTCTATGTACAAGTACGATTGGAGTAACTACAAATACGTTAGAGTATATTTATCATGCGTTCGGTACATGACTATCAATCGGTCGTATATTCGTAGAATTGTAAAAAACTTAATTTCTCTTGGTGCTCAGAACTTGCCCCTGGCGCTATGGAAGACCCGGTGGTTCATTCACGCTAAGAGTAGTTGTAATGAAGAAATCGACTACTCTTTCCCTAAACCCAACTGACACGGGCTCTTCAAGACTAACATTCCGTCAGGAAGAGAGTGGCAAACTCAAATACCATGGAGAAGAAGGAAATACATTTTTATACGGATGGATTTGAGCTAGAAAATAAAGTAGGCTAAAGTTTTTTCACAAGAAATAGGACTGGAATTATCTGCCTGACTTCCGGACTACTGTGGCGTCTACCAGACAGAAGTTTTAACCATCAAGGAGGCAACTTTGTATATACCTTAACACACCCGGCGAAACAAAAACTACAATAAATATCTTTTCGGACAGCCAGGTTGCTCAGGAATGCCTGACAGCTCTAAACGATATTAGCACCGTCTTCCAGGTCAGCCTTATATTGGTATCGGGACATAGAGATAATGAAGGAAATTGCAAGGCCGATGAGCTAGCCAGAAAGGGTACTAATCTTCCACTGCTTGAAAATAGAGGCAATATTGGGATGCCCATGGCAACTTGCAAATTAAGGATGAAAAAGAATATTATTCAGGAGACCAATTGGTAATGGAGAGAAAAAAATAGTTGATTTATAAACAGGCTTATTTGGCCGCAAATAGATAAGAAAACGTCAGCAGCATTGAGGTCAGCAGAATAAAAAATAGTTTAAAAAACTAAAAAACACGCTTTTATTGCTAACCGAACTAAAAAGTAGAAAATAAATTTTAATGACAAAGATACCTATAATGAAGTAATAGCAAATCGAACGATCAGTCATAGTCAACTACCTCAGAACAGAATTATAACAAAAATTAAGATACAAATAGAGTAATTCAAATTAGAGTTAAAAGCGTGTGATGCTTGATATAGTAAATATTACAATCATTCTATTGGCAACTACCTATGTACAGAGGGTTATGAAAGTGAAGCAAAATGCATCCCACGCTTTTAACTCTAATTTGAATTACTCTATTTGTATCTTAATTTTTGTTATAATTCTGTTCTGAGGTAGTTGACTATGACTGATCGTTCGATTTGCTATTACTTCATTATAGGTATCTTTGTCATTAAAATTTATTTTCTACTTTTTAGTTCGGTTAGCAATAAAAGCGTGTTTTTTAGTTTTTTAAACTATTTTTTATTTTCTACTTTTTAGTCCGATTAGCAAAAAAGCGTGTTTTTTAGTTTCTTTAAACTATTTTTTGTTTATTATGAATGAAAATTATTGTTATCATTGCAGTCAGTTAATAAATGATTCGATATATTCGTGTTATATTTAATTCCTTTCTTATCGACTGTGAGTCTAAAGCTATGCAGTTATCGGCCGTGATAAAGAAGTAATCGGGATGAAGAACTTATTTCGTGGAGGGAGCCTGAGAAACTGATTTACAAGAATAAAAAAAGATTTTTCATTTTACAACCAAATTCACCTTACTTTTTGCCCACAGGTAAAAAAAGAAAATATTAATCCTGGCAATCCCAATAAGGATAATGGAAAACTTTTATCAAATTATTGCATTGTCATCGGTCCTTGATAGGTGTGCAAAATTTCAAGTCGATCAGATTTTTAGAAGCCAGTGAAAATTAAGCTCAAAGATTCCGTTACATACATACATACATACATACATACATACATACATACAACCCGACCTAATAAAAGTGTGTTAAAAAAAAGATTCAAAGATTCAAATTCACCTTACTTTTTGCCCACAGGTAAAAACAGAAAATATTAATCCTGGCAATCCCAATAAGGATAATGGAAAACTTTTATCAAATTCTTGCATTGTCATCGGTCCTTGATAGGTGTGCAAAATTTCAAGTCGATCAGATGTTTAGAAGCCAGTGAAAATTAAGCTCAAAGATTCCGATACATACATACATACATACATACATACATACATACAACCCGACCTAATAAAAGTGTGTTAAAAAAGAACATCTCGAAGCTCGTAGCCTGTGTCCCGGGTCATTAGCTGTTAGGTAGGCACTCTTCTAGGCTAGGAGTATTTTCTGATGAATACTGCAGAAGTTGTTGAGACGAAGAAGAAACAGTAGAACACTTCCTATATAATTGTCTATTCTCAGCTAGAAGTAGAGCGAGGTTGTTAGTAAAATACCATTTTGACTCTCTTACGGAATTATCCAGTATGGAAATAAAACCCATCCTACGCTCTATGAGAATTGTTCCATAATGAATAAATACTGAGATTCCCATGAGTTTAATGAGTTGGTTACTCTAAGCTAACTGACACAAAAGCTGGCCTTACTAAAATATTTTTATTTTCAGAACTAATATTTGTCATTCAGCGCTCTTTAAATATGTTAAAAAAACTTTTTAAGAATCTACAATAAAAAGACAATAAAAAGTGTAAGAAAATATTGTAACTGTAGCTAAGTGTGTCAGCTACAGTTAAAACTACTTATATAGGAACCACTTGAAGTTCCTAGGAAAAACAATTATACTACTAATTATAATATATTTATTTATATCCATTAAGCCTTACTTACTCAGCTAAATTCACAAAAAATCCAAAAAAAAATCAACCCTTAAAAAAATAAAATTCATGCGTGTCTGTACTTAACCTGTACACTACCTGACCTGTAACTAACTGACCTCATTAAGCTCTATTCAGCATCATTCAACGCAACTCTGTTAGCTTAAATAAATATGGCATAACAGGTAACTACTAAGCTATAGCTCTTATTCAGCTCTGTGCAAAGTGAATTGCAATCAGAACTCTTTTTTTTTTGTGGGTGAGGTAGAGTTTAAAATACCTACGTACCTGTACTTACAGCGATCGTCGTCTGCTGCATCCTGTGATGGCCACTAAATCTATCTCTCCTCTGCTTTTGGGGAGACACCCTGCCAGGGACTACTTTCTGTACTACTTCGGGAGGGCCCAGAACGGCATCCATAAAGGAACCATTCTATTCACCCACATCTAGGTCCACCGTATTTGTAGCCTGCTTCCATGCCATAGGCTCGTCTTCTTATGTCTCTATCTGTGCGGCTTCGATTTGTTGCGAGGTCTATCTTTTTCGCCGTAGTACATCCTCGATGAATCTCTTTACCGCGTTCCAGCTATGCTCGTGTTTTAGCATTTTGCTGATTATGTTGCTCGGTGCGATGTCGCCTCAGAGCATTTCTTTCGGCGAGCCATCTGTCACAACTGAAATATGTGTGTTCAGCGTCATCGCTCGACGCTTCGCAGTATATGCACTTGGGATCGCTTACCTTGCCCAGATATCTCCGGAAGTATCCGTGGCCCGAGAGGAACTGAGTTAAGAAGTAATTCACTTCTTCGAAGTTCTTTTGGACCCATTTGCCTATTGATGGAATGAGTTTCGCCGTAAATTATAATTTATTAATTTTCTTGAAAAGATACACATAACGAGAACTGTCAAAAGCAGACTTCAACATCCTTGAAACTACGCCATACCCTTAAACATGGTTCACAATTTCGTAGCTTGTGACACTATTTGGGTCACAAGATATAAAAAGTCTGCAAGCGCCAGTAGATCTCATTCAAAATCATATAACGCGAAAGAGTTCAGCCCAATTCAGCTTCATTCAGCTCAATTCAGCGCAATTCAACACACATAGATAATATTTTAGTTTACATATTTTTGAAATTATTTCCAATACAAGTGTATATTACTTCCTTAGCAACATGTAAAAGCTGTTCGCTAACTTAATCGATTATGCGACAATTAAGCTCGAATTACTTTTTTCACTAATATTTTACGTAAAGAGCCAAAAATCTAAAACGCCTCTGAGTAGCAAAGAGCCATTAATCGTGAATCAATCTTACTCAGCAGCTTTCAGTGTCACAAAAATTTATCTAATTAGCAATTTAAATATAATTATGTTGCATATGGGTCTATTTATTTCAATTTAGCGCGGATAAATTTTATTCAGCAGCCTTTGGGGGCACACAAATTGATTTAGTTAGCAACTTTAGTGCACTTATGTAGTATATGGGTCTATTAATTGCAATTCAGCGCGGAGAAATCTTATTCAGCAGCCTTTGGGGGCACACAAATTGATTTAGTTAGCAACTTTAGTGCACTTATGTAGTATATGGGTCTATTAATTGCAATTCAGCGCGGAGAAATCTTATTCAGCAGCTTTCAGTGTCACAAAAATTAATCTAATTCGCAATTTAAATGTAATTATGTAGCATATGGGTATATTTTTTTCAATTCAGCGCGCATAAATTTTATTCAGCAGCCAGTTAACAATTTTATGTAACGCGTGACACTATTTAGACCTATTCAGCGCAATTTAGTCCACCAAGTCCATAGTTTTCTTACATTAATTTATATGAGTTTGCGTACAGATTTTAAGGTTTTAGGCCTTTTTCGCCAAGTAACACAATTAGTTAAAAATTCTTTTATTCGGGCTTACTAAAATGTTTTTAAAAATATTTTGCGGGGCAATTGAGTAGATTACAACACCATTCAGCGCAATTCAGTATCTTTAAACGTCACAGAAATAAATTGAGCTAACTATTAGAGTATAATTAAACAGTTTCTAATACCATTCAATACAATTCAGCGCAATTCAGCCAACTATGTTTTTCGGTTTACATATTTTCAAGAAGTTATGGAATTAATATTTTATTAAAACATATTTTTGCCGAAACACCACGAGACAAAAAATATTTTTTTAATGCAATCCCCAGCCCAGTCTAATATATTCTGAAGTCCTCAGTTGCTAAAAACCTTTGCGCATTATTTTCCTCACCCAAGGATTATAACTCAACTCTCGCCTTCCTTTACACATTTATATTCACTCTATTCGGCTGCCCTCTTTCATTTTCATTTGTTTCTACATACCTACCGACCTAACTCACACGAATAAAATTAAAACCCATCTGACATTAAGCGGCTCACCTTCACGCCTTTTGCCAGACTTTGTTAAAAATTTTCATACCAACAGCTCTCAAAGGGTTTACACAACCCACCCACAACATGAAAAATGCAACATTGTTGCCAAAAGTATTTCAGCGCTGTCATTTTCCTTTTTCCTTTGGCCCCATAACCTTCTCCCCAGTCCATTTCCGACCCAACTCACTCTCACTGAATTGTGCGCTCTTAATTCTTTTCGCTTTTCTCCACCATTTTTTGCTGAATTTTTGTGTTGCATTTTTATGCGGCTTTACAGGAATTTGCCTTAAAAATGCAACAATGGCATTTCGCAATGCGTCTGGTGTTAGGGCGTGTGTTGCTGGCACGTGTGGCATTACGGCGTATCTGTGTGTGGATTTTGGATGTGTGCATGTTTGAGTGTATGTAAATTTTTCGACACCTACAAATGTTGAAATATGTGAGTGGTGCGCAAGTGGAAAGCGGCTATGAGGCTTCAGTATGTTTCATGTAAATTTTTTACTGCATACGAAATGTTTTCGAAAAATTTTTACCCAACACCTACACACATACATATTTCTCTCACATATTCTCAAACACTTACACGCATGCAATTTGTATGTGTAGGCATCTCTTTGTTGTTTGGAACTTTGTTTATCTTTGCATTTCTCACTTGTTGTTTTGCATTTCATTTTTCTTTGCAGGATAAAAACTCATACAAAATCAATAGCGGCGCGAAAAGTGAGGCCCGTTTGCCGGCCGTCTATCGAGCCCATCATAATGCCCGCATTCTGTGCGTTATGGAGCATCCGACGTTGAAGATACGCCAAAATGCATCGCTGCTGCTCGACGTGCAATGTAAGTAGTGGGATGAGGGTGGGCGAATGCAAAGTTTTCAAGCAGCAGGTTGTGTTGATGTTGAAAAATTCGAATAAAAAAATTTTTTTGTGCGGCATATTTTTAGGCGCAAACATGGTTAGGTGATTGGTTTTGAGTCCGCACAAAGCTGAATAGTCGATTTAAAGCTCGTTGAAAATCAGAAAATTCATGGACAAAAATTTGTTGTAGAAAAAAGATTTGAAAAGCTAAAAAATGTAAGGAAAAACTTACGTCTGATTGGATATATTATAAATATTTAGTAACAAGGCAAAAAAAGAAAGTGGGGGTACAAGTTTTGTGGTATGCTTCTTGAGCAGGCAATACATTTCCAGAATATGAGTAACTTTGCAAAAAGCTTAAAGCTGTAATAATTCAATAATGATAGTAGCTTTTCAAAAAGCTGAGAGCTTTGCTTTAAAATATTGAAAAAATTATGTCAATAATACATGAAAAATAGTAGTTTTTCAGAAAATTTAAACATTTACGGAGGTTCTTTGAAGAAATACAGTAAAAAGAATACTCTTCCAGAAGGCGTGGATCTTTGCTAACTAAATTTTTAGGAAACAAAAGTTTTGTAAAAAGTTTCTAGTAATGATTTTTTAGAAAGGGAAGAACTTTCAAAATGCATGAAGCTTTGCAGAAAAACTAAAACAAAAAATACTGTAATAATTATGATATGATAATTAACCATTATGATAGTAGTTTTGCAAAAAGCTGAGAGCTTTGCTTTAAAAGCTTTCAAAAATTATGGAAGTAGTTGATTAAAACCGTCATTTTTCAGAAAATTTAAAGATTTGCGGAGAGCAAAAGAAATCTTTGGGAATGAAAGTTATGTAAAAAGTTTCTAGAGCTAAATCCCTTTTTAAAAGGGAGGAACTTTTCAAAAAGCTTAAAGCTTTGCAGAATATTATTTCAAATAATGTTGTCTAAATTAGTACTAAAGTTAATAGATTTTCAGAAAATGCAAAGCTTTTCGAAAAAAGTGTTTTAAAAGTATAGAAATAAATTATTAAGAAGAGTAACTTTCAAAAACTTGGAACTTTGCTAAAAAAAATTTTGTTTTTTACAGTAGAAATTCATTAAGAAAGAAACTTTTTCGGAAAGTTTTATAGAAAAAAAAAAAATTTTACATTATTCTTTATGTAGAAGTTGAGTTTAGTAGCCTACCAATGCTTTTCTCAGGCAAAATGTTTGAAAAAGAAGGAAGATTTGGAAAATTCTACTAGGGCTTTTTATAACTTTTTTATTTTCATTTTTTTTATTTGTAAGTAAAAGAATACTAATTTCAATTTCAATACTGAGAAGCGAATAATTTTTCCTTTAATTTAATACAATAATCAGGATCTTACAGGTCTCGATCCTGGTGAGCTTTACAGTCCTGTCGCTGGAGATTGTCGGGGTACAATAGGCTTTTTAAGACGGGCGCCTTCCTCTCCTGCTGGATTTTATTCGCCTCTTACGAGGTTTGCATACTTTACCGCGGGCGTATTCTTTTCCCCGACCCGCTAGGGTTGAGCTTTTTATAAATTGAAAAATATAGTAATAATTCATTGAGGCCAATTATTCGCAAGTAATAATAATAGAGCTTTCTTATAAAACACTCAAAAAAATTTCCCCCCAGAAACTGTTTTTATTAGTATTTTTATTTATTTTTTTATTTTGTTACAGATGAGCTCTTCCGTTGCAGACAAATTTTTTAGCGTTGAACTGATTGTTGCTTTTATTTGTACTTTAAAGAAATATTTGAACTATTACTTGTTATATCAAAAGCTCTGTGTAGAGCTTAATAAGAAATTAGAAAATTTCGCATACAAAAAAATTGGCGATAAAACCTTTTTAAATAAAGCGAAATAAAAAGTTGTTTTTGTAAAGTTACAAGTCGAGTATCTAGCAACTGGCTTTTGACTAAAAAAAGCTCTGTCTAGGATGGCTATTTAATGGAAGCTCTCAGAGATTTAACATATTCCACGCTGAGAAAGCTTTTAAAGCTTTATGAGGTACGAGCTTTCAATTTAAATGGTTTAATATAGACTGTATCGAAGGAAAACTTGTAAAACTATCGGTTTTTATAGAATATGTTCATTGTTTTCTCTTTGCTATTCAGTAAAACTTACGCGTATACGCCTAGGTCATTAAAATTGAAGGCTTGTAAAGATCAACAAATGAGTCTCACCTGAAGAACTGCAACTTATTCATATACAGCTTTTTACGCCATGAGACGATGAGCTACTTTTTATTTAGTATCTCAGAAAGCTTTAAAGAAATCTACTTCAACCTTCTCCGACACACCATAAATGCCATCGCAAAATGTAAAACCAAAAAGAATGCTAATGACTTTGGTAATCCTACTTCCACTTGTGTCCATAAAAATCTCACATCATCTACTACGCCAAAATCTTCTACAAAGTGGTTTTAAACGCAATTTGTTTCTTTTGTTGTTGTTCATTGTTGTGCAGAGTTAAAAGAAATTTGTTTTGTGCAGGAGCGCGCAACAACTTCTCACATCATCGACAGCTTTTATCGAAATCGCAGTAGCTTTCGAAAGTGACACCTTGATACTGCATAGAAAATGTGACAAAAATCTGTAAGAAAAGTCGAGTAGCTCTTAAAGTGCCAAGCGGCAAAGTTATTAAACTCTCATTAGCGTGCAACACGAGGCGAAATCGAGACACCACAACACGCCAAGTAGCGAGTTTTGCACGCAAATGGAAGTTGAAGAAGTAAAAGCACAGATTGTATGGGAATGAAGAGGATTGAAAAGTTCTACATATCTAACTAAGGCGCTGCCACATGTGACGCTAATGGATATGGATAAGCAAGTGGGGCAAATGTATGTGCGCCATGAATGGAAGAAACAAAAATTTTAAGAAAAAAATAGTAGCAGTACTTGGTTCAGTAAAGAAAAATGAAGTTTAGTATAGAAAACAGCTTTGGAATTTATGCGGGCGGTAGTTCGAGATTGCGACGGGTGTGGGTTCGTCAGCAGTGTTTTGCTTTAGGAAAGGGCTGCCATGCGCTATTGCAGAATGGGATTCGTTAAACTGAGCTTCGTGGGGTTGTTCGCTTACTATTTTTTTACTGTTTAATATAACAGAAGGGTACTGAGCAAGCAAAGGTTTGCCTCTGCTCCTAAAATTGAAATTGGTTATTGTTTCGAAGAGTATAATATCTACAGACCACAAAACAATATAACTCCACAATATTTGTATTACTTCCAAATACTTTCGGAAAACTTTCTTATTTTTAAGTTTCATTCATTTTTTATAGAAATGTAGTACACCCACATAAAAAAATCATATAAGCCAAACTATCAAGGCGAATCTTTTAAAGGTGGCTTCGGTAAATCAGCTGCTTTGTTTCCTTTTTTTTTGCCGTGTCCATGTGTCTGTCAGCACAGAATGAATCAAGACGAATTCATTCCTTGCAGACCCAAAGTATTGTCGGACAACCAAATGTACAAAACATTGTTTTGGTCTAGTGCCCTTAATGAATGCGCCGACAAATAAATTTTATACTATAAAAATAAAATAAATTTCATAAAAACTTCAAAAATTTTTACCCAATTAAAACAAAAAATTAAATACGTGATTTCATGGCTCATTAAATTTTAGTAAAATAAAGCGCAAGCTTGAAGTGGGTCAAAACTTCCTCTTTATTTTTGGTAAACTACTCCCTAATGGGTTTGAGCATTCCTTACTTGTATCAGGTCAGTCTATAAGTTCGTGCGTTTTTTAAAGGTGCTTTTAAAATTAATAAAAAAGATAAAGTATTTATTGATCAATAATATATTTTCCTTCATTATTTACAATGTCTTCCTAACATTTAAGCAAATTTTTAATTCCCTGCTCAAAAAATTGTTTGTCCTTGAAGCCAAAACACGCTTCGATATCCCTTTTTATAGCTTCTTTTGAGGACTACTTCTTGTTACTCATATGGGACTAAAGTCCACGGAAAAGGTGATAATCACAAGGTGCAATATCCGGAGAGTATAATGGATGCGGCATTAGGTCCCATCCGAGCTCGTTCAGCTTGCCTAATGTTTGCCTTGCGGTATGAGGTCTTGCGTTGTCGTGGTGAAACAAAAGTTTGCGTATATTCACTAAATACGGTCGATTTTTTTAAGTACCTCATTCAGGTTTGATAGCTTATGGGAATAATAATCAGCAGTTATCGTCTGGTTTGGTTGCAGAAGTAATATAAAGAATAGACAGAAGAATCTTCTTGGGGTGAAGGCCATCTCTAGGGATCGGTTCTGGTGTTTCATCTTTATCTAACCATTGGCGCTTGCGAACAGGATTATTGTAAAGGACCCATTTTTCATCACCAGCAACGATACGGTTCAAAAAACTTTCATTTTCATGCCGTTGCAGCAGCTGAGAACACACATTCACTCTCTACTGAAGGTTGGCGACGGAAAGTCTATGCGGAACCCATTTTCCCTTTCCCTTTCCATTTCCCTTTGAAACCTTTCCCAACTGAAACAGGTGCCTGTGAACAGTTCCATGCGATGAATTTAACCTCTGAGCTATCATACCGACTGTCAAATTTGGCTCAACTTCCATGAGTTCGAGCAAGGCGTCGGAGTTAAAGACTTCAGGGCGACCACGTCGCAGTTACCTCTTATGGACTGACCTGATACTAAGTGATAAAATATATGATATTATATATATATAAAATATGTTGAGTGATACAACCCTTTATTTTGAGCTTACGCGCTCCATTCTTTGTATTTTTGCTTACAGCCGCTGCCTAGTTCACAAGTGTGAAATGCGGTTAGCGTTCGACGCCATAAATCTTCCGATAGAGGCATTAATTTTGTGCCACCTTGCAAATCAATTTTCGCTTGCATCTCTGTTATTTTTTCTGTGGGACCATGAAACTGCATCAATGATAAAGAAATAAAAAAAGCGTTAAAATTTTTCAAATTCTGGGATTTCGTACAATGAAGTGGTACAATGGGCACTAAAAGACAGCAAAGGGAAATTAAAAACAAATATAATTAAAATTAAGCTTCACCATGCCAAGCGAGATCCTGGAGGACTACAGAGAGAGATGTTAAGTATTTCTGCCGTAATTACAACAAACAGTTAAACCTTAATTTTTATGTGCTTAGAATTCGCGGTGTTGAAAAACGTGAACATAAGGTTACCCGAACTTCAGTATACTAAACAATGCTGATGACAAGGAAAGAAATTTATATTAAAAAAAAATTATTTTGGAAGAGAAAGGCATCAAAAGGCAAACTATGAATTGTATTTTTTTGGTCATTCGCTACCGAGCTTTCAAACCGTACGGTCGCATTTAATTCGTTTGTGCTCTATACTTGCTTCTTTCTGTTCTGCGCTACTTAACCTAAGTTTGCTTTGTAAAATTTTTTCTACGTGCTTTTCTGTATTTCTGTCAAAGCTTTAAATTTACAAATTTTTCTGAAAAAACGTAATATTCCATCAAAATGCCCCCCGGGGCCAACAAGCTGGGGGGTAATAGGTTTGCACCTTTATCCTCATCTCCCAAAAGCAAAAGGAAAAAACCAATAACTTCAACTCTGGATGTTTTCCCGGAATTACCTATAACCAAGAAGGACGATCCAAAGTATCTCGTTTTAAAGTCTCAGGACGACACTAAACCGATCTCATCCACATCTTGTTTTGCTGTCTACAAAGGTATTCAAACAATTAGTAAA
The DNA here is from genome assembly GCA_037575425.1 of Anastrepha fraterculus. Lineage (NCBI taxonomy): Eukaryota > Metazoa > Arthropoda > Insecta > Diptera > Tephritidae > Anastrepha > Anastrepha fraterculus. Next base: position 181,440 of record JAYXIM010024494.1, on the reverse strand, counting down.
GACGTTAACAAAATCACAGCTCTTCGAGATGGTAGTCTACTAATACTCGTAAAAAGCCAAAAAATTGCCGAAAAATTTTTGTCAACTACATATCTGCCTGGCGCTGGTGCTGTTGTATTTTCACTCCATGACTCACTTAACTCAGTAAAGGGGACGATATATGCTCCATTCATTTGCCAACTTGCCGATGAGGAAATAATTGATGGTCTTAAAGATCAAGGCGTTACTGCAGTTCACAAATTCACCAAATTAAACAATGGCTCGCGGGCACCTACTGGCGCTTTATTACTGACATTCGATAAATACACTTTGCCTAGTCGTATTGAAGTGGCCTGGCGAACGCTAGATATCCGTCCTTATTATCCTAATCCCATGCGCTGCAGAAATTGCCAGTTGTTAGGTCACACGACCAAACGCTGCAACAACAACCCATCTTGCGTGATCTGCAATCTTCCCTCTAACCATTCCTCCCCCTCTGATTGTACTAGAGTTAAATGTGCTAATTGCGGTGGTGAACATCCTTCTTCTTCTAATGACTGTCCAAGATTTGTCCAGTCTAAAGAATTACTCAAAATTAAAACTATTCACAAATGCTCCATTAGAGAAGCCATCAGTCTATATAAGTCTCAAACTCCAACTACTCCTTCACCATTTTCTTACGCAAATGTAACTGCTACCAGCAATACCGATTCTTTAAATACAAATTTCACCAAAAATCAAAACAAGCCAACCTCAAATGACTCCAACCTCAATATTATAGTTCAAACTTCAAGCAATAACACCTTATCTAATACCAACATCCATACAATCTCTACAGACTGCTCTTATACTCCATCTCCCTCAGTATCTTCCTTAAATAACTCTCCTTCCCCTCCCTTCTCTCCTCTCTCCCTATCTTCATCTCCTGCCATTAATTTGCCTCCCGCCTCTGCGCCTTCTCCATCTACCGTTACCTCCTCACAGATCCCCTCGCTCATGGAAACATAAATCCTTACACTATTTTTCTTTTCCTTTTCTCTTCATGATGTTAACTGTCCTTCAATGGAACATTAACGGTTACATAAATAACTACTTTGAACTTGAAATATTAATTAAAGAACACAACCCCTCTGTTATATTACTAAATGATACCCATATAGCCAACAATTTAACAGCTTATACTCCAAAACCTTACATTGGTCACTTCTATAACCTTCCGTCTAACACATCAAGCAAGCAAGGTATCGCAATCCTGATTAGAAGAAACATCCCTCATAACATTCTCCCTACACCTCATTCTAACATCTCGTCCATTTCCCTTGAAATTTCCTCCCCCTTTAAAATGATTCTAATTTGTGCCTATTCCCCGCCTCAGCAAACATTTACCTCAGCCGATTTCCTGAATCTTCTTCCCTCTTCCTCCTCTCCTTTCTTACTTGCTGGTGACTTCAATGCCTGGTGTCCTCTTTGGGGTTCTCCCTCAATTAATACCAAAGGCCGCGCAATTGAAGACGCTCTACTTAGCTCCGACTGTTTTGTACTTAACGATGGTTCCCCTACCCATTTTTCCACTCATTCCACTTTTACTCATATTGACCTTACATTCTGTTCTACTTCACTCTCCCCCAAAGTTGATTGGCATCGTATTGATGATCTTCATGGAAGCGATCATTTTCCTATCAAAGCTAACATTTCCCACCATAATTCAACTTTTACTAAACCTAGAATATTCTTCAAAATCTCTTCAGCTGACTGGCCTAAGTTTGAATAATTTTGTTTGAAATACTCAGATAAACTACCTCCTTCTAATAATATTAATCCAGAAACTTCCAGGATTCTAAAAATTATAAGATCTGCAGCCAACCAATCCATTCCACAAACCTCTCCTAAGCCCCGCAATAAAAACCCTCCTTGGTGGGATAACGAACTTTCCTCGCTTAGACCTCACAAACAACAATCTTGGCATCATTTCAAATATAATCGCTCGCCATCAAATCTTGTAGCATATAAAAAAGCGAATGCAATTTTTAGAAGAAAAGCTAAGTTGGCAAAAATTAAATCTTTTCAGACTCTCACCTCCAGCATAAACGCCTCTTCTGATCCCAAAATGATTTGGAGAAACATAAAAAGACTATCTGGTAACCTGTCTTCCTCTCCTATCCCCTCCCTCAACTCCTCTCAAGGCACTCTACTATATCCTCAGGATATAGCCTTAGAGTTCGCCACTTATTTTTCTAATATCTCCTCTGATTCTAATTTCTCATCTGTATACTCTTCTAACAAGAAATCTATTCTCTCCCATAGTTACTTACCCCTCCCTTATCAAATTCAGCCAAATATCTCGACTCTTCAATTGAACTCCATCTTGCCCTGTCTTCTGTGAAAGGTAAAACTCCTGGCTTAGATAAAATTTCCTATCCCATCATCAAACACCTACCCCCTCTTCTCCTCAATAGACTCCTTAAACATTACAACAATATTTTTCAAACCTCCATCATCCCTCAAGTCTGGAAAACCAGCGCCATCATTCCAATTTTAAAACCGGGCAAATCTCCCTGCGAAGTTACCAGCTATCGTCCTATTTCTCTTCTTCCTTGCCTAGGTAAACTCTTAGAAAAAATTGTTGCTACAAGGCTTTCCTGGTTCCTCCAATTTAATAAGCTTATTCACTCTAATCAGGTTGCTTTTAAAAAAGGCCAAAGCACAATCGATGCTCTTTTGTACCTTGACCACTTCATTAGTAATGCTCTATCTAACAAAAACCACGTTTCCCTTCTCTCGCTTGATTTTGAAAAGGCTTTTGACCGTGTTGGTATACACGTAGTTCTAAGACAATTAATTAAATGGAAGGTAGGACCCCGTGTTTTTAATTTCGTAAAATCTTTCCTTTATAAACGTAAAATCAAAGTTCTTATTTCTGATACATCTTCTTCCACACTTCCCTTAGATAACGGAACTCCTCAGGGATCTCCGTTATCAGTTATCTTGTTCACCATAGCATTCGACGAAATTAGTTCTATTTTATCAAATTTTCCTAATATATGTCACCAGCTATATGCTGATGACCTTCTCCTATTTTCCAAATCTTCCGACCTGAATTCCATATCAGCTTCCTTTGTAGACTCCCTTTCCCAGCTATCATCTTGGTCCCTTTCGTCAGGCGCTTCAATATCGTATTCTAAATCTAAATCATTCCACATTTGTAGAAAACAAAATTGTAATTTTCCAACCATTTCATTTAATAATGTTAATATTACATGTTCTCCTACACTTAAGTTTCTTGGATTAGTTCTAGATAAAAAGTATGTATTTAAAGATCACTGTCAGTATATAAGAAATAGAATTATTAAAAACTCAAATATTGTTAAGTACCTATCATGTAAGCGCTCGCTCATTGGCCCAGCTCTATTAATTCAAGTCGTCAACGCTTTAATACTCTCCGTAATAAACTACGCTATTGAAATTTATGGACATCACTCAAATAACCATCTCAAAATGCTTGCTGCACCATATCATTCAGCTATAAGAAGATCGCTTCGTGCATTTCCAACATCGCCTATAAAAAATTTATTAGCTGAATCTGGTCTTCCCTCACTAAGGGATAACATGGAAGACAGTACTATGAAACTCTACCCTAGGATTATTCTTGGTTCCAACAACATGCTACGAAAAGTTTTGTTTTCATCGTCATCACGGATCCGATTGCCAAAAATTGAATCAGCTATATACATTTGCGCGATTTTCGCTAAAACAAATAACTTGCCATTAAAACCACCTAAATTACGTAAACTTTGTCATCCACCATGGTTGATGCCTAAAGAATCTTTTATAGACACTCTAGTCCGCCTACCTCAGAACATCACTCCTAATGCGATTTATATCGCTGAATTTCGAGTAGTCGCGAGCGAATTGAAACATAATAGTTGGAGATTTCTTTACACGGACGGCTCTAAAAACTCAAGTACGTCTTTTGCTGTCGTTACCGAGAAAGGTTAGCCGATATCCTATGGGCTGCTTTTCCCTTTTTGTTCTATATTTATTGCTGAGGCCACCGCAATTTTTCACGCTGTTCTACATGATTCTAAAAACTCTGGAAAGTATGTAATATGTACCGACAGCTTATCATGTTTTCAAGCCATAAAAAATTGCTATAACCAAACTACTGTCATTAAATCAATTAGAGAATACCTTATTTTATATCAAAAGAAAATTAAGCTAATGTGGGTTCCTAGCCATACTGGTATAACGGGAAATTTTTACGCAGACGAATTAGCAAAAGATGCAGCTAACGCGCCCACATTAACACTCAACTTCTTTACAAAATCTGATGTATATCGTCTCATCAATGAAAAGAGGCACTCGAAACTCTTCGTCGATTGGATTTCTTATAATCATCATTATACAATAGTCAACTCAGCAAGAATCAAACCAGTATATCCTTCAACAATTCCAGCTAACTTTCTCACTCCATACATACGTCTCCGGATAGGACACACAATAGCTACGCATGCTCACCTCCTTGGTAGCATAAGTACCAATAACTGTCCATTTTGCAACGACACAGCAACTGCCCTCCACCTATTAGAATTTTGCCCAATGCTTCAAGATAAAAGAGAATGTTACTCTAATACGGATCCTATTTCCCTCCTTTCCAGCCCAACTGAGGAAAACATAAAAACCATATATCACTTTCTAAAAGATTGCGACCTATTGAGAAGAATTTAACACAAATCATTCGTTTAACGGTCAGCTGATAGCCTCTGATGCTAGCGCTGCATGTTTTTTAGGTTGTACATATGTAAATTTACATTGTATAAGCTTATATAAATAAAATAAAAAAAAATAAAAATATTTTTTTGGTATGCCTGAATAAATTCAAACAGGCTTGAAAATATCGGGCACAAAATACCAAATTGTAAAAAACAATTTGGCGAAATGATTTGTTACTGCTCCGCAGAAGCTGACAGAATTTCAAGTGTGTTTTTGCTATGAAAAAGCTTCTCATAAAAAACCACAAAAATTTATTATTAAGAGCTTGCATTTTTTGGCACTTCAAATACTCAACATTTCCGTGAACGGAAGTGAATTAAAAGCCAAAAGGTTCTTAAGAATTTATATTTAAAATTATGAAGAACTCCCAAGTTCACGTAAAGAATATCATAGTTCTGAATCCTGTCTTGGCAAACAGAAAAAGTTCAGTTATTCGTTACACACGCAAGTCAAATTTACATAAATGGAATATTTTATTCCTGGAATATTTTAAAAAGTTTAGCAGCAATTTTTCCATAAATATTACGTTAATCGCTTTAATTTTTTTCCTCAAACAGACAAAATCAAATATATTTGACAAACTTATTTTTTTTTTTAACTTTTTTTTAAGGCTAGTCAATCATAAATTTCTATTGGCTGTACAACTAATTAATTTCGTATTTTTTTGTTAAAAACCCATTTATTTAAGTACAAAAGTGAAAATATTGTACTCAAAATATTGTCTATCGGAAGCGGCAACTTTTTCCCAACTTTTAGGCAATTTATGGATTCCATCCCAAATAAACTTCTCACCTTTTGCGCCGAGAAAGTCACCAAACCATTTTTTAATACCTTCAACATTGGTGAACCGTATTCCAGAAAGGTGATTATGCATCGACCGAAACAAGTGGTAATCAGAAGGAGCTATGTCTGGGCTATAAGGCGGGTGAGGTAAAATTTCCCATCCGGCATTTTCCAAATAATTTTTGACTAGTACTGCAACATGTGGCCGAGCATTGTCATGATGGAAAATCAATTTCTCGTGCCCGGTCGCCCATTCTGGCCGTTTTTCTGCTATTGCTTGCTTCAAACGTATCAATTGTTGCCGATTTTAACAGCTCATAGTACAGCACACCCTTCTGATCCCACCAAATACAGAGCATTACCCTCAAACCATGAATATTCGGCTTTCAATTTCCTAGTTTGTGAATGTATCCGGCTGCTTTTAAACGTTTAGAAATGGCTTGTTGAGTGACTTCCAATGTTTTCCAAGTTTTTCTTGAGTTTGACATGGATCTTGATCGAGTAATGCCTCCAATTCTTCGGCTTCAAACTTTTTTGATGGACCTGATCGCTCTTTGTCTTCTGTGTCAAAATCACCACTTTTAAATCGTGCAAACCACTGCTGACATACTCTAACCTCTGGAGCATATTCAGGATAAGCTTCTGAGTGTGAACGATGTGCTTATGTGCTTCTGTTGCACTTTTCTTTAAATTGAAGAACCAAAGCAAACCTCCCCGCAAATGCTGCTTTGTTGGAACGTAATTTGACATTTTGACTGTAAAAAAAAAAATGTGTGTGTTTACTGATATTAACTGTGGCATATCAAATTTACTTGATTTTTTGGCGTACTTTAACATAGAATAGCTGGCACTGTCAAAATATTGACTACATAAATAGATATGAGGACCAAAACGAAATTAATTTGTTGTACACCCGATACAAAGATCTTTTAGTACTTTTTCTTTTTCTGAAGCCTTTTTAAGTGGAAATTTTAACTTTATATTATCTTATTGTTTATTTTCCACTGATAGCTAATCAGCTCTCAGGTTAGGTCAGGTAAAGTGGCTGATGGACAGCGCACCTAGGCCAAATAGAGGCCCCTTGTGATATCACCGGAACTATTCCATCCTTACTCCCCTTGGTCCTCTATAAACCATTCTGTAGACTTTTTAGATCTAGTTATGCGACGTTGTCCCGATAAACGATTCCAAACAAATTCCACCTTCTTCTACAGAGAGCCACCCACGCGCAGATAAGGTGTTCAACTGTCTCTTCCTCTTCTACAACCTGACACCATCTGCGAAAGTCAAAATATGGTGCTCCAATTCTACTGGCATTAGGCAGTGCCCAGCTAGGACTTCAACTAATATTCCTAAGTATTTCCTATAAAACTGAGTAGTCTGTTAGTGCGACCCATATTCCATTCTGGCCATGTCTGCTTACTAATGCGACAGATATGTGATTCTCTCCAACGATTATTGGCAATACTTAAAGGATATCTATTCGGAGCCCACATGTTGCCAAGAGCATAGGTATATCAACTTTGCCTTGAGTAATTTGGAGCGTAGTGCCTAGTCTAGCTAACTTATCCGTCTTACAGTTACCCTCAATATTACCTGGAACCCACAGTGGAGTTATAGAGAAAAACTGTACAAATATTCGTAATTGTTCATAACACTCTACTAGAGAGAGAGGGATGAAGAGTGTTTCCATGATTAGAGCGATTGCCGAGCCCTCTGGCTATCGGAACATATGTAGATATTTCTGACTGTAATTGCATCTTTAGTTAGCGCTAAAGGGCCTTCTTTAATCGTCAAAACTACAGCTTGGAATACGCTGCAATGAACACCTAAGCGTAGCGGTACGCTGATGCCTATAGAACCGCCAAATAGACACCGTCTCCCACTTCAACGTTGAGTTTAGAACCGTCGGTATATACCAGAGAACTGCACCGGTTGAGTGTAAAACACTCATACGCTTCGCTTGAACGAAAAACCAAGCCTTTGCGTTCAAACGATCGAACTTGTTCAAATAAGTTATTGTCATTGTTTTTTTCAGCTCAATCAAATCATGTGCTGCGTTTTAGCTCTCCCATGTTATCACCAATCGTCTTCATAGCAGCCGTTTCGGGTATTTGCTCGTTCGGCTGTATATTCATTTTTTGAGCAAGAATAAAAGGGCTATAGAGCCAAATGAGCCGGTTTGAACACGTATGATCCAGCATGAGTTTTTGCATGTAACGATAGCAAAGTAAAAGCAAAATTTTAAAGCAAAAACACTATATTTTCATATTTGTTTTTTTTCTTAAAACTTATAATAATCGCTTGACATTATTTTACAACGGCTGAAACCAACTAATCCTTTCAAATACGAAACGCAATTTACAGCGTACATTGTACGCCAACGCTCGTTTGCTCGAACATGTGCTATTTACAATAATGACAATTACTTCTTAGAACAAGTTTGATGGTTTGAACGCAAAGGCCGATGCTAATTTCATTCAATGCTGCTTTTTGTTCAATGATTAGATTTGAGCCGAAGACATTAGATCATATGTACGTGTTGACTGAGCTGAACTACGCGTTCGCCTGCATGAGCTGACTGCACTTGACCAAATATTTTGGTTAAATTGACTGAATGTGAGCAAGAAATTTAGCGTATGAACAACTCAAGAAAACAGTGAGCCATGCAGGTCTCTGGTATATACATACACATGGTCATGGTAATACCTGTTTATAAATTTCTGGAGAAGTTATGACTAAGTTTGCCAAAGCAATGATGTCAGATGCATCAACATCTCTCTGTCAAGGTCAATTTTAGATCATAGAATGGGAAAAGTTAATAATGGTAAAACAGTTGATGTTTTATAGCATATTCCATGGTACCACTAGGACACATTAAAAGTGAAACTTGCACAGCTTTTGTGGCAGCAAATGCTAAGGGTAACCTTTAATTTTTATTTTTTTTTTAGGGTAACCTGGAGTAGCTTCTGTGGCTGTGCTTAGTGTTTTATGTATCGAAAGGTAGCTGTTGAATATGGATTAGTTTTAAGAAAAATAATGCTAAGTGTACCTACCTTGAAATACCTGCGTTGTTACTAACTTGGCTTTGTTCCAGGTTTTCCCCTTCATTGAGCGTTACTATGGGATTACAGCAACAGAAATTTAACAACGTTTTGAAGAGGTTCTGAAGCTTAACACCCTCTGTGCTTTTTTTTTTTTTTTTTTGTTTTTAGTGATAACACTAGAGACTTCTTTAATATCACTATTGATCACTCAAGTTTATTTAATCAATCCTAGATACTTTTTCATCTGTCTGGAGAGCTTCCAGGTAGCAAGCATTTGTAGTAAAATCACTTTAATATTTACCACACCCTTTATACGGTATTTGGCGGAGCTCATCCTCTTATTTGTGGTGCGCGTCTTGCGGATGTTCTACACATGGAGGAACCTACAGTTTTATACCAACTATGAACGGCAGATGGATTTTATGAGAAGCTCTTCCCTGCCTGGGAAAACTTTTTCTGACATCACTTCGACCGCTCACAAATTCTCCCCTTCGACACACCGCTGGCTAACTATTTTGCAGCTTAAGTAGATGGAAGGAGTTTTGGTTTACTTAGGCACTGATTAAGTCTTAATTTTTTCTGTGGCTAATCAGTAGCAACATTTTTGATCAATTCTTGTTAGATCACTCCAGTTGCAAGCAAATTTCCAACAAAACTCATTTCACAATCAGCCATAAAATACACAAATTTATAACTTGGTAATCACATCAATTACATTTAATTTCAGTACCCTCCACCCACACCGGTGTTCTCTTTGCATTATCCCACGCCTAAAAGTATGCTTACATTTCTGCTTTCAAAATGATTGCCACACATAGATCCAACCAAGTAAACGCCTTCTGAAATGAGATTTCACGAGTCTAACAAAAGTAGCTACAACTTTTCAGTAGGCGGAAATCCTGCTGCCTATATATCTACACACACACACACATCCAAAGCAAACTCATTCACACAACTGCTATTAAAACTATAATTTACAATACATCTGTAAGCGAATAGTGGAGGAGACAACTTTTGTTTCGCTGATTTTTGTTGTCATTTTGGTATTTGATTTTTGTTTTTGTTGTGCAATTGTATTTGTAAGTAAGCATTTGCATTGCATTTGTTTTTGTTGCGCGCTTAACACGTGCCGCATTTACATTTACTTTAATTATAAAAGTTTTTCGGCAGCAATATCTGTGAATGTGCAGGAATATATATAGATATATGTGTGTGTGTGGGCGTGCGGGCACGAGAGAGAGACAATAATAATAATAAAGTTTTTAATTAAAAAGCGACAAAACGGTGTAAAGCCGAATCGTGTGCGAGTCAGCTATGGGCAACACCTACTGAAAGAGGCGGCTTAACCACAGCATCTCGACAGGCTGCATAGAGGGGAAGGGTAATTGCGACGACTACCCGTCCTCTACACCTGTTCCGTCTAGTTGCCAGCCATACTTTTCGCGCGCTAAGGTCCAGAACTTCGCTTGCTCTCGCAGCCACAATGTCTTAACTACTACCTTTTGTTGCGTAAAAGTTTACATATTCGCATTTATTCGAATTTTACATCTCAATATTCTTCCTATGCAATGTAAATATGTATGTGTGTCTTGTAGTTACGTTTATCCTTTTCGCTTTTTGCAGATACACCTTCGTTCGCCATCTCACGCACACCCGGCTTCGGTTATCCGCTGCGTGAAGGCATTGAAGTTTCGCTAAAATGTGATGTTGACTCGAATCCGCCGAGTACGCCGCGCTGGCAGAAGGATGATGGCGATACGCCGGTAAGTAGACTATGGTATTTGCAGGCAAAGGCTTAAAATAGTTTTCGTAAAGGTAGGGCATAAGTAAACAGAAGTAAATTGAGGCTGTTGGAATGTGCGTTGGCTGAAATCGCTTATGGATAAAACTTTTTGTGTAATTTTCAAATGGTAGTAGAATTGAAAAAAATGCGTAATGTATTTTGAGAGCTGATGCAGTTTTTGAAAATGATAGTTATGGAAATAGTTAAAAAATTTTTACTATAAATCTAAAATTTTAGTAGTAGAAAAATGTTATCGAAAAAGGATAGGCAAAAGTTGTAGGGAAAAAAATTTGACTTTTATAAATTCCTTAGCACACCGAATTGGGAAAACTAAGAAAGAAATAGAAAAAGGTGGTGAAGAAAGACATTGGAATTTTTAATATATCTAACCGCACCAAATTACAAAAATTGTAAAAAGTAGTAGAAAAATTTAGTATGAAAAAGTAGTAGAAAAAGGTAGTGGAGAAATGAAAACGAAAATTATTAAAATATCTAATCACACCGAACTCGAAAAAACATGTAAGGCAATAGAAAAATTTTGAATTAAATAGTAGTAGAAAGAGGTAGTGGAGAAAGGTATTAAATCTTTTTTTAAATTTCTAACAAAACCGAATTTTGAAAATTATAAAATGTAGGAGAAAAATTTAGTATGCAAATATCCAAAAAGGTAATGGATAAAAGTTTAGAATTTTTATAACTTTTAATTAGCGAAGTATAAAAAGGTAGTGGAGAAAAGTATTAGAATTTTTAAAGTTTCTATTCGCGACATACTTTGAAAAGGAGTGGAAAAAAATGTAGTGGAGAAATATGTTTAAAATTAAATAAAAATATATAATTCCAGTTTTTTAAATTTTCAAAAGTTGTAGAAAGAATTAGTATGCAAATTGTAGCAGAAAAAGGTAGTGGAGAAAGGTATTAGGATTATCAAAATTTCAAATGAATTCGAAAAATATAAAACGTAATAGAAAAATTTAGTACTAAAAAGTAGTAGTAAAGGAAAGTGGAGCAAATTTTCACAATTTTTAATAACACGAAATTTAGAAAATTACAAAATGTAGTAGAAAAAATTAGTATGCCAATGTAGTAGAAAAAGGTAGTATTGAAAGTGGTTCGATTCTTAAAAGTTCTAAAATAGTAGTAAAGAAAGAGAGTGGAGAAAAGTATTAGAATTATTTATACTTCTAATTACGCTGAGTTTTTTAAATTTTAAAAAGTAGTAGATAAATAAGTATGTAAAAGTAGTCGAAAAAGGTAGTGGAGAAAGGTATTCAAATTATCACAATTTTTAATCACACGAAATTTAGAAAATTACAAAAAGTAGTAGAAAAAATTAGTATGCCAATGTAGTAGAAAAAGGTAGTATTAAAGTTTTTCGATTCTTAAAAGTTCTAAAATAGTAGTAAAGAAAGGGAGTGGAGAAAAGTATTAGAATTATTTATACTTCTAATTACGCTGAGTTTTTAAAATTTTACAAAGCAGTAGAAAAATTAGTAATTAGTAGCTAAAGTGGTCAAAAAAGATAGTGGAGAAAACTATTCGCATTTTTAAAAGTTCTAAATACCCTGACTTTAGAACAGTAGTGGAAGAAGGTAGTGTAGAGAGGTACAGTTGATAGAAAAATTTGTATGCAAAGGTAGGAGCAAAGTATACTAGAATTTTTGAATTTCTTAGCATATCAAATTTGAAAAAGTTTCTTTCTAAAAGCAGATTTCAATATAATATTCAAAAACTGAAAGAGAGCTACAGCAAAAATCAATGCAGTCCCCAAAACAAATTTGGACAACCATATTTTTTGTCCTAAGTTTTAGGTTAGGTTAGGTTGACCTGGCTGGCTGAAAGCCATCACATAGACCTATTGATCCTTAGTGTTACCAGGTGGAGCTAGACCTTTACGTTTCTTTATAGTAGACAGCTTGTAATAAGCCGGCCTCTTTTGCGAATCTAAGTAAACTCTGAATCTCTATCCCCGAGAAACATTCAAACTTCTCATATTGTAAAGCTCCTAAGCATTCAAATCTGGTTCTAGCTAACGCAGGGCAAGAACATAGAAGGTGTTCTAGCGTTTCCCACTCTTTCAGTTCATTGCAAAATCTGTAGCTGTCGTTGTTTGTAATTCCTATCCTGTATGCGTGCGCCGCTAGCAAATTGTGGCCTGTCAGCATACCTACGATAGTTCTGCTTCCTTTTCTAGCCAGAGCTAGTACGAAACGGACGTATTTATCTGCACTCCGTGTATACATGATTTTCGCGCTTTTACAAGTCGCTAGATTATTCCCCCTCCTATCTATCCGTATATTCATGTCCGCGGCGATGTCATGGTATACCGTATTTAAAGGTTTCGGTATGTCGTTTTCTTACTCGAATTGTCTGTAAACAGCGCTTTTGGCAATCTCCTCTACAATTTCGATTCCTGCAATGCCCTTATGTACGTGTACCCAATAGATATGCAACCATCTGTCTGCGACTGATCTCTCTATGGCTTTCCTGCTTTTGAGAACATTTTTATATAGATGAAATTACATATGAGTTTATTGCTTTTATCGCCGCTTGGCTGTTAACGAATACATTTCTTTTGGCGTTGCTCGATGTCCTTGCGAATGCTATTTCCGCTGCTTTAACTACAGCAAAGACCTCTGCTTGAAAGATACAGCAGTGGTCAGGAAGCTTAAATGACTGCCCGATGCCTAGCTATGCGCAATAGATCCCTGCCCCACTCCGTCTAACATTTTCGAGCCATCAGTAAATATATTAAGAGTATTTGGGTTAGGTTTCATTCCAGTTGTTGTTCGGAATTTCTTCACCCAATTGTATTTCGGAGTCTATAGTCCGTTTGGATCTTGTAACTCATGCCTACTGAGTTATGTGTCTAAGTTTTAAGTTAACATAAAAAAGTAAAGAAAGGATTTTTTAATGCTGAACCTGACACCCATATAAAGAGAATTTCGAGCATCTGTTATTTGGAAAAAATGCAAATGAAAGCAGCAAAAAGAAATAAGTAGTCAAAAATCAACGCGATTTTTAATCCATTTTAACTTGCAATCATTCAATAGTCTATTAAAATACTCACGAATACCTGCAAAAATTCTGATTAAAAAGTTTGAAATTTCGATGAGAATTTTTCATATATTTTTATTTTTGCTTAAAACCTGAAGCTTGGATTATTAAGGAAAAACCATTATTAATATTATAGTATATAAAAAATATATAAATTAAATAAAAAAAAAAAACTGTCAATAAGTCCTCGTGCCGTAGTTGTTTGATTATTAATATTAAATAAAAAAATATATAAATTAAATACAAAAAATAAATTCTCAAAACCTGTCAATAAGTCCCTGTGGTATAGTTATTTGACATACTGTATAATGAAGAATTTTACTTGTAGAGGTAGCTAGAAATGCTGCCTCAGAAACAGTGCTTTGAACTCAGAAAATAACACGAAACTTCGCTTTTATGCCTATGGTTTTGAGTCTAAGATCATAATAGTTTTCGTTGAGAACTATTTTCGTTATAAGAACTATCAATATCGATAACTTTGGCTTGAAAGCTGAGAAAGGCAAACTGTTTGTATTGTTCAATAAGGTTTGGCAAGTCATCATGAATCGTTTAATGCCAGAACAACGCTTCCAAATTGTGGAAATTTACTTTGGAAAAAAAAGAAAACATCTTTTCGCGAAGTTCAAAGAGCGAAGTGTTAAAGAAGATGACGAAATGTCATCAGAAGAAATTCAAGAGACATCAAACGACATTCATCGGGAGACTCTCACCACCTTCTTAAGCTCCGGACCCCCGAATGCCGTTATCGGAGTCCAATCACCACCACTCGCAGATGAAGAGCTCCAACTTCCCCGAGAGTCCCGCGTAAAAAAAAAAAATAAAAATAAATAATTGGCGCTTACACTTCTGTTAGGTGTTTGGCCGAGCTCCTCCTCCTATTTGTGGTGTGCGTCTTGATGTTGTTCCACAGTTTCAAGTCGACTCCGAACGGCAGATATTTTTATGAGGAGCTTTTTTATGGCAGAAATACACTCGGAGGTTTGCCATTGCCTGCCGAGGGGCGACCGCTATTAGAAAAGAGAGTCCCGCGTAACCGTGGCACAATTACGTTCTGGATGATGTAGCAGGTTAAACTCCTGCTTATACAGAATCGACCCCGACATACTAAACATATCTCCAGCATGTGGAAGCACCCCGCACGACACTAACCACCTTTTCACATGCCCCATTAAACCCACTCATCTAACCCCCCTCTTCCTCTGGACCGAACCCGCCGAAACAGCTAGTTTCCTGGGCCTACCGTTAAATGAGCTAGACGAAGTCGACCGGTGATTCCGCTACACTGACAGGGCAAAGTTACTGCTACAACAACAACAACATGACGAAATGCCGATTTGTCGTTGTTCTCAACTTGTTGGCCTTTGCCCTTCGACTACGTGGAAAATTTTGCGTATGGAACCTGCCTTACGTGCCTATAAAATACAGTTCTTGCAAGAAGTAAAACCAAATGGTCATCGTTTCCGTTGCATTTTAGCTAATTGAGCTCATTTAGATTTACTATTCAGATTTATTGGGAAAAGTAGTCAAAAATTGGACTGATCGAAGGACTATGCAACTCATAGCCATAGAGGACATATGCCAAATATCTTATTAAAATAATGTCATTAAATTATCTACCAGATTGAAAAAAGTGATTCTAAGAATATTTCTGTTTTGCATCACCATTTCAAGTTCTCAATCTCTTAAAAAACTAGTAATAAGAAGAAGCTTTCCAAATAATTTTAATCTAATGCTGGGATGGAGCTCAGAGATGGGTATTGGGCATGCATTTTCTTTATATAACGTTAGTGTACATTCTCGAAACGCAAGACATGCCTCTGCTATTCGATTTGCAAAATTCAGTATTTAATTAAGGGCCTACACGTGCATTCATATGTTTTAAAACACCTTCGCTTTATGGAAAACCAAATTTTTTCTACTCGAACCTCTATCCCTTATTTCTACTAAAATAGAAGCTACTTTTATTCTACTAGGTGTATCTTATAAATATGCGAAATATATAGAAGCAAGCCAGCTCCACTTGCACTTGTTCTCTATTATACAAAAAAGATGTCTGCATACAAACACTACGTACATAGCAAGCATGTGGGCAGAACATACACAAATATTTCAAAGGACAAACCGATAAGCATCCAATATTTGACAATTTTCGTTCCTCCTGCTTTTTACATACATAAAATTCCATCACTACCTTTCCCCCACCATAAGTCACACTGAATCCCCCACTTTGGAGCATTCCTGTTATGCATAAGTTACTAAATTTTCCCTTCAACTTTTCTGGGCGTACCATACATATGTACATACGAGCTACCCACACAAGCAAACAAATACATATAAGTCAATGCAAATTTCGACAGACACCAATACATTTGCATGTAGAAAACGTTCAATGGCAATGCGTGTGCATGTGCACTTACCCACACATAGATACATGCATCTATCCTTGCTGTGCCCATGTTAGTTTTAGTACTTTGTGGCAAAGTTAAATAACATGAAAATTTTTGTCCCAAAAAGTATACGAAGGGAAGACAAAAATCCAGCCGACAACCGAAAATCAACAGTCACAGATTTACGCGACAAATTTTGCTATTTTCTCACTTGGCGTCGATGTCGGCTACGTTGTTGGCTTGTTTGTTTGTGGAGTTTGTGTTATCTTTATTTCAATGTATTTTTGTTTTTCGTTACTTAAAGTTAATATTTTAGTTGATAAGTGTATTTGGGTAAGAATTTTGAGAGTTTTTCAAATAACAATGCGGTTTGAAATTTACACAAAATTGGGCGAACATTCACATACATAATTCACAAATTTTATGAGTAGGTATAAAGGGTATTAAGAAGTTAAATTTTAGGGAATATTAGTACAAAAATTAAAAATTAAACAGGTAGTGGAATGGTAGTATTTTTTATAGGTTTAGAAAGGTGGAAAAATTACAAAAAATTGGTTTGAAAATGAAGATTTTAAAATTTTTCAAAATATAGAAATTAAATACCAAAAAGATTCCTAAGATATACTAATTTGTTATTAGTTTGGGCTTCACCAAAACATTTGATACATAAAAGCGGGAAAATTAGGAAAAAAGTAGTAAAAAAGTATTACCTTTTTACTGTCATCAAGCCAAATCACTCTCTCCCTCTCGCTCGCTAAATGCATGTCACGATTTTTTTGTAGCAGCTAAATTTTTTTATATTTACTCAATATAAAAATAGTAGTATAGTTAACTAAAAATATTTAAAGTTAAAATCACAAGTTCTGCTTAAAAAGCCAAGGAAATAGTTAAAAAAAGTAACTTTTCACGCAAAAGTTATACTCACCAAGAAATAAAAAAAGTAGTAGAAATTAAACTATTAACAATTTTATTAATAAAAGCATGAGTTGCCACACCTTTAAATTATAATGTACAAAATTAGTTTTCCTGGAAAATAAAATAATAAAAATAGTAGCAGAAAATTAATTGAAGTTTTTTCAATTAAAATTCATACTTTCGCTTTGAAAAGTAAACCAAAAATTAAAAAAAAAATAAATATTGAACTAACTAAGACATAAAAATAGTAGTAGATTTTAGTACCAATTCTTCATAATCAGAACCACATAATTATTACCACAATTGAAACTTGTGCTCTTTTCTTAAGTTCAAGTATGTCTTAAAATTCACCATATGTAAAAATAGTAGTAGAATTTAGTATCCAATATACGTAAATTTTTTAATTTAATCAAATTATAAAATGTTTAGCAAAAGGCACTAATGTATTAAAAAAATAAATGGTAACATACAAACTGTGTTTGTTAAGGAAAAATAGTAGTCGAAATTCTAGATAAGTTTGCTGGTTTCCAGAACCATAAAAACGTGACAGTTCTATTAAAGTTGCAGATGAATTAAAATTCCTGGAATACAAAGACAAACAAAGTGACAAAAATAGTAACCGATTTCAACATACTTTGTTTTGTTTAGTGAGAATTATTTTGTAGCAAAATTGAATAGAATTAAACTTGAAAACAATGTCTAACCTCTCCTAAGCGAGTTTTCTTTTCAAATGAAATCAACTAGTTTAAGCCTTGTGATCAGTGAATAAAACACCAGCAGGCTTAAATAAAAGCAAAATATTTGCTAACAAATATTCACAATAAAACTAGCAGTAGTAGTAAAAGGAGTAGTAGATCTTTATTAATTAACAAAGACCTTGTGAATAAAAGTGATAAATTTTCGCTTTTTTTTTTGTCGGGACAACTAGCAAGTGCAGCACTAAGTTTAATTGAGTCCATTGTACTACACTTGGATTCTCTTTTAATTTTCTGTAAATCTACCCGATCTCCGAAGAAGGCTGAGTAGATCTTGTAGTGCCAAGGAGCCAAGGTGGTCGCTTCTTAATACATCAGTGCCAAAGACCTCAAACCTGATTCGACGAAGGCGGGGCAGACGCACAGGAAGTGATCCGTCGTCTCATCCTCCTCTTTACAAGCTGGGCAGAGTACATTGTCTGAGATGCCCGCTCATTCCATGTGCTTCGCCCACAGAAAGTGGCCCTCCATCAGTCCAACAAGCTGTCTGCACTCCCTTCTGCTTAATGACAGGAGGGTTTGCGACAGCCGATCGGACATGACAGGTAACATCAGTTTAGTCTATCTGCAGTCTCTCTCAGCACGACAAGCTCGCTTGTGGGTTGTAGTAACCCATTTGCTAACCGTGGCTTTGATGGCCGCAGAAGGGAGTGGCAAAACGGGAGTCAGCTAAGGAGTCAGAGGTCTCACTTCCCACGATACCCACGTGTCCCGGGACCCATGTTAGCGTCAGGCTGTTATGTCTACCGACATAATTCAGCCTAGATTTACAGGACTCGACTACCCCTGATATGGTTGGGGGGCTGCCTAAGGCCATGCGCGCAGCTTGGCTGTCGCTGCAGACACATATAGATCTGCCTCTCCATCGGGTTTCCACAACAAAGTTCATCGATTCTTGAACTGCATACACCTCCGCTTGAAACACTGTTGCATCCATTTCAAGAGCAAAGTGCAGTTTTTTCCTGCTGGATTCCACATAGACCCCAGATCCGGAGCCAAAAATTTTCGCTTAAACTGCAAAATGTGCCACGAAATATCAATTACCTATCTTAGTAATAGAAAAGATATAGATTTTTTTTAAATTGGAATATAAATAAGTTTGAAAGTCGAAAGATGACCGACGGAACACCACCATTAGTCTGATTGTGCGAAAAATAAAGCCAGAAGATTTTTTCACTAAATATGTAAAATTTATGGCAAAGTATCAAAAATAAAATTAGTTGCAGAAATAGTAGTAGATTTTGCAAACTAATAGGCAAAAAAAAAAAAGTAGAAGCAAGTTTCCACTAAATAAGTAAAATTGATAGCAAAGTATCAGAAATAAAATTAGTAGTAGAAAAAGGAGTAGGTTTTATAACTAATAGGTAGCAGGATGAATGTAGATGACGTATTTTCTACTAAAATAGGAGAACTTATTGCAAAGTAGTAAAAATCAAATTAGTAGTAGAAATAGTAGTAGATTTTTCATGATTAATAGGCGCTGAAGTTAGAAGAAGAAATATAGATGCAGAATAATTCACTGAAATAAAGGAATTTAACGAAAAGTAATAACCGCAAAATTCGTAGTAGAAATAGTAGTAGATTTTGCATAACCTATATATGCCAAATACATGTAGATGACGATTTTTTCACAAAAACAAAGGAACGTATTGCATGGTAATAATAATATAATTGGTAGTAGAAATAGTAGTAGATTTTGCACAACTAATACACGTCAAATGAATGTAGACGACGAGTTTTCTACTAAAATAAGAGCACTTATTGCAAAGTAGTAAAAATTAAAATAGTAGCAAAAATATAATAGTAGTGGGTTGTGCACAACTAATAGGAGCCAATGACAATGTAGACAACGATTTTTCCATTTAAACCAGAGATTACAAAGTGTCAAAAATAAAATTAGTAAGTAGTAGAAATAGTAGTAGATTTTTCACAATTAATAGACGCTACATGAACTTAGATGAAGACTATTTCACTAAAACAAAAGAATTTAACGCAAAGTACTAGAAATAAAAGTAGTAGTAGAAATAGTAGTAGATTTTTAAAAACTAAGAGGCCCCAAACAAATGTAGACGACGATTTTTCCACTTAACCCAAAGAACTTATTACAAAGTGTCAAAAATTAAATTAGTACTAGAAAAAGTAGTAAATTGTTCACAATTAATAGACGCTACATGAACTTATATGATGACGATTATTCCACCGAAATAAAAGAATTCATTGCATGATAGTAAAAATAAAATTAGTAGCAGAAATGGTTCTAAATTTTTCGTAACTTTTTTTTTGTAAAATGTTTTACCTTCAAAAAAATTGTACTTGAAAATCAGTGACAGCCACACAAGCACAATATTTATTAAAATCATGTTGTATCTATTTTCCTAATATAAATTCGAGTAGTACTGAATACTGAGAAAAATGTATTTTAAGACATAATTAATCACTCTTCGAACTGCTTAGCAATAAATTTTCCATTCATATTTTGAGATAGGAGATCTTTTTTATATGTTTATTACTTTTTTTTTGTATATACAAACAGCTAAATAAATTTCTATTTTGCTTCTTTTCATCCTTCCAGGTCCCCCAAACGGGCGATGGTTTCCTAAACTTTACATCGATACTTCACGAGCATTCTGGCTGGTATAAATGCACGTCACGACATTTGAACTTTCAATACTCATCGATTGGCTACTATTTGAGTGTGAGATGTGAGTACGCAAGAATTGAAATTTAGTATAAAAGCTCATATTTACATATTCATATCTGAGGAACTAAATCATATTTGAATAAGTTTTTATGTAGCATATATAACCACAGAAATTGAAAGATGTTGAAGAGCATTTTAAAATAAGGGAAGAAAAATTGATATTTGCGCACATGCAGCCAGATGAAAAAACAGAAATGATATAAATATTCATGATTCTTTTTGCGTAGGCATGAGAGCATATGTATACGTTTTTATGTGGGCACATGTACACATGTGCATATGTATATACACTTATATTATATGAATGTGTGCATGTCTGCTTCTAAACGACATGAGTTCTCGATTTTTGCTTCAACAAAATGGTTTCAAATATTCATATTAGACTATGGCTGTTAACAAATTTTCCACGCTTAGGCGACACAATGCAGCACTGCCTAGCTTCGGAAAAAATAGCAGTAAGTTTCAACCACCAAGATGGCGTTTTACGCACGTAAGCCAAAAAAAAAAGGAATGAAAACCTAACATTACGCAGTTATAAACAAATTAGCGCAAATGCGTGAAATTGCCTATGCAAAATTTGCAAAAATTCGAAATGACAAAAAATTGGCGAAAATTGACAAAACTTGCGCCTAAGTAGTCTGCAGTCAGCTGCAGTACAAAAATAAAAAAAATAAAAACCAGGAAAAAGGAAAAAGGAAAAAAGAAAACATACTGAAACACATAAAAGTTCAAACCCTCCAAAAAAGTGCTTAGATAAGTACAAAATGAGGCAGGCAGCGTAAACGTAGCAATTGAATGGATGCGGTGGTTCTCTGAGCTGTGTAACAGTAAACAGCTACGGAGGCACTGACAAACTCTGCAAGCGGAAATGGTTCTGCTAGAAATGGCAATTTTTGGGGTGAAGTAGTAGATTTCATGACAGGAATAGCAAGAATAGGTTTGATGACAGGAGTAGCAGGAATAGGTTTGATGGCAGAAAGAGTAGGCTTTAAGCAGAAGGCAGGCTGCTAGCTAAAAAAATTTGGACAAAAAAAATTTGTAGCAGCATTTCAGGCAGCGTTGCTATGTACGAATATGCATTTGAAGGGCGCATATCTACTTTTTTACATTCTTTCTTTTTTTTTTCAATAACATATGGAACATATTGCCAACAAAACCATTTATTTTTTATGTTATTGGCAAATCAAACTGGCTGTGCTAATAGGCGAAAATGCGAATTCGAAGGCCAAAATGTGATGTTGCGAAAAAAATATAAAAACGAAATGCGAAATGCAGAAGAGGGCAAACTCTTTATGGCGTTTGGTTGGAAATACTTTCACTTGCATGCTCCACTCTAATCGATAGGGGTATATCTCTGCCAGCATATTGGTGGTAAATATCGAGATTTGTTTGTGCGAACGAATATTTGCGCGCACGTCGTTTCACGCAGTCTATGCCGCAGATGTCGCCAAGTAAGCGCGCAAGTGGCTTACAATTTTTTTTGTAGTGGGATGGTTGAATTGCCTTGCGCGCTAGCTATAAATATCTATGTATATGAGTATGCCTGCGCGGGCGTTTATGGAGAATAAAATGGAAATGGTGTCAGAAGTAGCGGATAAACGAGGTTATAAAAATATAACCTCTAGGGCACAGGTTCTCACCAAGGGAGCTAACTTTTTGTGCTTATTGTTAAATAGAAAAAAACAGAGAAAAAATTTTTAAAAATTCTGCAAACTTTCCGATCATTCCGTACAATCATTCAAAATTCTTGTCGATTGCTTCCAATTTCGAAAATTATCTGGAGTCAAAAGGCATAATTTTTTACTCGTATATGGGACTTTTACGGCCAAAAAATGTTCAGGAAACTTCGAGTCAGAGAGGCTTTTGTCTTGTATTTTGTGATTGTTTTACATCCACTTTCCAACCGATTGTCGAAAATTTTACAAGGTTGGAAAGCCTTGAGCTTAGCCTATCGCACAATGAAAGTTTTAGCGAAATCAGAGCAAAATTGAGGGACTTACTATATTCAAATGCTGTTTGATTATTTTGAAATATTTCAAAGAACCAAAAAAATAACTTATTTTATGGAACAATAGAAAATGAAAAGAAGAAATTATCAGATCTGCAAAGTCTCATAAAATTTTGTATGATAACATTAAATGCAGAGATTCGTTGTCGGCAAAAAGGTTAACTATTATATTTAGTGAAATTTTAAATATTATGAAAAAACTATTCTTTAAGTCATCAGAAATCACTGAGTAATCCACTTAAGAAAACCAATTGTTCAAAATTGCTTTATAATACTCTCATCGCCAAAAGTAATATTGACAAGTTTTGACTCCTTATGACTTTTTTCCTTCTTATTTTTGCTTTGAACAGCAAAGTTTAAAATTTGCTACGGAGTCTATTGAAATTCAGACAATTTTCTTGACAATTTAAATTTTTTAGTCAAACATCAAACTGTTTAGTCAAAGTTTTTAGCAAAATTTTGACTTTCTGACAAAACTTTTCAATAAATTTTTTTAGAAATTTGTTTTAGTAAAATTAAAAAAAAATGTACATATCAAAATTCAGAAAACTTTTAGAAAAATTATGAGTTATAGCCCATAAAGTTTGAGTAACATTTTTTTATTGAAAATTTCAAACTTTTGAGTGAACCGTTTTAGAAAAATTATGGTCCATAAAGTTTTAGTATACTTTTTTTTATGAAAATATATATTAAATACATTACATTTTTAAAACTTTGAGTCAATATTGTTCATTCAAACTTTTTATTCAGAATTTTTAGAAAAAATGTGAATACTTAAAGTCTTATAGCCCACAAATATTTAGTATTATTTTTTTATAAAATATATTAAGATTTCAAACCTTTCAGTCAAAATTTAAAAAAAAGCTATGGACGAACGGCTTAATAGCCCCTAAAGTTTTAGTATTATTTTTTTTATAAAATTTAAAGTATATTAAAATTTCCAAATTTTTAGTAACAATTTTTAACAAAATTTTCGGCTTGCCGTGGATTAGCACATAAAGCGTTTTTGTAAAAAGTGTTAATAAAAATAGCAAAAAATTCGCATCAATTAAAAAAAAAAATCTGAGGTGAAGCGCCCTTCTCCATATAACGAATCCAAGAAAATTTTTAAAACATCATTGAGCAAACATTTTTTATAAAAGTGTATAATATATAGAAGTTTCAAACTTTTCAGTTAAAAATTTTAGAATAATTATGGAAAAGCATTTTAAAGTCCATAAAAATTTAGTATCAGGTTTTTACAAATATATAAAATATATTACATTTACAAACGTATTATTCAAAATTTTGGGGAAAATAGTAAGTACGCAGTTTTAAAACCCACAAAATTCGATTGTGAAAAGTGGCAATATGCAAGGGCTAACATTTTGCGTTAATTTTTACAGTTTTTTTTCTCTGAGGTGTAGTGCCGTTCGTCCATATAACGAATGGAAGAAAGCCCGCAATACCTTAGTGCGTAAAAATTGTCAAAAGTGAACGCAGACTTCGAAAAAATGGACTTTGTTTGAGTAACTAAAAGGGCTATAAAACTGCATACCCAGAATTATTTTTTGAAGTTTTTTTAAGTTCGAAATTTTTGCATTATTTTCTTGTTTTGAAATTTTTGTATTAAAATTTTTGGAATTTCCCAGAGGATTAGAATTTTTTAGGACACGAATTGTTTTAGGATTAGAACTTTCAAAAAATTTTCAGAGAATTTCTATTTTTTAGAATTAGAATACTTAAAATTTTGATTATCAATGGGCTTTAACATTCTTTTATTAGAGTTCTTAGAGTTTTTTGGAGAGCTAGAATTTTTTAGAATTAGAAATTTTAGAAACTTTTAGAGAATTAAATTTTTTTAGAATTCGAATGTTTAGAAATTTTTTCAGAAGGGTTTATGGAGTAAATCAGCCGCATAGAATTTTTGCAACTGGCTTTAAAATTTTTATATAATTTTTGCCTCAAAAGGAAAGAAATTTCATGAATTTAAATTTTTTTAACTCATCTTTCTCAGAAATATATTATTTTTATAAAAAAGCTATGTAGCTTTAGAAAAATTCTTTTATTATTCTAGAAAAGTACTCATTATGTGCAAAGTACTCTCAAAAATTCTGGCTGCGAGCTTCAAAATCAGTGATGGACGCCGATTTTTTTTTTTTTCAAAATTTTTAAATTACAATTAAAATTAATTCGGCCACCGTAGCCGAATCGGTTGGTGCGTGATTGCCATTCGAAGTTTGTAGGTTCGTAGGTTGGAGTACCCATGAAACACCAAAATGAAGAAAACGTTTTTTTGGCAATAGCGGTCGCCCCTCGGCAGCCAATGGCAAACCTCCGAGTGTATTTCTGGGGTGAAAAAGCGCCTCATAAAATTATCTGCCATTCGGAGCCAACGTTAAACTGTAGGTCCGTCCATTTCGTCAACAGCAAGATTTTTTTTTTTTGTAAAAAAGAAATCACTCCCGCTGAAATTTTATTTCGAAATTCTTTTAATTTGAATTTCTCACAAAAAAACTTATTTTCCAAAACAAAAACGTTCATTCCAAAGCAAAAGCATTGAGCAGTCCTCTAACACAAAATTCTTGTTGGCAACTTAAAATTATGTTATTTGTGATTAATGAGACAACCTTTAACTAATTTTAGGTTCGGAAAATATTATGAAAATGTTTCGATATTAATAGTAATCTGCACTGGCCTGCAAAGTGGAACCACCAAAGCAGTCGATTTCGACATTTTCTGAAAAAAAAAAAACATACTACCTTTGCAACGGCCGTATTAAGGCCTCGACCAAAAAACTCTCCCATCTATGGTTGCTATTTTGCAGAAAATATTCGCGCTTAATTGTTTGCCTGAAACTTATTTGCATTTCAATATTTCCAGTCAAAATACCGCTAGCAAACTTAAACATTTTTTATTGCTGCACTGCGTTTAAGCTTCTCTAAACGCAACGAAAAATCCTTAAAACTCTCAAACTCGCCGTAAGCAAATATAATAAAATCTTTACTTGTCTACCTCGTTCAATGTAAAAACAGAAAGAAGCTCAGAAAAAAACCATAATTAAATTCCGTTCCAAAATTAAATTCCCGGCTGCGTTTCTGCCACAAAAGCATAGCGAAAGTCCACCAATTTCCCCTACATTTCTTTATTCCAATTCAGTGACCTAATCCAAAACGCAATTATCCACAGATAAAATCAAGATATGAAAATGCGTACAGAGCTCCCCTATTTCGTCGTTAGCAATTTCTATGCTTGATTTGCAGCAAAAACTTTCAAAACTTTGAAATTTTCCATAGACACACTCACACACACACACAAATATCAAAAATTCCTTCTTTCATAGCGTTTCAGATGTTGTTATTGATGTTCTTGGTACCAACACACAGAAGTAAGTAAGTAAAAATGCTTATGCCGTCCATGTACGTGTGCGTGTGTGTGTGTGTGTACGCTGCTTTCAATTTGTAAT
Source organism: Anastrepha fraterculus (assembly GCA_037575425.1). Taxonomy (NCBI): domain Eukaryota; kingdom Metazoa; phylum Arthropoda; class Insecta; order Diptera; family Tephritidae; genus Anastrepha; species Anastrepha fraterculus. The sequence continues at coordinate 155,813 of JAYXIM010024494.1, read as the reverse complement.
TTTTATTTTCTATGAACTTGTTTTCCATTTATCTATCAAGCAGCTATTTGTTATCCAAACGCTTGTAGCTTGTCAAAATTTCAAATTAAAATCAAATTGCAATTTATCAGATTAGGTATAGAGTACCGTTAGTAGCCGCCTGCAACTTTTCTATTCTTTTATTTTATTGTTTTCACTTTTGCTTGCTTTGTTGAACTTTTTGACGGACGCAGAGCGTAGTTGACCAACACAGTAGAGGGTCTTTTTTGAGAGCTACTGGCCTTTTATTCTTTCATGCGGAGCACAGAAAAATGTATGAAATCGCTTTATTGCTTTGGTTTTATTATTTAGATTAATAACTTTTAATGTCTGTGAATAATTTCGAACCATTTCTTATGAGGATCAATCCGGTCGGTCCACTTTTGCAGCACCCTTCAACCTCTCATCGCTAATAACTCACCGAATGTAGGTCTACAAGTCAGCTATCGCAATTTGCAGTAGTTTATCGACATACAGTCAAGGAGTGGTCCTAACCGCATAAAAAGCGGTCCAAAACGGTTTGCATGCATATAACTTGAATTGGATTTTTAATTAAGAGGTCCATGCCTCGAGTTAGTATGACCTCCAACAATAAAATGATGAAGTCTCACGCACTTTTTGATGTGTTTCACCGCCTTGTTGGAACTGTTTCGCACTAAGACGATTGATATTGAAGAGAGAGAGGGAAACACAAAGAGTGGGAAATAATTTGGTCTTTAGGTGTAGCTTGCTTTTTTATATTTACATTCAAAAATTTCGAAAACAAATTTCACTTCTCTACGCTGATCTCAAAGCTATCAGAAAGAATTTTTGAGAGTATTTTATAATTAATGGTTTTAAGAATTATAAACAAATTCCTCTTAAGCTTCACAGTTTTGTTTTATAAACATAATTTTTTTTTTTTTTTGAGAAATTTGAGATAAAGCACTATAAACGCATTTGCCCAATCAACATCACACAGTGACTTTTTCATGATGAAATAGGATTGAGAATTGTTGATTAGAGTTGTGATTCATCCAGAATCAAACTAGCGTTTCCGCACCATTTTGTTCTTGTGAGGATTACTCTCACACAAATTTTGTAAAATCTGTAGTCTCAATTCCACCAAACCTTGACTTCTTCTTCATAATTGGCGCGATAACTGCTTACGCGATTTTGGGCGAGATTAACACAGCACGTCAGTCGTTTCTTTCTCGTGCTAACCGGCGCCAGTTGGAAAGACCATGTGAAGCCAAGTCCTTTTCAACCTGATCTTTCCAACGCAGAGGAGGCCTTCCTCTTCCTCTGCTACCACCAGCTGGTACTGCAACGAATACTTTCAGAGCCGGAGCGTTTGTATTCATTCGGGCGACACAGCGCAGCCCACGGAGCCGCTGGATCTTTATTCGCTGCGCTATGTCTATGGCGTCTACAGCCCATACCAAACCGTGACTCCTTCAGAATATAATGTGGTCAAGGAATTCTTGTGAAAGTTACTTTCATATCCAGTTTGTCATTTTTCTCATTCACATTGCCAATAAACCAGAGAGAAGCTCGATTTCGCGCTGATTTTCAATTCCATACTTATTCGAAACTCTTCTCATAAAAGACGTTCAGCGGCCGAGTTGGGCATGGCGTTAAATTGCTAAATTCGGGTTCTTGGGCAGGCTCACTTGAATAGAGACTTTAGATTTGATTGTGCGTACAGTCAGAGCTCAAACAAGTAATCCAAAGATCGGATACGAGTTAAAATGTGGAACAGAGTTAAAATGTGGCACAATTCGCGATTTTATTAAAGAACATATGTACAATACCCTCTTCAATTTGGAGCATCATTACACACCGTCTTGTAGCCAGGCTCTTCTCTGGTCACTACCTATTGAAGAGACATTCCAGTTGAATAGGTTTTCTAGCTAAGAATTAGTGCCCCAGTTTTCAAGAGGACGCGGAAATCAAAAGCTCAGAAGACTACCTTTATCACTTCCCTGGTCTAACGGGAGAACAGTGGCTGTGGGTGGACCTGAGTTGAACTAGCAGTCATTAACTTCTTCGCTTAAGTAAGCTAGCAATCCACTTCTACTTCCGCGAGGGGTATGATATCGAACCAGGTCTGAACTATGGTTTCATAAAAGTTCCTCTACTAATGCTAAATATGGCTAAGAATACCACATTTCTAAATATGGACGAGAGTAATCTCACTTACAATCTTATATTACTTGATCAACTTATTTGTCTGTTACTCATTTTCAAAGTCCTAAACGTTCAAAAAAGCACCCAGTACAACTTCGAATACACGTGCAGAGTGAGAAAGAGAGCTGGTAAGTGTCAGCCGTCCTGGGTTTGTCCGCTAATCGCTGTGAAAGAACAACTGTTTGTTTAACTTGGCTTCCTTCGGCTCAGCACTGTTTTTTATGCTTGTGGCTGTTTTGAAAACTTTTCGAAATTCCCCAACTGCGGATGTACTTACGCACTGATGGTTGGTTGTTTCGGAGACTTTGATGAGCTGTTGATGAAATTGCTTAAATTCGAATTTTCAAATACGCTAAACGTAGCTCGTGGTAGGTATGTCTATAAATAGAAAATTAAATGATAAAAAAAACAACAGTAATAAAGAAATTTTGAAATGTTGGGTTATCGGCTTTAAGTTTCTTTCTTTAGCTGACAGCAAAACCGGTCATTGTTCTTTGTTCAATTGATTTAAGGGGACCCGGTGGTCTAGAAATTTAAAAAAATCGATTTTTTTTTTTTTTTTCAATATTTCGAAAGTATAGTATCTTAAGAATATACTGTGAAATTTTCATGCGGGAATTCCCAATATTTAATATACCTTCTACAGCCCATTAACTAGGAAGAGAGCGGGCCGCGCGCTACTTTACCTCAAACTTTGAACTCATTTATCTCGAAAAGACTTTATTCGGCCCGTGTTGTCAAAAAAAAAAACGATTCAACCAGCGTCAATGGCTATCACTCGTACTAGAATCATATTATTATTTCAATTATTTCGTTTTGTTATTAAAAACTGAAAAACCCCGATTTTTAGAGTGTCAAATTCAAAACCGCGCCATTTTGTCAATTATGTTTTTGTTTTATTCTAGTCCGGGACGTTACTACAGTCATAGTTATTAATAATCTTTTTGGTTTTTGTGTTTCCGATAAATAGAAGTGCCAAAATGGACAACAATTTTTCGGGAGGGTCAGGTTAGGTTAAGTTAGCCCGGTTGACAATAAGCCACGCATAGACCTTTTGGTCCCTAGCGATACCAGATGGAGACCGACCTCTATGAATACAGAAAGTAGACATCATGTAGGATGTCAGCGCTTTTGGCGAATCTAAGCAGCGCTGGGAGAACCGCTTTTGAGACGTCCTCTAGACCCTCAAACAATGGGGCTCCCAGGCATCTTAGTCGCGATTTTAACACTGCCGGAAAAACGCACAGAAGATGTCATAAAGTTTCCTGAATATCCTCTCTGCATTTCCTGCATTTGTCCGTGTTAGCAATCCCTATCTTGTACGCATGTGAAGCCAATAGATTATGACCTGTTAGCATACCTATGATAGCTCTGCAGTCATTCGCGAGAGCGTGAGTACGAATTGAGTCAGTTTTTTGTCGTGAGTTCTGCACATGACTTTTGCTGTTTTGCATGTGGTCAAGTTAGTCCATCTAGCTTCCACTCGCCTTTTCATGTGGTCGTCTCTTGTTCAAAAGTTAGTCTAACAGCACTTTTTGCTATCTCATCTACTATTTCGTTCTCCATAATGCCTTTGTGACCAGGCACCCAATAGATATGCAGCCTACTGTTTGCGGCTAGCCTTTCTATGGCCTGCCTGTTCTGTCGAACATTTTTTGACTTAATACAATATGAGCTTATTGCTTTTATTGCTGCTTGACTGTCCACGTATATATTAATTGTTGAGTTCTTTCTTGTCCTGTTCCCCACAGCAAAAACTTCCGCTTGGAAAATACTGCTGTGGTCTGGGAGCTTGACCCGCTCCCACTCCGTCTTAAGTTTAAGAGCCGTCTGTATAGATGTGAAAAGTTCCATGGCCAGGTTTCATGCCTTTGTGCCATCTCTCCTCTCTCTTCGGGAGGGTCAACTTCAGCGCCATTTTTTAAATTATTAAAATAAAAAAAAATTTTTTCAGCGCCATTTTTAAAATTATTAAAATTAAATTTTTTTGTATGAAGATAAAAAAAAAACCTAAAAAATTTAAATATTGTTTTACATGTCTTTTTTATTGTAAAAAAAAACTCCTGAAAATATTCTAAATTTTCGAGCTCTAGACTACCGGGACCCCTTAAGCAATTTGTATGTGTTCAGATTACTAAACTGTGATAAGGATCTTAATTTAAGCTGCTATGAGTTTGTTTTTTAAAGAGAGCATCAGTTCCAAACATTCCAAATTTGAAAAGGTAATGCATTGCTTTTGTTATCAAATAATTTTTCATGATTTGTGAGATCGTTAAATTCAAGTCAACCCTAATCGAGATGAAGATACTCAACTAGTGCTTTCTGATAAGCCCCAGTGCTTAGGCTTGAAGTTATTGTAGAAACTCTGCTTTGAAGTCTATGTACATAGAAAACGGCAGTCACCTTATTTTACTGCAGAGACGACGCGTTTCATCAACTCATCATTACTTCGACTCGTACACAAAATAAAAGCATAAGTATAAAACCATTATAAAACCATGAGCATGGAGTTCTTGTTTAGTGGTCTTAACAATTTTATCTGTTTAAATATTTCCGTACTCCTATTTTTATTCAACTCCGTCAATCAATTTTTATCCTTCGTTGCTCTTCACTGCACCTTCTACGACTTACCCATATTTCGCTCCGTTTTGAAGAACTCAGTCCCAAATCCAATAAGACACATAAAAGTGCTGATGGAAATTGATTTATGTCTTCGACATGTTATTCTTAGTGATGGCTTAACATCTCACCCTCGCAGTCGCTTTATTGTATTATATCAGGCTGTATTATACGTGTTTTTTTTTTTGCTTGTTTTAATGTTCCTCTATCCTCCTTTCGGCATTGCATTCAACCACATTAGTAATTCTTTTTTATCATTTCATCATTTTTTTTTTGTTTCATGTACAGACAATTAGATTTGTTTTGTCAGCAATAAAATTGAGAAAGAACCATAATTTTAAGTTGAAAACAATAATAATTTTTGTCAGCAATGAAAGTTGAATTTTCAGAAAAGTGTGTTGGTTGGTGTAGGTATCTTCCAAAGATAGCTTTTGGCGCAATTTGATTTATTTGCTGCATTTTTTTCTATTCCTTTGTATTTGTTTTATTTTTCTTCCCTATTTGATGCCCTTCCATTCGCATACGTTTTTGCGCTGTAAATGCCTCTTACTAAATTCATCCTACAACTCCAGCTGCCTACCTTGTCGTTTGTCATCAATTGATGTCTATCAATCATGGATAATGACTCGGTTTAGATATCAAAACCAAAATAAACAAAAAAAATTATAATCGAAAAATTGACAGCCGCACCACTTCATTTGTAATATCAGCTTTGCATCATTGCGCTAAACAATTTGTTGTATTGTTTTTTGTATCTGCTTTCCTTCTACTTAGATAGCGCCATTATTACTCGTTATTTGCCATTGTTCTTTATTTTTATTTCATTTTTTTCTGCCCCATTCTGCTCTCAGTTTCCTCATATTTGACTGATTGTATGACTGAATGTCTGTGTGGCAGTGGCTTCTGGGCTCACGTTGTATTTGGTGTAAGAAATTATGTCACCCTTAGAATACACCATCAACCCCTAGCATCAGTTCTCATCCGTTTGGTAACAACGCGGGGAAATACAGCTATCTGCCTCTCCTATCAATCTTGAAGCAGTTTGTTACTATTTAGCGTTTCCTTTTTTGTCTCTTTAATATTTTATTTGTCATTCTGGTCAGCTTTTCTATATTTATCTGTTAAGTTGATATGTTCACTCTACCGCCACGTACTCAGAAAGGCACATACAAATGCAATAAATCAATGAAGATTGAGAGACAATATTTTACTCCATTCGTTATTACCAAATATTAAACTTTTTCCTTCATTCATATTTTGTCAAAATCTTCTAGAATGTTAAGTAGATTATTTGTGGTGGCTATATTTGCTCATACAGGATTTTTCATGCAACGTTTAGAATTTGAACTAGCGACTTTGGACTTTGATAGGAACATTTTTTCCGTGTTTGTTCTTGAAGACGCACGCTATAGTGCTTGAGCCTGACAGCAACTCGATTGGTCCAGCCAGGGCTTGATCACCACAGTGGGTTATAATTTTTTCCATATTAAATGCTCAACGATTTCTAATGCTGCTAGGTGCTTTTAGGCAGGGATACAGCGGATACCTCTTTTGTGATTCCGAATAGTGGTCGACTCGCAAGTTCCTGAAAACTTGCTAACCAAAAGAGGCCCTTCGATTTGGTGTAAAATATTAAGGCGCGCAGCACAAATTGGATTAGAAACTCGGTCAAAGAATCTGTCTAACTATAATATGGGAATAAGACTCAGAGTAAAGTTTAATTCTAAGTTGCTCTTTGTTTGTTTTTTTGTGTTTTTTTTTAAGTCAAATTTTAACCCTTCTTAGCGTGAACGACGTACAAAAACTAGCGAAAACAAAAGAATATCGAAGAGTAGTCAATACTGGTCAAAGTGTCGCGTATCTACTATTTTGATCCCTGATTTATATACAGGGTGAACAATATGAAGTGCTACCAACTTCACACTGCTTGTATCTGTAAAACAGCTCATGACATGAACGTCAAAATTGTGCTAATGACAGTTCAATAAATTGTTTATAAGCCATTAAAAGCATTTGCGTCTCAGTTTTGTTGAATTTTTTTTCTGTGATGGAATTCAAACGAATTAGTGTGATTGCGTTATATTTGGCTGGAAAATCACAACCAGCCATTGTTCGTGAGCTCAGTCACCTCAAAGTGAATAAAATGTTTGTGTATTGCACTATAAAACGTTACAGTGTTACTGGTAGCATTGCAAAACGCTATGAAGGCGGACCAAAAAACCGACACAGCGCCAGAAATGGTTCGGAAAGTGAAGGCTCGACTTGAACGAAATCCACGACGAAGTGGAAGAAAAATGGCCAAAGAACTAAACATATCGCAAGACAGCATTCGACGCATATTGAAAAATGAGCTCAAGGTCAAGGCTTACAAGTTCCAAAAAGCACACGATCTTTCACCCCAGCAAAGAAAAAAAGTTCGGTGCGAAAGAGCAAAGAAGTTGTTGCGCTTGCACGAACGTGGCGAATTTTCTAACATTGTGTTTTCTGATGAAAAAAATTTCCCAATTGAGCAGTTCATATACACTCAAAACGATCGTGTTTACTTGACCGAACGCTCATACGAGAATTTGAGCCTACGTAGGGCCACTCGAAGCAATTTCCCATCGCAAGTAATGGTTTGGGCCGCAGTGACCGCTGATGGACGCTATCCTATCGAGCCTGGTGTCAAAGTGAATGCGACTTATTATCGGGAAAATGTTTTACAAGCTGCTTTAGAGCCGTAGACAAGCAAACATTTTGGTCGTAGACCATGGACGTTCCAACAGGATTCGGCACCGTCTCATAAAGCTCGTGTGAACCAAGAATGGTTAAAAAATCATGTTGCTCATTTCATTTCGTCCCCATAATGGCTTTCGAATTCGCCATCTGGTCCATTTTGGAGAGCAAAGTGAACACTAAAAAATATGCCAGTATGGATGCGCTGAAAAAAGCGATTATACGAGAATGTGCCAAAATACCTCAAGATCACATACGTGCAGCATGCAACTCATTTTTTGGCCGTTTGAAGGCTATAGTCAAGGCAAAGGGTGATCATATCGAAGTTAAGTGAATATATGTTGAAATTGTAATCCTTTTGAATAATTTTGTCTTTGAAATCAATAAAAACTAATTTCACACAAAAAAGTTAAAGTGTTTTGAATAGGTAACACTCCAAATCGTTCACCCTGTATATCCTCATATACAAGTACCTAATTGGCGCACATATCCTTTATCAATTTTTACCAAGCTTCTCCTCCACCTTGCAGAGTGACAATGTCACTTTAGTGCCCTCAGTTTCATACCAGCTCCGAAGAGATGGTTTTTATGAGAACCTTTTCCATACGAGAAGTACACATGCAGGTTTTCCAATTGTTCAATGTGAAGAGAATGAAGAGAACGCTACCGAATATGAATGCAGTATTACCAAAGCGAAGAAACTTCTTTAAAACCAATATTTTTTCAAAACGAAAGTAAAAATTTGAAAACGACTATATAAAATTGAAATTGCATAAAAAAAGTTCGCATAGTGAAGATACAGACATACCTATGTATGTATGTATATGAAGATGAGGCATATGCATGTATCTATTCGCTCTTCTAGATTTTTCAATTTTCGGTTTTTGGCAACTTTTCCATTTTCAGCAACTAGGTATTTGCTGATCTCATGCGAAGAGGAGGCATGAAATATATTTCTTCTTTATTAATTTGATTAATTCATAGCACATTTGGTGCTTATTGCTGTCTTATTTGTTTATGTAAACTTTCTAAATACTCTTTAATTTGCTCCATTTGAACTAGTGACTGCTTACTTCCGGACTAGTTCAGATTTACTATACTTTTTCCATCATATGATATTTCTTGTCCACAACAGACTTCAAATCAAATCGATGGATCACGCACAAGCCCAATCCCGAAAATCCTACAAGCCAAAATCCATTTTCACTTTTTTCCGTCCTTGCGCAATCAATTCGACAACCGTCCCACATAAACTTCGTAAAGTTATCACTCATAAAACTAAATCGCATCCAAACTCTTCGACAATTGGCCGTAAATTATTACACATATTTTTCGTATAAAGATAACGGTTACGGTGGCACATTTGATGTATTTTCATAAACGCCTGCAATACGCTTTTACACGCAACTTTACGAAGCTTTAACCAGCATTTAACGTTCATGTAAACTAATAAGAAATGCGCATACGCCATGTAGGACCGCACACTGCAATGATGTAAAAAAAAATATAGACTAATAAAAAAACAAATGTCATAGCAAATAATATCGCTTTAACTTCGAATCATTGTTAATCGGAGAGCATAAACCCTTTTTGTGAGCAACTGAGTGGAATATGGCTGTTGAAAAAGGTTTCATGTGTGCGCGTGTGGGCACTGAAGGGGCTCAGCAGTGACTTAATGTATTTCCTTATCATTTAATGCCTCACTATAAGCGACAACAGTGTCTTCGTATTTTAAGCTTTAACTGGCTGCACTGGAAACTGGAGCTCCTAAATGTGTACATGTATACACGCGCACACACATACACATAAATAATCGCATTACATTTTACCACATGAACACCGTACGATAACATTTACTGTCTCTCATCGCTTACGAATTTATGTTGCTGTCTTGTCGTTAGTTTTTCTACACCCATTTGACGTTTAACGGTACTGCTACCAAAGGCTTGAAGTTGATAGGGCAGTATGGCAGTGTATGTTTGTATGCATCATCTGCTGTTGGATACACTTAACCCATTACTGGCAGCTGCGTTAGCGATATGCCTTACGGGCACTTATTTTTATTATTTTTAAAACATTAAATTTTATTTTATAGAGCTTTGTCGATACTTTTTATTAAATAAATGAAGGGGGAAAAAATCATGAAAAATGCTACAAAATTATAAGTGAAAATTTCACTACAAAGTAGGCCACATACAGCCAGTCCAAATTAAACGTAATCTACTTTTGCAATCTGGGCTTCGATTTTGCTGAAATTTTGCACGAAATTTATGGTCGAACTTTTAGAAATGGACAAAAAAGAAATTTTGGAAGAAATTTATACTCGAACTTTATGAAATGGTCAAACAAAAATTTTAACAATTTTTCACCGAAGTTATGAGAGAGGCAAAAATTAAAAATGGTCCCCATCCAGAAGTACTAGAAAGCAACTCCTTCAGATATGCTTCACATTTTACTTGTTCTCACTGACTACCAACAATTAGGGGAAATTTGTTACAAATTCCATTTAACGACGTAAAAATGTTGCTTTTACAATTCTAAACTGCTTTGCTGTTAAAACATCAAATTTGTCTTCGATATATTTTCAATTTAAGCAACTGGTATTTTCAACTGATATATTTAGCATGGCGCTATGCCACGAAGCATCAACTATCAGCCTCTGCATCAGTCATTTACCAATCTATAAACTAGTAAATATGAGCATTAATTAACGAAGTAGTTAGCTTATGCATACGTATGTGCCCTGTTGAGGAACTAACTCAAAATGGATAAAAAAAAGGAATTATTGACATAACTCTAATTATTTTTACCTCTAACGTGTGATATTCTTGAATTCATTGTATTAGAAAAAATATTTGTCATTCATACCTCTCTAACTGGACAATTTGTAACTAGGGCAAATCAGGGCACTATGTAACTAGTACAAATGAGGTCACTCTGCAACTAGTTTAAATCAGATCACTCGGTAACTAGTACGATTTCTTCCATAAAAATACCAATTTATAAACCAAAATGCTTGCTGAGTAATTGTGTTTTTCAATAGCGAAACCTTCCGCTCCTCTTATACTTCTAACACCAAGCGGACACACACAAAATCCGCCTGCTCCGTTCAAAGTTCATTCAACGCATATCGCTACTAGCAACCATTCGCACTTCTTATTATGTCTTGCATTTCTCCACAACATTTTTTTTTTTTACTCTATTTTACTATTTACCCATTCACTGCCACATAATCGTCGCTCTGATTTAATTGCCTCATTTCAATAAAGATTTTTAATAATCTGTCAGTTAGTTAGATCGGCAGACACAATAGATAACGGAGGAAGCAAACAGGAGGCACCCAAGCAATGTACCATGCAACGCTGTGCTGCTGTAGCCAGTTGTCGTAGGATGGTTGGAAAAATATCAAGTAGAATGTTTGATGAGAAAAAATGAGGATGAACAACAACTGTTAATAATTTTTCTGCATTTCTTCTCCGCCGCCTATTTTTTTCCACTTCTGCCCTACGTAATCAGAGTGCAGAGTTTTATAAGATGCAGTGCAATTGCGCAGACACACACACACGCACACGAATTCCGCTTGTATATATATGTACATACATACACACATATACACAACCTTCTATTGCTTGCTCGAAGGATGCCAGCGCTGCTTCATACATTGCTCTAAATAACTTTGCTACTTTTCTAGCTACTTGCGGCATTGAATATTGCATTTTGCCTTTTGTATTTTTTTTTTTAATGTAAGCTTTCTTGATTTTCTTGTTTATGATAGTTGTTGTTGCTTCTCGTCTCACTGCAGTTGTTGTATGGATTTCATTGAATGCCACTGATGAGAAAGTAATAACAAATGAACCGAACCTGAAGTGAAGCTGATGAGAAAATATCGATGGAAAAATATTGTATAAATCAAAAATATTGTAATAATGAAAATTGCTAAGCAGCAGCATTGTGTGCAACAGTTGCTCACCTGTAGTGGTAGTAGTAGTAGTAGTAGTGGTGCGAGATAGGTGAACCAGCATGCAATATTGCGAATACTTTCAATTACGTGCTCTGCATCTCAAGGCTTCATTGAGTAACTTCTGCTCATTTCATTTTTCTACTATATTTCGATTTTCTATATGAATTTCCGCTTCATTGGCAGCGAGTGAATGCAGTCAAGTGCATTGTTCAATTTTTCAATTGGTCTTTTGCGCTGTTAGTTACCTTGCAGAAAAATATGTGCAACGTCTTATATTTGAAAATGTTGAAGGAATTTCGAATTAAATATTAAACAATTTTTTTTTTTAAAGAAACTTCTAATAGTAATATCGCATTGACCGTTTTGAGCTGAATCTATATATGCGCAAAATTAATCATCCAATTTTGTCAAAGTGGCTTTGAGTGGATATAATGGCTCTTCGTACATCACATAAAAGAAAGCTATTATGAATATTGGAATCATATTATCGAGCGGAAAAAAATCTTGGCATAGCAGAGTCCAGGACGAGTAGATACTATTTAACTCAGTAAGAGCTCTCGAAAGTTGTAGAAGTAATTATTGGAGTTTGAATTGACTGTTTCGACGTTAATTGGATAATAAAATCGTAAAGTTTTGTGAAAAACATTGAAGCCAATCTGTTTAAGAAATTCGGGACTATCAACAGAATCACAAATAACAGCTAAAGCAAACATAAAGCACTGAAGGGTACGCCAATTGGCAAGGGACTCCAGGTTTTGCATAAATCTTTCACTTAAATTCAACCGTCTGGTAATGCCTAGTTATGAGGCCCATCCTCTGGTTGATATTTCTTCGTGCGATGCTCTGAGCGGCATACATCCACGGTTTTGCGGAGTATAGCGCTGCATCTTGTCTGTTTGTATACTGCAACTATCGAGCATCAAAGTCATAAGAGTTAAATATGATGATCGCGCGATGACTTTGATAGCCTCATTAATTTTGTATATATGAAGAAGCTGTGCTATAGACCTATGACTTCCTTCGCCTAGCACAAGCGCCTACAGTTCTTTGCTGTGCTATGAAATAATTCATTGAAATCACGCACTGCTTGCCACTTACCTACTTGGAAAAATTAACTCTAATGGTTGAAGAGGATTGAAAATATTCTCCATGTTGATCGCCTCGCTTTTGCATTCATTTGAACGAATTTTCGAAGCATTTTGTCCAGTCCCGTTTTCAGTGCGTATTTTACATTGTGTGGAATGCCACGCCTATGCACCATTTTCACGATAAAGTGATGATGCACATTTTTTTATTCTCCTCGTACTAATGTCCAAGAATGCCTCAATCTCACGATACATGGCATGCCGATCTTGCTCAATCACTTCGCGTACATCCTCACTATTATCTGGCACAGCAACTGATTTTGAACGGCCTTCTCGGAGTTTGTTGGTGAATGAACAGCGACCATGATAAAGTGATTTTAGTTCAACGATGCATGCTTGTCTTGTTAATGCTCGACGGAAATTGAGTAAAATATTCACAGTTTAAATCTATTTTTTTACCGATATGAGTTTTTAAAGTCACTGTAAACACCACTAATATGGCGCGACCATCAAAATGTTCGCAGTAATTTTATAGTAAAATACGTCAAATTTACCTGTGAAAAGGTCAGATGATGTCTGGCAACAGTAGAACTAACCAAGGCTGGAAATATAAATAGTAATCCGCGTATAACAAAGCGCTTAGTCTGGATCTAAACTTTCCACAAGAATGCTAAGAAAGCAGTGCTAGAATAGAAATGTCAGGACAAGACCGCGTAGTTAGCTCTACCTTACCGAAAATCTAAGTATAGCTGCCTCAACATCATCAGTCATTTCGCGGCTTGACAACTCTTATTGACGGCTTTTGCATACGAACTCAATAAATTGATTTGCTTACCTCTAGGCTGAAAATGCACCTAACATGAGAAAATGCAACCGACTTGAGAAAATGGAACAAAATTTAGTCAGCATATCTGAAACCTACCACCTTCTAACAGGCGAAACATGAGACAACTGATTACGATATCCAACTTTGTGGTATAGGTATTTAATTTATTCAAAAATATTCAAAATGTTTTCGAATGCTTTCTGCCCAGTTTTTTCACCAAACTTAAACACTCTCTCAGCTTTTCCATGTATGAGTGAGAACGAAAATCTGCTAAATCATCGGATTCAGCCGGCTTCATAAATTGAACTGCTTGAATCTTTCTGAATTTGTGGGTAACCTTTAAAATAGACTTCCAAATCTAAGACAAAATAGACTTTAACCACTTTGATTTAGATATTGAAGAACCCAGAAGACAATTAAGAAGAGAAATCGGTATTAATACGCTTTAATATTTTCATGCTTGTCAATGAAGCTAAGAAGTCTGTCAACAGCTACTTATGGGGATTCAAAATATGCAGTATATTTGGCGCCTGCATGCACATGCTTAATCAACGAAAGGCCAAAGAAATGTAAAGAAGATTAACTGATTAAAGTTACAGTTACTGTGATCGCCATGCGTTATCCAAAATGTTAAAAACTAACAAGAATCGTAGCTCTTTCCTTCCCATTTCTAGACTGAATTTCGCATTTTCTTTTTGTGACCTGTGGGGTTTTTTCAATTAGCGTGGGTTGAAATGGGCACCTTAGGCATCAATAAAAGTGTTGCGGTATTTCCGCAAGCTTGTCTTTGCAAGCGCGTAGTTATATAGTTGTATTCGTCGCATCGGTTCACGCTAGAGCTTTTTGGAAAGCTCTTTTCATGTGCTAACACGTGTTCGATTAATTGTTGTTTGCTTTTAGTCGTTCGTGAGTTATAGCGTCCACAAACATGGAGCAAAACAAAGAGAAAATACGGCATATTTTACAGTACTACTACGATAAAGGCAAAAATGCATCTCATGCTGCCAATAAAATTTGTGCAGTTTATGGACCCAATACAGTTTCCATTTCCACCGCACAACGATGGTTTCAACGTTTTCGTTCTGGTGCAGAGGTGATCGAAGATGCGCCACGGTCCGGAAGGCCTGTCGTCAAAAACTGCGATAAAATCGCTGAATTGGTCGAAAGAGACCGGCATAGTAGCAGCCGTAGCATCGGCCAAGAGCTGGGCATGAGTCATCAAACCGTTATAAACCATTTGAAGAAGCTTGGATTCAAAAAGAAGCTCGATGTATGGGTGCTACACGACTTGACGCAAAAAAACATTTTTGCCCGTATGGATGCATGCGAATCGCTTCTGAATCGCAACAAAATCGACCCGTTTTTGAAGCGGATGGTGACTGGCGATAAAAAGTGGGTCACTTACGACAACGTGAAGCGCAAACGGTCGTGGTCGAAAAGCGGTGAAGCTGCCCAGACGGTGGCCAAGCCAAGGTTCTTCTGTGTGTTTGGTGGGATTGGCAGGGAATCATCCACTATGAGCTGCTCCCCTATGGCGAAACGCTCAATTCGGACCTGTACTGCCAACAACTGGACCGCTTGAATGCAGCACTCATGCAGAAGAGCCCAGTTTTGACAACGCCAGGCCACACACATCTTTGGTGACGCGCCAGAAGCTCCGGGAGCTCGGATGGGAGGTTCTTTTGCATCCACTGTATAGTCCGGATCTCGCACCAAGTGATTACCACCTATTTCTGTCCATGGCGAACGAGCTTGGTAGTCGGAAGTTGTCCACAAGAAAGTCCTGTGAAAATTGGCTCTCCGAGTTTTTTGACAATAGGGAAGCGAGCTTCTATAAGAGAAGCATAATGAAGTTGGCATCTCGTTGGAAACTCATCATCGAACAAAACGGCGCATATTTGACTTAAATCGCATTATTATAACCAATTTTATGAACAATTGAAAATTCAATAAGAATACCGCAAGACTTTTTTGACAACCTTTATCAAAATCACAAATAGTCTTGGTATCTGACGCAAAGCGGATAGGTACAGGTTCTTCCCTCCAGAATATGCTCACTTGTATTTAATAAACATATTTTGTGTGGGGCTTCCACAGCTCAATAGCGATTCGTTTCAATTTTTAGGATCATTTTGAAGCTACTGAAATGACAAATAGCTAACCAACTCAAAGCCCCATTAGAAAACAAAATGCACACAGGTAGTCTTAAAATATTAGACATTAAAAGAAATGGTTCCATGTAAAAATATTCTTTAAGGCTGGTAAATCTACAACTCGAAAAATAAAAAGAATTAATAGGGTGATCAGAAACGTCCAATTCCAATAGTTGAAATTTACTTGGCAGTTAAAGAGTACTTTTCCGGCTTTTGTTGGAGTCATAAAGTTCAAGCCATTTATAAATGACCGGCGTTACTCGGATTATTTATTTCTTTATTTAAGTCCATGTACATACAAAAAAAATAGGATTGGAAGGAAGCCCTTCTCATTTCTTCAGCGAGTTCAATAAATTTATTATTACTGAAGAAACAGGCGAGAATGGAAGACAGCTTGACAATTTGGCATCATTTTAGTCTGCCGTACAATATCCAAGCCGTACACATACTTCAAATCAGTTTTGACTGACTGGAGTAAATTTAACACTTGAAACCAAAACCGTTGAGCTCGGTTTTATATAAACAATACACTCTGAAGTTGTCAGCTTCGCGTTTTATGCTCAAACTTGTGAAGGCTCAGATTTTTTCTAGAATATAATTTCCTTAATTCACGATGAAATAAAAAATTTGAAAACCCATATTGCAAAGGCAGACGACCTACACAATCGCCGGTACTCACGATTCGAACAAGAGAACACTGAGTCCCTGAGCATTGGAAAATCAGCAACAACACGCAGCTCCACCAGCTCAGTGTCTAAAAATGTTAACTCCTTTTTTCTTTGTCAAAATGCAGGCATATATGTATATATATACACTCATACACATGCATATTTATCTGCACATCTATTAATTCGCTTCCATTACTTGGCTGTAGGCTTTGCAACAAAACGCTTTGATCTCAATCAACTGCAGCGAAGTCAAATTTAAATTTTGTATTACTTGTGCAAAGCGAAGAGAGCGAAAAAAGTTTATTTTGTATTGTTGAAATGAATGTTGAAAGGCTGTCTCATTTAGCAAATCCCATTTGAAATTTTAGCTTCATTAAGGCATGTAAGGATAGGGCACATACACACACACACATGCATACGCCGTATGCTCTTAGGTGCGCATACACACACACGAGCACATGCAGGCGCAGTGCGTACGTAAGCCGTCGCAAGGGCGTTGCCCACGACAAAAGCTCATTAGCGCAAGCACCCAGTAGGAACAATAAAGTGCCGTTAGTACACGTTTTTGCACAAATGATAGTTTCATAAGCTAGCTGAGAAGTACAGGCAAATACTAGCGAATAAAGTAAGTATTACAAATTGCTGGCGAGAACTGCATTTTTTATTTTGGTATTCTTTTATTTGGAGATTTTATCAAGTAGGATTCGCCGGCACATTTAAAAGTTTGCCTTTTATTCCTCAGCAAAATGACGCCCGCTTATCAGGGAAGCAGTGCATTGTACATGATACAAATCGCTTAGTGGCCACTTATTGTAGAGTTTAAAAGTCTCTGCAGCTCAACCAGGCGGTGTGTCGTTTACCTGAAATGAGGAAAGTTCGTTAGATTGAGCTCCATGAAATGGAGTTCATGGCTCTCATTCAGCTGAAGCTCATATACCTTATCCAACCGAAGGCAGTTTCGGCATTTTCTAAGTATATTTCAGACAAAGCTATGTCAAGTAGATTCCAGCTAAAGAGTAACTAAAGTTCATTAGAGATCCATCCGTGTGACCGGGCAGTTAGGATAAGAAATGAAAATGCATCCCAACCAACAAAATGTGCCAGAATTTCTATGCCTGGCGCTCTGTAAACGCTTATTACCAAGTTGTAGTAGATGCGAGATTTTAATCAGCAGAACTTCATACAAAAAGGTATGTATATGCGTTTACCAGACTCAGCGGGCGTCTTTCAGTGAGAAATCTTCGCCGTTTTCGCAGCTCAAAACATTATTTGCGATTCTAGTAAGTTCTAGGAATATTATCACCATCTTTTCGCACAGTCAGGCTGTAAAAAACTTTTGGCTCCACAATAATGATTTTTAGCTCTGTAATCAGTTCAAAAACTGCATGGCAAGTGATGTCTTCTCACACAAAATGTATCACTGATTTTCGTGCAACGATGCAGTAACAGTCGTAGTTTCAAAATTGCTTACGAGTGGACTGGGCCGACTAGAGTTAGCAGAAGACTAGAAGAGGGTTCCGACCCTATGAGTTACAGTTTAGGGTGGAATATCTCAATACCAGCTATGCTTGACTAATTGCAGATGAAAGGATCGGCAGTACTGTGAGTTCTGCAAGAGTTTGTGTACTTGAAGAAGACAATTTTTAATTATATCTGAAGCATAGATTGCAGCTATCCTCGAGCTGTACAAGTTACTAGGTACTGAGTATTGGATGCTCTCACACACAGGCCGGGATAGATGTACAATAGGTACAATAACCAATTCTAATCACCCAAGAAATAATAAGGGTATTGTTTTGGTCTTGGAAAGAGGGGTTTGAGCAAACCTTAGGTTGTTAGTCTAAGTGAGCTGGGCAAAGTAAACTTACTGTTGTTTGTTTCAAGTTTTAAACTCCTGAGACTGCATTTAGTGGAAATAAGAAGCTCCGCTCAAGATAACTTTTTTATTGTTTTCGTTTTTAAGCTTAATTGCAAGATTCGCGTTTTTAGCGCTATTTGAAGTTGTAATCACTCGCCACATCAATCAAATAACAATAACCAGTTAGCCAAGCAATCAAATAGCCCTGGGACGAGAAGGAATTTTTTTAATGAAATTTAATAAATGTGAGATTGATACTTTTAAGTCCAGGGAAAAAATCTGGGATGTAAATTAAGTGCCACAGAAAGGTTTGAAAAATTAATTCGAAATGCTTACAAAATCTTTTAAGTTTGTATATCTACATCCTCTTGAAGATCTAAAATATCAACAGCTTATATTTAGAAATGTAGGAAGCAATATAACATTTTTACAATTTAAGGCAGCATGTTTTTTTTTTGGTATGGTGACCCAATGCAAGACATGTCACGCAGAGTGTCATCAATCGACTTGATAATATAAATTTTTTTTTTTTCAAATTCAAGTCATTTATTTCATTATTTATACTATTTTTGACATATCTTTTTGTATGATGACCCAATGCAAGACATGTCCCCGAAAACATCATCGAACAGTGATTTGATAATATAAATTTAATAATAACATATTTATATTTTGAAATTTAGAAAACAAAATATTTTTTTTCACTAACGCAGCAGTTTTGTTGTATGATGACCGAGTGCAAGACATGTCACACAGAGTGCCAGCGAGCAGTGGTTTGATAATATGAAATTTTTTTCCAAATTTACGTCACTTATTTCACTAAATTTACTCTTTTTGTATGGTGACCCAAGACATGTCTCCCAAAAAGTCATTAAGTAGTGCTTTGGTAATGTATATATGTATATATAAATTTTGTTTTTAATTTAAGCCATTCATTTCATTACACTTACATATTTTGAAATTTTTTGTATGATTACCGAACGCTTATTAGACAATTTAAGCCATTAGTTTTGTTGTATGATGACCCGATACAAGAGATGTCCCCCAAAATGTGATCGAACCGTGATTTGATAGTATAGTATTTTTTTTTTAATTTATGCCTCTTTACGCATTTTGATTTTTTTTTTGTATCATGACCGAGCGCCTGACATGTCCCCAAAAATGTCATTGAACAGTAACCAGTAGATACTTTGGCAATTTAATAGTTATTTTTGTAATATAAGTCATTTATTTCATTACAGTGTTGTTTTTTTTTTTTGTATATGATGACCAAATGTAAGACATGTCCTCCAGGATGTCACCAAACAGTGATTTGATAAAATAGTATTTTTTTTTTTCAATTTATGCTACTTATTTCATTACTT
Organism: Anastrepha fraterculus; assembly: GCA_037575425.1. Taxonomy (NCBI): domain Eukaryota; kingdom Metazoa; phylum Arthropoda; class Insecta; order Diptera; family Tephritidae; genus Anastrepha; species Anastrepha fraterculus. Next base: position 136,377 of record JAYXIM010024494.1, on the reverse strand, counting down.
TTACTCATTTTGAATTTCTTTTTTGCTAGATGACACATTGCAAGACATGTCTCTCAACATGTCATCGACCAGTAGATACTTTGGCATATAAAAGTGCCATTTCCTAAGGAGCAATGAGCACCAGAAATTTATATTTATACCGATTCTTGGAAATCACAACTCGACCTCAGCAGCTTCAGCAGCAATCTCCCTTCGCGCACTCATTGCCTCACTGGCAGCTGCTCATAAAATGTCAATTGCTGCTTATCACATTGCAATCGTTACTTTTCGAATACTTACAAGCAAAAATTCTCTCATATAAATATATTTATTTATGTTCGAATGTGGTAAAAAAGAGGGTAGTAATTTGTGCGTTTGTCTTGACGCGCCAAACGCAGGACAAAAAAAAAATCAAATTAAAAGGCGATGACATAAGCGGCGAAGCTGAAGCAACTGAAGCAGTGTAGAGTAAAAGGGGAAGTTGAAAAGCGGATGAAAGAAGATTCACAGTAAATAATATATGTATATGTGTTTGTGTGTGTGCCTGCACAAATCGTTATTGGTGGTTGATTTGTCTGATGACTTTGCATCCACTGTCTGCTGCTGAGACCAGCAAAATTTGAGCCAGCGCATACATAGACCCACAAACGAACACAAATTGTAACCAGAGACTTACCTTCTTAATCATATAATTCATATACACATCCATTTTATACCCTTGTGTGTTTGTGTATTTTCGCTCATGTCACAATTGTTGCCAATCATTTTGTGGGCGCTGCCGAGATGTCATATAACCACTCAAAGGGAGCTAGAAAGTACTGGATGAATAAAAGAAATTTAAAGCCAAAAACCTTTATTACAGCGACGATAAAATCTGAAACAAATACTTGAAAAGCCAGTTGCTTTTTTGTTACTCACACTTGGGGGAGGGATTCACAAAGTTTTGGAGTTAGGTTCGTTATGTTGTAAAATTGTCAAATTGGTTTGACAAATTTCAAATTTAAACGTTTTTCATTCGCTTTGTTCACTTGAATCTGTGGGGTGGGGAAATGCGGAAAGGGGAGGGGTGATGTGCGTTTAAGTCGGGCGTTTTGAATTCGCAATTTGTTTATGGGTGGTTTTAAAAAGTAATTGCGAGCTTGTGAAAAAATGCGCGTACTTAATATGAAAGCACGAATTGCACCGTGTAACAAACATTTTTTTTTTGGATTTTGCTAGAAAGTAATTAGTCGCAGTTGAAGTGTTGAAAAAAGGTTTTCTTGAATCAGATGTGAGAATATGATATTCTCAGGCTTACGAAAAAAGTAAGTTCAAATCAAGCGAAGCTGTTACCGATCACTCAGTTGATACACTTTTCTAGACTTTCTCTACTTCTTGTTGTTGTTGTAGCTGTTCACTAGGTCCTACCAGTGCGGTGTAGTCACCGATCGTTATCGTCTAACTCAGCTAACGGTAGTCCCAAGAAACGTGCTTTTTCGGCAGATTGGCTCCAGAGGGAGTGGGGTATTAGATGTGTGGGCTTAAGGGCGCATGTGGATTGGTGGTTAGTATCATGCGGCTACCTTCACATGCTGGATATAGATTGCTGGACGAGTCTGGAGAGGTTTAGAGGAGTTTAACTTGCTATAATACCGTAATTGAGCCAAAGTTGGGCGTGTCTCACGAAGCAGCTGAAGATTTAGTGGTTTGACTCTTGGACTCCTATAACTGCGTTGAGTGGTCGGGAATTTAGGAAGATGGTGAGAGTATCCCGATAAATGTCGTTTAATGTCGGTTTATATACTGACCGGTCTAGTAGTAGCAGTTGTGTTTGGTCCTGGATCTCATCGTTGCTCCTGACTCGCCTGGAAGGTTGCTCGGGCTCCACCAAATGTCCGCACGGATGATTCCTACCATAGCACCCTAGTAGAAATTGCTTGGTGAACATTATATTGTGGTCCGTGCCTGGGAGCCTGGAAACCTCGTTGTAAAGGTGCTGTTGAAGAGACATTACCCGGCATCGCGTTACTGTTCTGATAGCATTCATTTGACTGGTGTGGAGCTTTGTCTACTGCAAATGACTAGTACCGGGCGAGCAGACGGGCACAGCGTAATTTAGTAGCGGCCGGCCAATTTATTTAAATCTCGCCAGCAACATTTCTTTGTCTTTGCCACAAATGCTGCCGGCTAGCGATTATAGGACTTTGCTTGTTGCTGATTTTGAACCTTAGCGCCAATTGCGGTTGTATGCGTGGAAAAGAAGAGCAAACTATCGAAGGCGGCACCTAAAGTTTGTAGTTTTTAACGATCGGTATATGTGTGTCATCGCCTTTCACCTTTAGCTGCAGTCTGACCTCCTTCGTCCAGGTCGTCGTGGATTTAGTGGGCGGAAGAAGGAGTTTCCTCGCAGAAAAAAGCGAGAAAATCTGGCGCGATAAACCTTCACTTTGGAACAAAAATCGTCGATGTCATTGGCGGACGTTATTATCGAACAATCGTCAGCATAGGAGACCAGTGACTGAAGCTCCTTCTGCTGGTTAAGGGCGCTTCGAGATATAGAAGTTGAAAAGCAAGGGTTATAAGACACTACCCTGCAGCACATCTTGCTTTGACCTCCTCTGTTTTGAGCTATGAACTCAAAAACTGACACTTACTTCTTTTTCATAATAGAAGAATAACTGCTTAAGCGATTTTGGCAGAGTTTAATAAAGCGCGCCAGTCACTCCTTTCTCGTGCTAACCAGCGCCAGTTGGATAGCACCAAGTAAAGCCAGGCCCTTCTCCACCTGATTTCCACCTACACACAAAAGGCCCTTCACTTAAGTATTTGAAATTTTTGGTCAACATGGCTCAATTCTCATCGCTCAATGCGTTCAATTGTAATACGTGGACTCTTAAATGCTTTTGACGCTTTAAATAACATTTTTGTATGAATTATAATTGCATGAAGCCAACTTCAATTTTCAATAGCGCCTAAACTTCAGCGGCTATTTGTTTATCCACTGTGAATTATGAAAAATAGTGGAATTCCATTTGTAGATGAAAATTTTTCGGAAATTATGATATGATATAAAATTTTTGGGCCCGGATTTGAATTCGGCGCTTTAAATTTTTGTAGGTAAAAAAATATATAATATGTTGCATAGTGTTCTCCTTGAAATGGTTTTGTTTACATTCCGCTTGGCTGTTTTTGTTTTTTACGAGTAAACACTTGCCAAATATTCATAAATTTTTAACTTCTTAATATAAAATATTGATTTTAAATATTTATGTGTGTGCTTTAAATATCAGAAAGAGTATAAAACATTAGCTTAGGTTTGGTTACGATGGTTGCCACTCTTCATGAAAATGTAGAGGAGCCCGCTTAGGCCTGATGACCAATTGTGATACCACTTGCTTGGATTCAAGTTTCCTCTCTAATTTCCGGTGGGGTACAACCATTTCGTGTCTCTTATTAACGAAGACAAATTGTGCATGGCTGCCGATTCCAAGTCTGCCAGACATACAAAGAGGTTAGAGTTTCAACAACAGTGCCGCGTTCTGGGAAGAGCAAGACAGTGGCAGAGAAAGTTTTCAAAACTCTGCACCTCCTCTTCGTTGCTACAGCTGTGACATAAAAACTGTTGCTAAGGAGCAAAAAATGCTTCCAAATTAAATGGAACTCTAATGAAGTGAGACGTTTGCAGAGCACAGAGAATGCCAATCGGCTTACTTGTGATGAGCAGCAGAGTGGAAATGAGGTGGTTGCACTGTCATCGTTTGGTCACTATATTACTCTTACTTACTTGCTTAAAGGGTCTAATCAAGGATCACAGCCCTTTACCGGATTAAGGCCGACTGCAACAAGTCTTGCTAAGCATCTCTGCTTTGCGCGCGTCTTCTCGAATTTGTTATACCTAGCGATGACAGAGTTCCCACGATTCGGTCCTTCCATCGGAGGCAGGGTCCTCCCCTACGTCGTTGTCCTCTACCTTGCCATCCGAACACCTTCTTGGCTAGAGCTTCTGCATCCATACGCTCGACTTGGCCCAGGCAGCGCAAACGCTGAATATTAACCAGCTGACTTTTAAATAGATTATGAAATTTCATGCTACTACAGCCCAATGCACTATTTTAAAGGTACCACGTATTAATAATTTTTGACGATAGATTTATTAATTTTTTAATTTCAGCTATTTTTCTATAAAAATATAGTTCTTTCTACAACAAATTTCATATATATATATATATATATAATTGGCGAGTGCACCCTTTTTGGGTATTTGGCCGAGCTCCTTCTCCTATTTGTGCTGTGCGTCTTGATGTTGTTTCACAAATGAAGGGACCTACAGTTTCAAGCCGCCTCCTAAGGGCAGATATATTTATGAGGAGATTTTTCATGGCAGAAATACACTCGGAGGTTTGCCCTTGCCTGCCGAGGGGCGACCGCTATTAGAAAAATGTTTTTCTGAATTTTGGTGTTTCACCGAGATTCAAACCAACGTTCTCTCTGGGAATTCCGAATGGTAATCACGCACCAACCTATTCGGCTACGGCGGCCGCCGATATATACCTACGTCCAATATAAAACCTGTGCACAAAATTTATTAAAATTCCCTCGGCTTTGTTGTTCTTTAACCGCGTTATCACTATTCTCACCTCGCCATGGTCGGGTAGCTGAACGACAGTTCCATCGTCAACGATTGGGGTATCGGGATCTTCACATTCTCTGTGACATGCGCAGTTGTCACTATACAACAGGTTCGAGAAGAGTTCCCTTCATAATTTAAGTGTGCTCTGTACGTCAGTCGCTAGTTCGCCGTCTTTGTTCTCACAGTAAAACGCATCGGTCTTAAAACCTTCTGTAAACCGCCGAACTTTCTAGTAGAATTTTCGGGCGTTGTTCCAATTGACCAGAATCTCAAGTTTCTCGCACTCACGTATTTCAGTCTCTCGTTTTTTCTGTCTGATAGCATCCTTTCTTTCTGCGGTAGCATGACATTCCTCATCGTACCAATTGCTTTTTCGGGCTCGCCGAAATCCGATTTCTTCTTTGCCGACGGTACGTAAAGATCGCGAGATGTTGCTCCATTGCTCGTGCATGCCGGATTTTTAGGCAGTACTCTCTGAGAGCAAGAGTGTGGGTCGCGTGCTAAATCTTCTGGCTGTCTGTTGTGATTGCAGCTTTTCGATGTTGAACATTCTTCGCGTAGGTAGGTGTACGTTTTTGACTGCACAGAAGCGTGTGCGCAGTTTGGCTGTAACAAGGTAAAGACCCGAGTCGATGTTTGGTACTCGGATCGTAAGTACATCTAAAACACTAGAAGCGTGTCTTCGATCTATCACAGCATAATCGATCTGGTTTCACGTTTTTCGATCAGGAGACAGCCACGTAGTTTCGGGCCCCGGCGAAGTCGATCTGCCTCTGTCCGTTACCGGATGTTTCGTTGTGCAGGCTGATTTTTCCGACTGTGGGCCCAAAAGTTCCCTCCTTGAACACCCTGGCATTGAAGTCACCAAGCACGATTTTTATGTCGTGGCGGGCGAAGCGCTCATAGGAACGTTCCAGGCGCTAATAGAAGGAGTCGCATCGTCCTTCTTTTTCGTCGGTACGTGAGCGCAAATGAGCTAGATATTGAATAATATCGCTTTGATGCGAAACGTTCGTCCACCAGAGTGAACGGCAGACGGATAGTATTAACACTTTCCTAAAATTTCCAATCTTAGCTTAGCTAAATATATAAATTTATGGTTAACTTTCCCCCGGCATATTACCAAGTTGTACACACTTAATGTAAATTATCTCAAAACGGCCTTATAAGTATACATCTCGAGCCAAAAGGCCTTAGTAGCCAGCGTTGAATTTTAGTGTATTGATTATTTATAATTTTTACTCTTAGAAATAAATAAACTAAATTTATAAATATTTTTTCCAGTTCGTACAAATAGCTCGCTTACCTTCGCTTCCCGGCATTCATAGAGTGAATAAAATCTAATTATTTTACATTTTTCCTTTTTTCGTATTTTTAAGGCTAACAGGGATACAGCTCTCGAACTTGGCGCTGTTCTTACCGGGCATTATCCGTTAGGTATATGCGCGGTGAGAGTTGGAATTGCATCAACTCCTTTCTGTAGAAGCTGTCTAGAGGATGTGGAATAATCATCTCAGCACCTTCTCTTTAACTGCCCTTCTCTCATCGGACTATGATTCAGACATCTGGGCTCTCACTTTTAATGCTATACCTTCGGATATAAAAAGCAAGCAAAAATACTTGGTGGTGTGCGTCTTGATACTGCAACCAGAGGGACAGTTATAAGGCGTCTCCGAACGGCAAATGGTTTGTTAAAACGATACAATCAGAGGTTTGCGACCGCTATTAGGAAAAACTTTATAATATCTATATTAGTCGCTGTTGGTCGTCATCAACCAATCCAAAGAAGCGGCTTCCTCTTCCTCCTTATTCTGTTTTTTTTCCTTCTGTTTTTTCCTCTGTATGGCATCACAATACACAAATTTGATTCTTTGTTCCAGTGGGTCCTCGCATGGGCAGCCATTTATCCTAATCTAACCTAAGTATTTTATATCAACAATTTATTCCATTTTGAACTTTCAAATCTTTGAGTTGCCCAAATAAATTTCTATGTTCACTAATTAAGATCTAACTGATACTTTTACAGTTACAGAGCCCCACACAGACATTCATACACATTTAGGTTTGTATATGTATGTGTGTGTATATACTCTAACTTGATATTTTTTGCATCAGTCATCGTCATTTTTAGTGCGTCATCACTACCTCACTACCACCCGAAGTGGAAAAATCGTAAATACCAATAAATGTTGATTCACAAAATACTCAATGTCAGCATGAGCAGCACACACATATGCACTTGTGCACAAGTACGTGTATGTGTGCACTTCTACATACACAGATGCATAAAAAGATATTAACGCAAGCATATAAAGGCAGTGAAAGGGTTTTCATGGCATAGCAACAATACCAACAAAGAAAGTGCACTGCATAGTAAATACGCACAATGAATTTACTCATACACATACAGTGTATTCCGGCAGCGCTTCACACATAAAAACCTTCATAAAGTACTCATAAGCACAAACATAAATAGCAATATTGGAATGTGTAAGTGCCTGCTCAGAGTCGTGGCTGTTTGATATGTTGAGATTCGAGTCTCACTAACGTCATTCGCATCACTTGCACTCATCACTTGATGCTCAATGCGTTTGTGTGTGTTAATGTGAGTGCATGTGTGATATTTTCCGGTTTGCTTGTTTATTTGCATTTATGCGACAAACATTAATCATCGGTTGTGCAGCTTATTGAATGTTATTGAGAGCTGTTGCAACGCCCCTTGGATTCGCACTGGGGCCAGGACTGTTGGTGACACACTGATTGTCAGCTGCAGTGAACTGCAAGCTGGCTCATAAAAGGATACCATTTTATATGTGTGTACAAACATGCATGCATTCATGAGTATACATTCACATGTGAGGGTATGCCCCTAAAGAGATACTCGATATTGAGTAACAGCTTGAAATAGAGTACTTTTTAAGTAAATATTTATCTGTGTGAAGCATTGAGTGAGTTACAGATGGGGCTCGGATGCCACTACAAAATATTTGCTGCTATGCTTACATACCTCTACCTGTATATGTACATATGTACCAACATGGATATATTATGCCATTATTTATGGATGAACATAAACTCCTGCATGAGCTGCTAATCTTTCATTATATGATGAGAAATATATAAGCATACTTTTAAGCTGTCCTAGTTGAACAAAGTGTCAGATTAAGAACTGGGAAGATGATACAGAATTGCGAAGTTCTTTCAGCGAATATACTGTGCATATATGGTAATTTTTTGCGGTCATCCAACCCACATTCAAAAGCATGACTTCCGATTATTAGTTCAATTTAGTTACAAACTCAATCAAGCAAAATAGCAAGACGATCCACAAAATGACATCCACAAAATAGATTCCACAAGTTACGTTCCACATATTATTTATTCCAAATTTACTCAGATGTTAGTAGTATTACAAATTATTAGTAAATTGTTATTTTTGGTAGGAAAATTCCCGCATTCCACAATTTAATATGAAGTCCATTGTTGAAGAAGAATACTACTTCCGCTTATTACCTAGACTCATCTATTAACTCAATAAATTACCTACACCCATCTATTAAGTGATACCTTTTAACCGATAAACTTCAGAATTTGCAACCAACAAAACTTGTTCCATATTTAACATTCCACTTTTGTAGCGAGCATTTCAGAGGTTAATCAGAGTAAAAGTCAATAAATGGCAGTAGTCAAGTACACATATTTGTACTGGACTACTATTTAGTCTGTGGCTGGTTGGGTGCTCAGTGATATTTTTATTAGCGGCAAGCGCTCGGCAAATCAGTTTGAACATTTTTTATTATTAGCTCATTCAATCTAAGTTTTGTATCATTACTTTTGTACGATAACATTATAACAGAATTCTAAATATACCTCAATAATTAAAAGGAAGAACTATTAGTATTTAGATCTTACATATAAAATTAATTGATCCAGCCAAAGAGCGCATAATTGCACCTTATAATCTATTTGCTGAAAGCGGCTCACAAGATGGGCTCCACAAATAATGTTAGATATTTTTGTTTAATTTTGGTAGAAGTAAATATTGTAATTTGAAGTAAAAGTAATTTTTGTGAATATACATTCCATAACATGCATTCCACAAGCTATGTTCCACACATAAAATTACAGAAGCTGTTAATGAATAAACTCTGCATACATATTTATAAAGGCTGCAATTTTTAATCTTAGACGAGCTCAGATTAAGTGCAAAAGGTGTTGAGACTACAATAAAAATATATGAAGAGTTTGAAGAGGTTAATATTAAGGAATGAATAGCAGAGGAGCGGTATAAAAATGGCATTTATTTGTACTTTTATTTTCCGTAGTGCAACCGCACGAGCATTCTTGCTTACTGGGTACCTGGATAAAGATTTGTTATTAAACATATAATATATCATAATATTCGCATCATAGAAAAATAGTTTTGTTTAAAATACCAAGGAAATATTTCTTTCTATTTCTGTGTTAAAAAAAATTACGTTCCACAAAATACATTCCACAATTTATGTTCCACATACAAAATATGTAAAATAGTAAGTAACTGCCATTTTAAGAAACTTACGTTCCACGAAATAATTCCTCCACGTATGTTCCACATACAAAATATGTAAAACGCCTTACACAATAAAAAGTGAGTGTCATGAGCTTGATATATATATATATCATGTATATTTTGCGTTAAGGTTTCTTCTTCGAAGTGGAAAATTAAATAAACATTTTGAACACAAATACTTGGGTTATAACACTAGGGCCTCTAAATCATCTTTTTTTTACATTATGAAACTCATCACTTACTACGTTCCACAAACAAAATATAATCAAACTGCGCGATAACTAATTTCGAATAAGCTTACCACTCAGGTTCCACAAACGAAAAATTATTTAACTTGCGGCCACTGCAGGCGAATGGTTTAGTGCATGACTACCATTCGGAAGTACGTATGTACGTTCAAATCTCCTGCATAAAACACCAAAATGATAGAAAACGTTTTTTATAATAGCGGTCGCCCTTTGGCTGGCAATGGCAAACTTCCGAAAGCATTTCTGCCATAATAAAGCTTCTCATAAAAAACAACCCGTCTGCTATTCAGAGGCGGTTTAACACTGTAGGTCTCTCCTTTTGTCGAAAAATATTAAGACGAAATCTAGCCTCTTTCAAAATTTTACAGGTTTAAAATAAATAAAATTTTATAATTTTTCTCATAGGAAAAATAATACTTTTTAATATAAAATATAAGATTTTTATCCTTAAAAACTTTTTTAACCTTCATAAATTTCATACTGCAATAACTAAAACCTACCTTCAGCTGCCGTTATCGAGGGCTTCCATCAATTCGTGCCTGCCATAATGCCAAACAACGCAAATATGCTTCTCTTTTGATTAAAGCAAATGCAGTAAAAACCCACATTTCTTTTTACTCACCAAGTTCCTGGAATGCATGCTTTCAGGCGCATACAACTACAAATCTTTGACAGTTTCTTTTAACATTCCTAATTATTTACTTTATTTGCCCTGTCTCCATTTGCGCTTGTTGTAAGAACACCTACTTTTTGCGCATTGAAATCACTGTTTACATATGCATCAAGCGCCCGAAGGTCTGGCGCCTGAAAGTAGACCACATTCACCTGTATAAGAACCATTTGCTGGCACATAAAGCACTTCCTTAAAATCTGCGTACTTGCAAACTTTTTTTTATACTCTACTACAGCTTTTCCCTTTTCCATTTCTCTTTCAGTTTCTTTTAATTTTTTACTTTCATTTGCTTTTACTGGCCTGCTTGTAATTCTGCAAACATAACTCACTCATCAACAAGTCGAGCACATAAGCGTTGCCACAAAACACGTACATACAGACAAATGAGTACTTACCATACTTGCCTTACATTTGTACATACGTGTGTGTGTGTGTGCATAGCACACTGCAAAGGTACCGAATGTGTGTGGAGTGTCAAGAAACTGAGTCATTTGTAAATAATTAAAGTGCACTTAAAACAACGAGTTTGAATTGCTGGGAATTGAAATAAAAGCGAGAAGATACTCGTATTCCTGTTTGCTTGCACACAAACATGCTTAAGTGCTTATGTAAAATGAAGTGTGTAAGCGTAGACAAGTAGTATTGTGCGCGCGCACACCTACATACATTTGTTTATTAAGAGATGTGCATGAGTGTGCGTGCTTGTGATGAGTTGGAGTAGAGTAAATGAGAATAACAACTAAGTAAGTAGTAGAAGCTGAGCAGAATAAAGCAAGTGAGTCTGTGTATGCGTGTGATGTGCGCATATTAGTAAATGGCAGGTGTATGCGACACAGAAATATTAATTTCCGTTGATAAGCTTTGCTTTATAAAAGGCATGAAAACTAACACTTTTCTTTATTAAAAATTGCGTTTAAGTTGGAAAAATAGTGGTGGTGCCTGGCGATGGAAAAAATTCCCTACAATTTCTGGTAAACTTACGTAAATGACTTTTCTTCCTAGAATTTCTTAAAGAATCTGAACCTGCTAGGGACGATCAGGAAAACAATTTGGCCCCCGCCTAATATACATACATATTCCATTACAAAGCCATAGAACCACCACAGTGTTGAACATTTTTTTTTTATTTCGATTTTTTTGTATACAAATATAGTTCATACTATGTATTATAAAGATCATATAAATTTATGAATCATACTTTGTACGAAATTTATAAAAAAAGTCTTCAATTTTCATCAAAATTTAATGAGAATCACAAAACAAAAAAAATTAGTATGGCAATTAAATTTATGTATAATAAAGCTCAAGTTCGAAATGTTTAAAATTTCAGATTGATTTTTGATAATTTTTTCTCCTGGCGGCTTTACTTCTTCTTCTTAATTGGCGCGATAACCGCTACGCGATTTTGGCCGAGTTTAACAAAGCGCGCCAGACGTTTCTTTCTCGTGCTAACCGGCGCAAATTGGACACACCAAGTGAAGCCAATTCCTTCTCCACCTGATCTTTCCAACGCAGAGGAGGCCTTCCTCTTCCTCTACTACCACCAGCTGGTACCGCATCGAATACTTTCAAAGCCGGAGCGTTTGTATCCATTCGGACAACATGACCCAGCCAATGTAGCCAACATAGCGGCTTTGCTACGTATAACAAATTCGCTACGAATAACAAATGAAAATAAAAATTTAAAATAAATTGTGAAATAACAAAGTCCGTAAATTTGCTTATTTTTAAGTGCGATAGAAGAAGTTTATGAGCTCTACAAGCGATAACTTCGCGATTAAGCTAAAGAAAAAATACAATTTCTTAGACTTTCAATAAAGGGCAAAAGTATCTGCCTAAGCCACTACCTGAGAGATATTTTAATATCAATGCGAGCTAGTTTGTTACTATCCAATATGAAAAACTGATTCATATTTGACTACTTCCTAAGTTATTCAAAGCAGGCTATATAATCCAATACCAATTCAATAAAAAAAGTTCTTTCTTTCAAAACTTTCTTTCAAATAGCCTTTAACCTCATTGTCTCTGACCCAGGGCTCCTGAATAAATCCGATGTCGATGTCCCCTTCCCTGAGGAAGACATCCAAGTTCTCTGTAGCACATTTCGAGTGTTGCAGATTCACCTGTATGGCTCTAGGCATCGGTTTTGTTGTCGTCTTCAGCTAGGTCAAGCTTTTTTAGCCGTATGTTGTTGTTGACCTCATCTGGGGCATCCTCATTTTCATTGCTGTCTGCTTTGAAAATTTTCAGTTTGGCCTTTCTTAGACCAAGCCGCATTTTGTTGTCAAATTTTTTGAAAATTGGCAGGCACTCATCGTTAATCTGCAGAACGAATGGAATTCGGTTCTTTGTGGTTTTTCTGCCTCCACGATTGCCCAGTCGTCCATCGGCACCGCAGGGTTGTGTGACTTTAAGTATTTGAGTACGTCTGCACCGCTTAAGTCCATCAATCCATAGCCGAATTCGAGCGCGAGGGGGGGCAAGGTATGTCCTTGGCTGGAATAAGCTTAAGCTTTAAGCCTTCCAATGAGCTGCTGATCTCAGCAACGCACCTTTTTAGGACAACCCTTGACCAGTCGTCGTCACACTTGATTACCCTACAGCCTCTCAGTACGCCTGCAGAATCTGTAGGAAGGGAGAGCTCCGCCCTGTGCTCCAACTACATGCTTGTCTAGCAAGAGCTTGGACAGTTTGGCCTCCAGCTGCCTCCACTTCTGCAAAACTACTTTGCCGCTGTTAGTGATTTCGTCTATCAGTTCATAGAGAAGTTTATCCTTAACCACCTCACTGAATGGTTTTTGCTTTGTTGTGTCTTCGATGCTGTTGGACACCTTAGGTCTCTTCGGTGCCTGATCGATCACGTCCTGTGACCTGTTCCTCTTCGTCGCATCGCCTTTTCTGTTGTTGTCAGGTTTGGGTTTCTTGGGTAAAAAGTTCTCATACTCCTTGACCACCTGCTGGTATTTTAATTCATCGGTCTCGTCGCGCTCGTCAGTCGCTCCAGCGAGTTCATTATTAACAATCTTGCTGAGAATGAACCTCGCCTTCGTATAGCGAGACTTCATGAGGGCACCCTCCGATTTTGGTTTTTTTGCGGCCTGACTCTCTCTCTGAGTGCCGACTGCCGCCTTTTGCGATGTTGTCGGTAGGTCTGTTTGTTGTTGTTGTTTGCTAGGTAAGAGAGTACTGTGGCGGGCCCTTCCCTTACTGCTTGCTGACTCCGTCGTATCTTGGCTGGAAGCCAGCAGGTTATCCTCCTCGAAAGAGGGTATTGTGTCGCAGCCTGGCACGAATTTATTATTTTTATCTTTTGAGTTTTTATCCATTCTGTTTCTTACGGTTGCTTCACCTGACTGCGTCAAGCTCCACAACCTAGGAGTTTCGAGGGGAAGTAATGGGGTCCTCCCCGGTAAGGCCACAGTTACTCTGGAAGGCGGCCAGGTATTCGAGAGGTTAACTCCGTTCGGGTGCACATGTCTCAATTCCCTGCACCATTCAGCCCTCAGCACGATTCCAAGAACACCTTGGCTTGGGAATGTGTTGGTACGGTAATCTCCGTATAGATGATTGGACGAACAGCACACGCGCCGCTTCGCGAATTGGTTGTTCGCCAATCCCTATACGGAGCTTTCCTCTTAGTTCATGGTGGGTAAAATCCCTGAATAGAATCTAACCTCCATTAAAGCTCCATCCCCGCGGCAAGCAGACCAACGTGAAAGGCATAGTGTCCTACGCCCATTACTATTTGTCCACTTCATAAACAATATTTTCTCCTGTATACCCAAGTATAGTTTTCTTCTATATGCGACTGACCTAAAGATCTATTATGAAATTAAATGTTGGTGTGTGCGTAATCGTTTGTTCCTCAACATTAGTAAATGTCTCCATATGTCTTATGCGAAAGTTTTCAATATTGTTCCAACAACTTACTACATCTCAAACTCGCCGCTGAAGATGATGAGTGAATTAAAAGGTCTGGATACCAATTTTGACTCCAAGCACAACTTCATCACTCACTTAAACTATTCTAACTCGTTCGCAATGTTGCTCTTTATTCGTTGAAATTATTCTTCGCTTTCAGATCCCTGTACTCTCAAAATGTTGTATTCGTCCTTATTTCGGTCCAGATTAGAGTATGCAGTCTTCGTTGGAAACATTTCATGCAGCCTTTATTAATAGCTTAGGGTCTGTTCAGAGAGAGTTTGTGTGCTTTGCTTTGCGCTATGAATTTCGGCGTTACCTTTCAGTCCTGTTCATGGGACGAATGCACCTTTTAGGAGAACGCAAGAGCTCAATTTAATTCTTATTCTTTTTCACTAGACAGCAATTTTTCCTACTCTAAGTCTACTTTTAAAAAGTCACTCATAAGACACTTATCCTAAGGTATTTCTGGTACGAAAATTTAAAGAGAAGAATACTCGAATATTTCTAAGCGCACATTAAAAACATTTATGCGCCAAATGTAGAAACATTTCTTAAAGTGGTGATTCATACAAAATTCAACTAGCGATTCCGCACCATTTTGTTGCCACATCCTCGTTACTAACTGGTTTACCTACTAAATACGACTAGTCCGCGTGGTTTAACAACCTTATTAAGTTGTTGACGTCTAAGCCAGGCAGTCGTTCGAGACTCTCGAACAGTGAATTGCCCAGGCATGACATTCTCTCCTTCCATATGGCAGGACATTCACAGCGCAAATAGAAAATAGTTTCCTTTTTCTCAGGTTGTTTACAACTGTGACTGTGAGGTATGCCTATTTTGGCTGCTTGTTCCCCCACAGACCAAAAGCCAGTTATGACTGCCGTTAGTCTCCAGGCGTCCCGTCGTTTCATGTTTATCAATGGTGATGATTGCCTGAGGTTGTAGGTGGACCATAACGTCCTGCTAATTTTGCATTTCGTCTGGTCTCTTAATCTACAATCGATTCGGAGATATTTTAGGGAAATTGCACTCTTGACTGCACCTAGTGGTGTGAATACCGATTCCTTAAGAGCGTTATTCATGACAGATCCCCCTCTGCTTTTTCGTTATCTTCAATGTTCCGATGTCCCAGGACCCAGATTAAGGTAATTTTATGGTTTTCACTCAAGGTGGTGAGGCATTCCTACTTTGTTCCACTACTTTAGAGGTTGGTGTAGCCAAACTCAATGCCTGGATTGCAGCTTGGCTATCCGAAAGAATAGCGATATTGCCCTTAAAGGAGAAATCTTCGATTAGTAACCTACAAGCTTTCCCAATTGCCAGTACTTCCGCCTGAATGACACTGCAGGTATTAGAAAGACGTTGTTTCACAGTAATTTACGTAAACCTTAAAGAAAAATATTAATGCATAAATATATAAAAGCTAATAAGCTAAACGCCAACAACTACATATTTTATTAATAATATTTGGGAAAATAGCTGAAATACTTAGCAAATAACCACTCGGGGAATGTCTAAATCCATACACGCAAAATTATTCAAAGCCTCTTTTCCCGTGACCTTTTATAAAAGCTCCTTCATCTCCAACTTCATACTAAATAAAATATTTTTGTAAGATCCTTAAAACTTTATATCTTTTCTTAGCACATAAAACTCTGCTGTAAGTTACTATCTAATTAAAGTTTTCTCGCTGCCGCCTGCTATCATCTAAGCCAACGCCTTAACTGGCTTATAATCTCATATTTCATCGATAATGTTTCTTGTCACACAGCTTTTAAGGGAATTAATTGTAGCGGCCTTCAGGTGTGCAATGAAAAATGCCAGCGTATTCTTCTTCCGTTAAATCAACATTTTTTATTTCAATTCTAAAAATACCTGCGTCGAGACAATTTGCAATCTGATCTTCATGGCCCTCAACATATCCATACCAGTGAATCAGCAATTTGCTCACACGTGCATGCCTACATTGCGCATGTATGTATATGTACATACACATATGCAAATTACATTGTATATTCACTGGCGCGACAGCATCATCATTGTAAATCAAATTTGGCTGTTACATGACGCGAAAATTGTGTGTCGTTTGCCAAATATTTTGAATACATAAATGCGAGAATGTGTGAGTGATGCCTGAACGTACATGGCGCACACAAAATGACAGTGAAAGTGAAGAACTTGATTGTGTGTAGCACATTTTGGGTGCCTACCTGCATAAGACTGTTCTGGGTTTGCGGAAATTACACTAGCAACAAATCATACAGGTCCATATACTGCTCCGCCGATGACATTGAAGAAGAGATTAAAGCGAAGTTGAACTGAGAGCTACCCACACACACGCCTACATACCAGCCATAAATTTAGAACGCACGAATTTACTAATATTTGCATACACCTGTGTCGCAGAGGTCTCGCGCAAAGTGATTGCTGCCGGAAATTGCTTTGCTGTGCTTGTGAGGCGTGAGAAAAGGCAGGAAGAGCTGTTGAGTGCGCGATGATTGACGCGTTTTCCTGCCAACAAGATACATAATGCGACTTTGACGCCCACAAGTATGCCTCATGCATGCAAATAATATTTATATGCCTTTTTGGCTTGCGTACATTTATTTATTTATGATTCCAAGTGGCAATCAAATCACTCAAGCTGGAATTATTGTGACAGAAATGCTAAGAGCAAATAAAAAAGAATTAAGAAATACCTAAATTTTGGAAGGAAGGAAAAATTTTAACTAGAAAGCTTTTATTTGCGTTTTTTTTTTCTTGAACTTACGAATTCGTACCTGGTTACTGCTTGCTGAACGTTTATGTATAGGTAATATAAAGATGTTGATCTTGAAATCCGAAATGCAGATCCCGAAAAATCGAAAATCTTAGAATTTGTTGATATGAGTTCCGCGGGAATTTTGTGATTTTTTTCCAGTTCAAGTGTGAGAAATATTTACGATAGAAAAGTTTTGCAAGAAAATAAAATTAATTCTAGCTGCAATATTTTTTTTGTCGTGCAAAAATCCAGTACGAGTGTGTAGTATTGCCAATTCGAGAAGATTTTAAATGTTTGCTTAAGAAACGGCATTCTCATCGGCAGATTTTCCACGCAATAAGCTTAAATCCTAGACCAGTTAGAGGACTCAACTTCAAATGCTTGACCATTTTATACAAACACATTTTAAAATTTAAGATTTTTCAGACTAATTTTTTTTCTTTTTGCCAAAGTATATTTAAAAAAATCAAAAACCTTTTTATGTAACTTTTAAGGCGATACTTCGCAATCTAAACTGTTCCTGAACTATCATAGTTGATGTTTTAAAAATGATTTGTTCTTTTTGCTGAATCCCGCCTTTCCTCAATTATAAGCGTTTCCGGAGGTGACGCACTTGCTTATTCTTATAACAGTGACATAACTTTTTTTTTTGGGAATCTAATTGCAAACAAGGCGGCCGCCGTGGCCGAATGAGTTGGTGCGTGACTACCATTCGGAATTCACAGAGAGAACGTCGGTTTGAATCTCGGTGAAATATCAAAATTAAAAAAAAAAAAAAAAAAAAATTCTAATAGCGGCCACCCCTCGGCAGGCAATGGCAAGCCTCCGAGTGCATTTTTGCCATGAAAAAGCTCCTCATAAAAAATATCTGCCGTTCTGAATCGGCTTAAAAACTGTAGGCCCCTCCATTTGTGGAACAACATCAAGACGCATACCACAAATAGGAGGAGGAGCTCGGCCAAACACCCAAAAAGGGTGTACGCGCCAATTATATATATATATTATATATATACAAGGTGAATGATATGAAGTGTTTCCTATTCAAAACACCATAACTTTTTTGTGTGAAATTAGTTTTTATTGATTTCAAAGACAAAATTGTTCAAAAATGATTACATTTTTATGATATATTCACTTTAGCTCGATATGACCACCTTTTGCCTTGACTATAGCCTTCAAACAGCCAAAAAATGAGTTGAATACTGCACACGAGAGATGGTGCCGAGTCCTGTTGGAACGTCCATGGTCTACAACCGAAATGTTTGCGTGTCCACAGCTCTAAAGCAGCTTCTAAAACATTTTCCCGATAATAAGTCACTTTCACTTTGACACCAGGCTCGATAAAAACGATTGGAGAGCGTCCATCAGTGGTCACTGCGGCCCAAACCATTACCTACTTGCGATGGAAATTGCCTCGAGTGGCCATACGTAGGCTCAAATTCTCGTATGAGCATTTTTGAATTTTTACTGATTTCAAAAAATTCATGGTATTCGTAATTAATACTGCGTTTTAGAAAGTATCTGAATAAATCCCGAAGTTTCGGGACTGCATTAGCTCAAAAAAGATAAAGTTATTTTTGGGTTTTTGCTGAATTCACGACATTTCTGTCTTGGAATTCAAATTTAATAACGAACAATTAAGAACATCTCAGCACAAATCTCGGTATTTCGGGACTCGTAATAAATCGTGTCCGCTTCCAATGTTTACTGTATTCTAATGATGTAGGTATGTCCTGTGAGTCATAATTAATACAAAACTTAAGAAAATATCTGCGCAAATCCCAGGTTCCCAAGATTAGAAAAATAGTCCTCTTTTTGAGTTTTTGCTGAATTCCAGAAATTTCAATCCTCCATGCACCCTTGGTAGGCCGACGAAGGGATGGCCTTCAGCTCCTTCGTCGCATTCTCTTTGATCTCCTCTATCCACTGAAATCTCCTTCCACGAAGTGGTTAGCAATTGGGAAACCAACTTGGGAAACAAAAAGAAGTCGCATGGGGCCATCGCAGGTGAATGCGGTGCTTGCAGTATGGTATTTACTTGGTGTTTGGGCAAATAATCCAGCACAATTTGGATAGCACGTTATCATCATGCAAAATCCAAGAATTGTTTGCCCACATTTCCGGCCGTTTTTGACGTACAGCTTCAAAATGGATAAATAATATTCTTTATTGACTGTCTGGCTCGATGGAAGATACTCATGGTGCACTACGCCTCGGCAATCGAAGAAAACCGTCACTTAAACATTCCCGGCACTTTTTGATCCTAGAGTAAATCCCGCGATTTCGGGATTATATTCATTTAAAATTTACTTTTTACTGTCTGCAAATAATTCATGTCCCGAGATTTCGGGAATACATTAGCGCAAAAAAAAAATATAGTTATTTTTGAATTCTTGCTGAATTCAAGAAATTTCGGTTGTGGGAATTCGGGCTGACATAAAAAATCCCGAACCAACGATGTCTGCAAATATCTCTAATATTGACATTTCAAAAAAAAATGCATGGAATGGAGGGTGGCGGAATTAAAATTTTACGAATATGCAAATGAGCTTAAAGGAAATTAGGAAGCGGTGAGGTTATTTGTTAGAAAGTAAACGTAATTATTCAGGCCTAAATGTGTGCAATGCTTATACATACATACTTTTGTGGGCTAAAGTCGCTTAGGCTGATTAGAATTTTGCATAATTTTAATGTTAGCCAACTTTCAGGTTTCACTTTTGAAACTTCAGGTTAAATTTCAAATACTTAAGGAAGTAATTTTCAAGGGTTTTGAAAAACTCGCACTTCAAAGAGAAACAAATTTTCAATGAGTGAGCTTAAGAAAGATTTTTTTTTAAATATTATATTTCTTGCAGCTTCCGAACTTTGAAACTTTTGAAAGCACAATTGTATTGTAAAACTTTTGTAAAATTTTTGGTATTTGTTTTTTTACTGACTTTATATAAAGTTTTTAAATTATAAAAATAATACTACAGAACTAAAAGTACTAAAATTGTGTGTTGACAGCTGGGCGCTAATGTAAAGCCAGCCATGGAGTTAGTGTGAATGCCATTTTATTCTATGCTTCATCAAAAGGCTGCATAATAAAAAAATAATTGCGAAATATTCCTGCGCCTTTCATTTATAGTCGTACAATCCAAATTTTAAATACTAAATGGACCACCCTGTGCTTTTTCACTTCTTGTATTTTAATTAAAAAAATTATTATCACAACTAAAAGCCGATTTAATTCTTTCTTTTTGTCTTTCTAGATGACTCCGTTGATGTCACCTCCGAGCCAGACGATCAGGATATCTCCGTCGCTGCGGCATCGCACAACCCAAATAAAGGACAGCTGGAAGTACAATTGGGTGGCGCAGTGACGTTGCAGTGTCCACAAGGTAAATATATCAGCATATTGTGGTCATGAAGGCACTGGCACTGTCCTCAACATTATAATACACTTTTTGCTTCTGCTAATAAAGCACAAATATTTAACTTATTGGAAATTTCTAGTGTGAAATTTCGTATTCTCACAAAATGTTTCTGCTTTGAAACAGACTCTGATTACTAGCCTCCATATTAACTTTCGCCTTTCATTTACCTCTTCTTATTTTGCTTTATTCGCTTTCACTTTTTTACTCTCTGTAACCAGATCATTTTTTTTTTAATAAATTTTAATTATCCTGTTTTCGTATTCCATTTTCACGGCTTTCACACAAATTCCATTAATTTGGTTGTGTGTTGGGAAATTAATTATGCATTAAAATTGCACACAACAACAAAACCCAATGAAGCAAAAGCTGCAATAATTGCTTAGAAATTGAATTTTTATATAATTAATGGATGGTATTTGCGGCTGATGGCTAAAGGGCGATGATGTGCGCCTGAAAGTAGGCTATTTAAAATGCATTAGAATGAAATTTGTGAATAGATTTAATTAAATTTTAAAACAGTTCGTACAACCTATAATGTGACGATATTTGAATAAAGAATTATTTGAATTCGAAAAAAAAAATTTAATATTTGTGAGGGAAACCAAGTAATTAGAATTTTCACTATTAATATTAATATTAGTACGCTACTATGATTTTATTCAAAAATTTTATTGTAATATCAAATCATTATGAGCTCAACGCTTATAACCTTTGTTATAAAATCGCGCTTTTCTTGTGCAGACAAATTTTACTCAGTCACTTTTTGGTTTTTCACTCATAACTTTCCCTAAAATTTTAATCGATTTCTATTCTATTGAACCCCAGTAAATACGCACGCATTCCCTTTTCTTATTAATTTAAAATTATTTACATAATTCTTGCCTCTTTCAGGTTCCTTAGGCTGCTGGTCGCATTTAGATCCGGTAACCGCTCGCTTGCGTGGTCTGGGCCATGGTCTCACCACACCCACCGGTCAATTTTCACTTAAAGATGTTGTCTATCACGATGCGGGTACCTATAAGTGCATTGGTCAATCGCCAACGAACAAAAAGAAACTGGAAGTGCTGCAGACGGTGGGCGTAACAGTGAAAGGTGAGTAGACCAATTTTTCTTTTTTGTTTTAGAAATTTGTTAAATGAACAAAAAGCTGTTTTGCTATAACTTTTAAGAGTTCAACTCAATTATCAAATGATTTCACTTCATATTTGGATGAGTGGATTATAGCAGTATGGGTATTCACAATTGAAAGCCCAAGACTTGGGTGCATACATCGCGCAAAAAATGATAGCAAGTCAATATTTGCACCAGTTTGGCCTATTTTCATTTTGTGTTTTGTTTTTTAATTAATATTCATTATTGAAGTGAAACTTCTTAGGCGACGATGAACGAGCGAGAATGGAGAGTAAAACTTCAAGGCCATGCAACGGTTTGGGCATTTTCGTTCCGCGAGAGAGAAAAATTATATAACGTAGAGGAAAAGGAGAGAGAGAGAGAGAGAGCTATATCTTATATTTTTCTTAGGTACATTGTAGGCTATTTTTTCTGAGTTTTGCCTTGTGGTTGTTAATTTCTGGTGAGAAATAACACTGCCTACATTTTGGCGCTTCTTTGTTGGTGCAAACTTGTAGGAAACATATTTTTGGTGCCTACTTTTTGGCGTTATATTTCCTTGATGCCTCTTCTTTGGGCGTTTTTTAATCCCAATTTTTGGCGGTTTTTTTTTTTGTTTCCTAGTTTTTGGCGCTTATTTCCATTTCCTGGCTAGTGCTTGTGCGTACTATAAAGCGCTATCCATTCCGGCGTCGGATTTATTGGTATTGCCTTATGGTAATTTGTGCCGTTGCTGCGGTCCTGGAATCGTCGCTGCGTTCGTGCGGGTGACTAACGCTCGGAGTTGTGCGCGTTGTTGCCACGGTTTGTGTCCGGCGTTTACCTACACGGGTCGACCATTCTCCGTTTTTTGTAAATTTTGTCTATTTGTATTCTCTGCAAATGTTGTGAATTTATTTAGGTATATAATACATTCTTTCTCTCTCTCTCTCTCTCTCTCATTCTCTCTCGGGTCTCTCCCTTTTCCTTTGTTTGCCTTGAAAGTTTCACTTCTGTTATGTGTACTACGCTACACGAACTTTTTTTATATAAAAGTGTAGCTCATTTTTCAACAAAATCCATATAAATCCATTTTTCAAATTTGATGCAAAAATTAAAAAAATTAAAAAAAATGTTTCATCACAATTCCACAGTTTTTAATTAGAATCTCTAGTAAGATTTTTAGCTTGCAGTTTTATAGTTTATTAGATTTTTGTATGATAAAGTACAAAATTAAAGCTGCTGAAAACTTCCATTGATTCTTTATAATTTTTCCCTTGACAAATGATTTATTCTATATGGGGGAAAAGGCGCAACAGTAACAAAGAAAAATAGTCAAAACCCGCCAAATGTGTTATCATCTTACCACGGGGAGTAGTTGCTCAATATACTTGATCCCTGAAACAAGAAGTAGGGGTGATGGTACGGAGATATATTGCAAGCTCAACTGCTCGCCAAATTTCTCTGATTCTTTGCTGAATCTGAGAAAACTGCTGAGTTATGCAATACAAAATTGATTCATTTGCAAGGCATCGGACTAAAAAATGTGTCTTATTATTCTAGCTCATGCAACACAAAAATAAATAAATTGCTGTGTGTGGACATCATCTTCCCTGTAGAAGGCATATTAGGTTATCGCTTGCTATTGGCAGCATTGGCCAACAACCAGTAAAGCAACTATTTTACATTTTAAAATTCCTTTGTTCTCAGTATAAATTACAGATTTTTTTTTTTTTTGCATTAACTTGGTAAAAGTTCTTTTTCGAATCAATACTTCAAATGTAAAACCTTATTTTATCTGTAAATTCTATAGAATTTCCTTTGGCTTTGGGTTACCGGTGCCACCGCTCTTAAATCCTCTACTGCTAGCTCAACTAATTTGCCGAATCTCTAAGAAGTAAACGCTGATATTCGTACGGCCGAAAACTTAGACGTGTATACTCGTACTCTAAAAAATCTCCCCCACTCTATAGCTTATTGTATATGAGAGAGCGTCGTATTCCAAACATTCTGAAGAATGACTCCATCCTTCGGTTAGTTGAAATTTATAGCACTTCTTAGAGTGCCAGAGTTGGATAATCTCTCTCCAGTGTGTATGGTTATCTCTGGAATGCACACTCCCAAAGCGCTACGAATTTTGAGTGCATAATGTTTTCTATATCATTTTAGTAGGTGGCAATCTAATTTTATATCGCAATGCGATATTTTCTACAATTATGATTAGATGGCAGGTGACATAAAGAGGGAAATCTGAGTAGTTCACCCACAATATTTATTTTTTATTCCACTAGCTACTATTGAATTATGAAAATTTCTGCTTTTCTAAAGCCTTGAATGAACTAAAATTCAAAACGATTTCTGGAAATACGCTTTTTGACTTAGGCACAGAAATAAATGATCCATTCAGCAGTTATTTTTGCATTTCCCATGACTTCTGACGGTCAAGTTTGAAATTTTCTATAGTAACTAGTTCAAGTTGATCTCGTTTTGTTGGGAGCAATGCACTCTCGGTATACCAACAAGTTGGGACAGTTAAAATAATTAAACTCAGACATAAATGCCCTGAGGTGTTCAGATGCATTAGAAGGTTATGTGACTTGTTATATGTCAGCAGATATATTCTTTCGGTTCCTCAGTCAGCCCACAAACCAACGGTCTATTTCCGCTGTAAGTTCCATTTTAGCTAGTAGGAGTTTTTAGTTCCTCCCGGTTAAGTTGCTTAAAAACCTACGAAGAAGGACCTAAGAACCGTTTTGTTTGCCTTTTGCCCTTTCACTTGCTCCTTTCACTTACTCTTCATACTAACATTCATCTCATCTCCTTAATAGTTCTGCATTATAACTATTGATTGTATCGCAGTAAGGCTCTGGACTATACGATTTCGACCGTAAGTATGAGTGACGATCCATCATATAAGTCCTATTTGGAGAAGGAGGAGCGATGGAGAGCAGCTTAGCTGTCGCTGTTAGCCTTTCGCCTTTCACCAGGCTGCAGATATATTGAGAACGAACGTGCTGCATTCTCTTTCCCTCAACAAACTACAAAGATTCACAAAAAATCTTAGCAGTTTTCAAAGGAGTACTAACTCCCTACCTCACCTGGCCCTCCCTTTCCTTTAAATTCGCTCACTGAATCATCCATAACTGCATTTATTTTGTGCAGATTTCGTTACAATACCATTTTATGAGGTACAGCCCTTCATTATTTTTAAATCAGTCATGCGCAGTGAGTTACCTCAAAGCTGTCATATTATGGTACCCGTGTTCAACAGGAGAGTTTTGCAATCATTCACACACTTATTTCTACTAAGGCCTCCAAATTAGCCTTACTCTCTAACGTAAAATGAGTCATGCCTCTTTTCGAAGACATCCGAGGATCTGATTTGGAGAGGGTACACCAAGAAAATGGCTTCGTGGACTTGTCTGGTATCTTGGCTCGAACAAACTCCCAAAACGGGTCTAAGCGTCAAGAATCTTACATACAATTTTCTTCGTATCCGAACGCTAAAGTCCAACTAGTTGAAAACGATGACGAATTGCCCTTTCTGCGGCTTCTTCAACATTTCGCTTGCAGATTTTTTCGCAAACAGTTTTTTTTTTTTCAAAGTAAATTTTCACAATTTGGAAGCGCCGTTATGGCATTAAACGATTCACGATGACTTGTCAAACCTTATTGAACAAAAATGTCAACACAGTTTGCCATTCTCTACTGTCACAACTATGGTTCTTATGCGGCTGAAAAACATCTAGTAGCTTAGCGAGTGAAATCGCAAAATTTGGGTGGTCTGTGGATATAGCCCAGTCCCTATTAGAAAATTTTATAGAAGTCATAAGAAATACCTTATTTTGCATAAGCGCAAACTGCTTTATTTAATTGCAGTCGAAGTGAAATTTCAAGTAGTTTAGAAACATTTTTAAAACAATTTTTTACATAATTTTCACGCGGTTATATTTTACAATCTCACACGATATTTCCCCGCAATGTCCTGTAATTTATCTAGCCCCATTTCAAGTAACTAAATGTGCCAGTTTTAAATGGATTTAAATGTATTTCTTTGCTCAGACATCTGCATGTATTTCGCTGCAATTTTCTCACTTAAAGCCTTAAATTAAACTACATATCGACTTTGCTAAGACTACCGCTGAAGTTGCTACATATATTTTATTTAAATTTCACTCCATATTTATTATTCATGTTTTTTTTTTTCTTCTCTTTAGAACACTTGATATTCCAGCTGTGACCTATAAAATTAATGAAGCTTTGATCTTTGAGCGGCCGCTCAGTAAAATTTAATTTTACCTACATGCCTGACTTTGGTTTCTTTACATTTTACTCTGTTTTGCAACTCACACGAGTGACCTTTGCACCTTGACCCGGAAATATTGACTTGCGTGCAGCTGCAGTGTAAGTGATATGCTTGTATGTATGTGCATGCACACATACATAGCTACACTTTTATATGCATACGTAGGCATGTATGGAGGTGTGTGAGTGTTTGGCCTGTATGGGCAAAGGCGGCCTGTGTGATTTAGGTGCAACTGCAACACAAATATATTCTGTCTTTCATGTGTGTATATGAATACAAATATGTCTGTATGTTGGTATGCAGCTGTATGATTTTCATATGCGTGCCAATGCATGAATCTGCTCATACTTCAAGGTACACAAGTACGAGTGCCTTTGCATGTATCTGCGCGTGATTCATACCTAAGAGTCGGTGTCATATGCAGCGTGTCATGCCAGGTTCAAAGGTAAATTCAAGAGCGAGTGAGGAGCATGAGTGTGTATGTATGTGTGTATGCTGTGAAATTTAACTGAGAAGCAGATATGAGCCTTTGAAAAAAAAGAAACTGTATTTAATGGGGTTTTTGTAAGCTCAGAGACATGGTTAACTTTTTAATTGAGCTAATTTCAAATAGGCTTTGTGGGTTTCACAGGGCAGTGAGTTGACTATTTTAGTTTTAAAATGAAACTTTAAATATGTAGAAAAAGGTAATCGCTAGGCACAAAATAATGGAACTTTCGATATTTTTATACGAGTATAGCAGACTCCTGCCATCAATGCATGGCAAGCGTGCTAAGGGAACAAAAATAAATTGTGTTATCCAATTTTTTATCATGTGCCTATTGATTATTAATTATTACATTAAAAACTAACCCAAAAAAAAATTAAAATTGGCAAAATTATGCGCAGTCAAAGTAGGGAGTCCCAAAAAAAGGGGGTGTCCTGGCGTGCATGATTCCAGCCCGCCTGGTGGTCTGAAAAATAATACCCAAACGGATTTTTAATTATTATAAATGCCGCTATCGAATGAGTCTTGGACAAGCTATGGCGGCTGTTTGAAAAAATCATAATTTTTTTTGCATATTTTTTCAACAATTCCGACTTTTTTTAAATACTAAATGAAAAGTTATAGTTTCGAGCTAGGCTCATCCAATGAAGGACTGTATAAAAAATATCCTTCCCAAATTTGAAGTAAATTGGCTCAGTGGCTTCCTTGGCTCGAGATATCCCTACCGCCAGCTCGAAAAAAGTAATTTTGAGAAGAACGCGTTCAAAGTTTTCAGACAAGCCGGATCGAAACCGATGACATATAACCAAAAAAGCTATAACTCGTAAAATAAAAAGAAATTTAAAAGTATTTTCAATGTAATGTTCTGAAAAGTCTAAACTTTGAAAATATGCAATAAAAAAATTCAATTTTTTCATAATTTTACACTAGAATGCTCCCTTAATACAACTGCTACTGTCAGCTCAACTTGTGGAATCTGGTAGCCTATACTTACTTACTTTTTGTTAGGAAATTTTCAGAACATAAGGTAAAATTAGGTTAAGCCAGATGGTCTGCTCACAAAAATAGTTCGATCGTTAGCTGCAAAGATGTTTTGTGAAGCGCATAAAATATTTCACCAGTTCTAACTATGCATGATATGGTCTTTGGCTAATACAAAAAGACCTTCCAGCAAGACTGTGCCAAAAATTTTAACCGTGCTCAAAGAAGTATTCGCTATGAAATCTGTAGTCAACGATGAAGTGCTGAGCGGACTCTACATTTTTCACATCTCAACAGCTTGGACAAAATCTTTATGTGGGGCGGGGTTTTGCTGCATTTTATGCCACGTGTCAGATATTTATATGTATGTGCTGCCTCCCAATATAAAGGGTGGTTAAATTTGAAGGACCGATGATGAATATGAACCACACCTAAACGTCAACGACACCGTTGAACATCTTTCTTTCGGGTTATTTGAAAGAAAAGGTGTACATCGATAAGGCAGCAACAATTCAAGAGCTAAAGGATGAGATAATTCGGCACATTAACGGTATAGAACCTCAATTATGCCTCAGCGTCATCGAAAATTTGGACTATCGGATGGAGGTGTCCTGCCGAGACCTCGGCAGCCATTGGGCCGATATTTTCTTTCGAACGTAATTGAGCCATACCAATATTATCATAATAAAGAGAAATGACAATAATTTCTTAAGAAAATTGTATTTTATTTAAAATCAATAACCACCCTTTAGAACAAACGCACATCAAAAAGCCATCAAACTGGCTTAGCATTCGCTTCTGGATTTCTAGCCCCGTTCACTTGCCAACACAGATATTAAGCTTGCGTACAATCATCGACAACTAGGAATAGTGCTGCGAGGTGGGGCTAGTAAGTTAAGGGAATTAAGTTATAACTCGGGACTGTTAATACGCGTAGTTCATTTAACTGCAAATATTGATTGCTCCTCTAGCTCGAAGGCCTCTGAGACTCCGTGAAAAAAGAAGTAAAATGCGGTAGTCTGTCGATTTTTATGAAACTGTGGGAAATAACGTTTGAGTCTTATATGAAATTCTTTGAAATGCAAAGCTGTTTTGGAATTTTTTTCAAAGAGCGCTAACTACGTCACGTTGAAAATGAGAGAAACATTTTTTGTTAAACTTAATAGATTGGCAATTGGCAGGATTTTAATAAAAATCAGAAATAATAAATGTTGGCGTACGCAGTGCAATAAAATTTAAGATATTACTAACAAATATGTATTACATATTTTGTGAAAAAATATTTTACTTTTGAGCGATTCTGTGCCACTAAATGTTTCGGACATTGCCGCAAATTCAGTTGAAAACTGGTTTAATTGTAGGCTCGAGCTTAATAAGAAGTAGACTGGAAAAATTTTGAAATAAAAATTTATTAAGTTTGATTTTTATGTTTGCGACTTTTGGGGGGAAATTTTAAAAAAAATTCGGAAAAAAATATTTTTGTTATTTATGAAATGAACTGAAAAAATTAAAAAAATATATATAATAATTTTCAGATTTATTAAATTTGGGTACAGAGTTTTGCAAACTGGAATATCTTCAGTTCTTTAAAAAAATGTAGAAAAATGTATTAGATTGAGATTTTTGTTTGAGATTTTTAGAATGAAATTTATAAGCAAAATTTCGGAAAAAAATTTGTTTGCCATTTATGAACTTAACTTAAAAAAAGTTGAAAAAAATCTAATAATTATGAGATTTATTTAAAGTTCAAATTTGGGTATAAAGTTTTACAAACTGAAGTATCTTCAGTTCTTTTAAAAAAAATTTAAAAGTTTTTTTTTGGCAGTTTGTTGAACATTTTTCAAAGAAAAATTTATTATCTTTGAGTTTTATGTTTCCGATATTTGGGAGGAAATTTATTGAAAAAAATTTCGGAAAACATTTTTTTTTTTATTTATAAAATAAACTGAGAAAATTGTGAACAAACTATAATAATGTTGAGATTTATTAAATATGGGTACATAGTTTTGCAAACTCAAATATCTTCAGTTATTTTCAAAACTTAAAAAAAAGTTAAAAAAATTTATTAAGTTTGAGATTAATGTTTGTGAGTTTTGGGATAAAATTCATGAACAAAATTTCGGACAAATATTATTTTTGTTATTTATAAAGTTAACTTAAAAAAAGTTGAAAAAAATCTATTAATTATCAGATTTAGTCAAGGTAAAAAGTTTGGGTATAGAATTTTGTAAACTGAAATATCTTCAGTTCTTTTCTTCCGGCATATATTCAGTTTTTTATAAGTTTTTAAGATGAAATTTATAAATAAAAATGCGGGAAAAATGTGTTTTAGCCATTTATGATCATTTATTAACTGAAAAATTTTGAAAAAAAAAGTTAATTAATTTTGAGATATATTCATGGTTGAAAATTTTGACCAATTGAAAGTTTTTGTGTTGATTTTGAGTAAAATACAATTTTTTTAAGAAATTCTTGCCATTTCTCTTTATTATTATCATATTGGTATGGCTCAATTAGGTATGGAATAAACTATCGGCCAAATGGCCGCCGCAGCCTCGGCGGCACACCTTCGTCCGATGGTCCAAATTGTCGATGACGCTGAGGCATAATTGAGGTTCTATGCCGGTAATGTGCCAAATTATCTCATCCTTCAGCTCTCGAATTGTTGCTGGCTTATCGACGTAAGGTCTTTCAAATAATCCCATAGAAAGAAGTCCAACGGTGTCGTTGACGCTTAGGTGTGGTTCACATTCAACATCGGCCCTTGAAATGTAACCACCCTTTATAATAAAAAAAATCGGAAAAAAATTATCATACAGTTTTTAAGATGAAATTTAGAAATATGAAGTAAACCGAAAAAAATTAAAAAAGTAATAGTTTTCAAATTTATTGAAGTTTCAAAATCTGGGTATAGAGTTCTGCTAACTGAAATATCTTCATTTATTTTCAAAATTTTTACAAAGTGTTTTTTTTTATAAATATTTGGGATGAAATTTCCGAAAAAAACGAAAACTCCGAAATAACTTAATTTTTGTCATTTATAAAGTAGACAGAAAAAAAATTAAAAAAAAACATTTATAATATAATTTTGATATTCCTGCAAGTTTGAGAATTTTGATATGGAATTTTGTAAACTGAAATATCTTCGATTTTTTAACTGTTTTTTAATTTTTCAATTTTTTAGAATAAAATATAATTTTTTAAGAATATACTGTTTAAGAATGAGAAAAAATTTTTTTTGTCATATTTAAAAAACACTAAGCTCAGATTTTTTATTTTTATTATTAATAGCAGAGCCTATACTCATTAATCCCTGCAAGCTCATAATGGGATTCCCACAACTTTTCGAGTTATATTCAAATACGTACAGCGAGCCAATGACAGATCTTCATCTTCTTCTCTTCTTCATCGTTTATTTAGGATTTTATTCTGTTTACCCAAACTGGCACTTCAACCATTTCACCTACCTACCTGCCTGATTCTGTTTGCAGTGAAAAATACTGCCTTTACGCACATTTGCCAATCGATCGAATCATCGCTACGTGCATAAAAAAATATTATAGGAATTTTAGTAAATTTCGGAAAATGATTACTTTAGTAGCGGCGCACACCGCAATTCCCCTACTACGCTGCCCATCTTTGCTTTACTCACTGTTTGAGACAGCCATCGGTTAATTAGTTCAATTTTTTCTATATAAGAATAAACAGTTCAAAACTTAAGGCTTAGGGGTAGACAGAGGCCCAAGAAAATTATGATTTCCAATAATTTTTTTTTGCTAGTCAATTGCTTTATTTTATAAAAATAAAAACATAACATAACACATCATGTTTCGACTTGACTTTAAAAAAATTTAAACAAAAAAAAATTAATAATTGTAAAAGTTATCGCTGTTTGTGTGGAGCCCGTTTCTCCAGAAACCCCTTGCGGTGATCATCATAAGTCCTTGGAGACCCATCTAAAATCAATCGAACAAGAGAAATTAGTTTTATTAATAGATAATCTTGTGCCTGATCGAAGCTGTTTTTCTTTTTTCAAAATTTACAATATGGCGGCCTCAGGAAATATTTTTCAGATGTTCTAGAATAAATTTTATTTAAATCTACCCGAGCGCCATTTGTTAATTGTGGAATAACTCGAAAAGCATTTATCGGATTCACTTTAAGTTTTCACACAATATTTTTAAGATATTATACTTTAAGAAAAAGCAAAAAAAAAACAAGTTTTTTGAAAGTTCTGACTAGTTCTAACCCCTTAAGTAAATAGGTCAAGATTTTTCATCGAACTATGACACCGTTTGGCTTGAAAATTTTAAGTGAAAAAAATTCGTTTAAAGATTTCGACACGCACACGTCTTCACTATACGCCCGGTCAACGGTGCGATAGCAATTAATCATATTTGTCATAACACTTTGGATTGAGAGTGCTGCTACTGTAATTCAAAATCCAAGTGTTTGGATATTTTTCCACCTTAGTCCTTTGAGCATAAAATAAGGTATTTAGCCATCTTTTAAGCAAAAAATATTGTTTGCTTTTCAAAATTTCTATAATGCTCTAACCCCTTATAAATTTTTAAAAACAAAATCTCATTGACAAAGTTACATTTTTCAACTTGAAGCCAAATTCATAAGCAAAAACAAAATGTTTCACTTTCTCAATTATGCACCCTCCAACGTTTAATTTCCCAGCTTGACATAAAATCACACAGCAATCTTGTTTGCTTGCCTCAAAGTGCTTGAAAGCTTACCCATTAAAATACTTAACACCAAAATTTCTGCAAATTGAAAAATTACCAATTCGCATGGCACGCTCTGGCACTCAACACAACAGCCACTTTTGGTAAATGCCTACAAAAACATTATTCAGTTATTTAAATTGCGCAGATTTCTACAACTAATGTAACTAAATTTACATATGTGTATGTAAAATTAAATGCCCACATTAAATAACTAAGGCGGGTGCCACTCATGCCACAAAACACTTGACTTCCCATGGTGAGCGAGCGAACTATTGGCACTTACTAATCAAGCATGGCAAGCAGGGCTCCTGGGAAGTCACACAAATGTAGACAAATAATTTTTACAGCCTCATAAAAGTTTGCTTATTTTAACATTTCTGTACACACGCATGTGCATGAATGTGATTTGCATTTAAATTTATTTAAAATTTCCACCACCAAAAGCCGCCCGAGGCTGCCACATTCGCTGGCCAACCTGCGTAGGTTTTTTGCCAACAAAGCTCTTCAACTTATAATTGCATAGCTCAATTGGAGTTGGAGTGCTTATGTGTGTACATATGTACATACACGCATACATGCATGCAAATATATATTTTTAGCAGTCTGTAGTCACTGATGATTGCATGTGTGAATGACAAATTGATGTCACGCCGTGAGAAGGAGTTTGCGAGATTGAGTTGTTACTCTGAAACTCTGTGGGTGATAGGTACAGAGGATAGATGATGTAGAATGGAGAGTGGAGAATGTACTTGGTGGATAAGTGGTGACAGAAGTATTTACAGTTTTTTTTTTTTTTTAATTTAAAGTAGAGTTAATTTGTCTTGCTATTTAGGAAAATATTTGTGATGAACTGAAATTGAAAACCAATCAACTTGAGGCTCTTCTTAAACTTAAACGCCTTCAAGGGCACTTTTTTTATAAGCATAAAACATAATGGCTCTTTAATATCTATGAATCACAGACCCATAATGCGGAGTTCACCAAAATAGTACTATCTAGTATATTTGGCTAGGGCATTGCACCTGCCGTCCAGTGGGCCAAGGCACATATACGCCAGGTAACGCTCTAACTCAACTGATTTCAATTCTGCTTTTCCTTGTTCGTTTATTTTGCTAAATTGGCAAATCCGCGATTAAGGCTCTTACCATAATTTATCGCCATTGCTTGACATTGGCAAAAGTTACGCCATCTTGAGTAGATTAACCTCCGACGTGTTTTCGATTTTTTGCAGTCTTAAAAATGGATTTGAATTTGCAACCACGAGTTTGTATAAAGTTTAGCGTTCAAAATGGATGAAAACATTAGAAATGTCGGGAAATGATTTGGGCAATGAACCGTTTCAGGCATGAACGCTACAGACGAAATCGTGAATCATGGAGGATGACTAATGAAAGCATCCATAAAGTGAAAGAAAATGTGCACAGTAGCCGCAAGTTAACCAACAGAGAGTTAGCAAAGGATTTGAACATTGTTTATGGCGTTGTAGTTTTTTTTTTTTTGTTTTGGTCTGGACAACCTTCAGCGACTTTTGGCGCATATGCACCTCCACTAGCCGTTCTAGGATGGTGTAACCATCTCTCCCAACTTTAGGGATGAAAGCAACCCTCACCATCCTCCACGTGCGTGGGATATAAGCCAGTGCCAAGCAGGCAGTGAAGATTTTCATCAGCGCTGCAGTCACTGACTCTATGCCTTCCTTCAGCATAGCGGGATAAATGCCATCTGGTCCGGGGACTTGTAGCCGCCAAAAGATTCGATGGCAAATCGAATGGCGGTTTCATTCACCACAGATCTGGTAACGTACCAGTCACGCCGAGAAGGTGTAGCAGTTCTGACAGCAGCCTTTTTCGTTGAGGGCTGTTGCCGGCCTATGCTTATTTGATTTCCTGGAAAGTGAGAATCCATCAGTAAGCTGAATGTCTCACTTTGCTTTTCCAGTTTTCCTAAGTGACCCCAGCTTTGCGGTTGGATCCCTTATCAGGATCCTAACCAATTTTGCCCCAATTTAGTCGTGTCACTCAGAGATTCAAAACCGCCGCAGAATTCAATAAAAGAAGCCCTTTTCGACTCACGAATTAGCTTCTTGTAGTTCCTCTGAATATGACGGTAGCGCTCCCGGTCCTCAGCAAGATTAGTCTTGAGGGCCCGGTTTAGAAGTTTTCTCGACTCACGCCTCAATGTTTGGAGCTCTCGGTTGCACCACGGAACGGGAGTCCGATCAAGGAGAGGTCAAATTGGACAGACTGACTCAAAACATTCAACTATGGCAGAGCTTAGTTTCTCAACTGCCACCTCAATCCTCTGTTCTTTCCGAAGTCTTGGTGGCGTCACGTCAAGGCTCCGCAATGCGTCCCCTAAACTTCTTCCAGTCTGTTTTCCTGGGGTTTCTGGAGCGCAATGGCATTTGTGCCTCCTC
This sequence comes from Anastrepha fraterculus, assembly GCA_037575425.1. Classification (NCBI taxonomy): domain Eukaryota; kingdom Metazoa; phylum Arthropoda; class Insecta; order Diptera; family Tephritidae; genus Anastrepha; species Anastrepha fraterculus. The sequence continues at coordinate 102,200 of JAYXIM010024494.1, read as the reverse complement.
GCCACACTGAAACTCAGTATACCTGTGGCCCGAGCACGAATCTTCGGCAAGGACTCTCCAGTTCCTGATTGACCACCCAAATTTTGAATTTGATAAGGTGTGATCAATCACCTCCTGCCTTCTAACAGTAACAAACGTTGGCTGTCTGCCCTTGTTGTGTATGTTGAGGCAAGAGGAAGCGATAAACTCGAATAGCCGAGCATTGGAGTTAATGATTTAAGCTTCCGTCGCATTGTTGGGCCTGAATTTCACGCCAAAAAGAGACCGCGTTGATATTGCCAAATACACGATTTTCAATGCATAATCCGAACCCACATTTATGAAACTCCTCATTGCTGTAGACCAGGCTTGGGTTTAAGAGTATAACACGCAACCCGGATATGAGGCGAGTGAGTGGAGAGCTTCGAATAAACGAACACCAAAAAAAAAACCATATTGGCCCAGTCATCAGAGAAAGCGATGCTCACGTTTTTTATGGATTATAACGGTATCACACACCATGAATTTTTACCAGAAGGTCAGAGAGTAAATTAGAAGTATTACATGGGCGTTATGAGAGGTTTACGTGAAGCAATTTTTCAAAAAAAGAGGATTTGCGAATGCCATCCAACAGCCATCGAATTCTCCTGATGTGGGTACCTGCAATTTTTTTCTAATTTTTGCTTTGTGTTTATTTATGACATTATTAATGATAGCATTACTTAGCCTCTGTTTTTGGAATTGATAAAATTGTGTGTCCCTATAAAAGATCTGCATTACACATTTTCTGTTGGTTCTCATAAAACCAACTATGCCAAGAATGGGTGAATCACAATCGAGTATAAAAATTTATTTGGAAGTGAACTCCAGGACCTGCGCGTACTGCTCTAATTAAGTTTAATGTCACAGAAAAGTCACCTCTCTTTTAGGAATTTATTACTTTCTCTTGTAAGTTACTTGTGCTACTAAGTTTCATTGAGTTCCTCTGAATTTATTACATATTTAGCTGACCAGTAGAAACCCATTGCTTCGTTGACTTAAAATAAATAAATAAATGATTTAGTGAACCTTCACATACATACATTTACTATCCTCCTCGCGCTATGAAAAAAAACACTCTATCTATTAATTCAAAACTTGCCCAAAAGTATGCAACCGAATTCCACTCATTCCTTCCGTAAGCCCGTAAACCCGGAAAGTATTATTTTGTTGGCCCTTTTTTCAGCATTTATTTTTGGCCCCTTTTGAATTCATTTCAAAAATACTTTTCTGTGGGTTTTGTCCAAAAGTTTCGCATTCAAGCCACATGTTTAACAACTATGGGTGAACGCCAACAACAGCAAATACCCAAGTAGCAATACCAGCGTCCAGCACAGCAGCATAACGCTAAACTAAACAGAAAACCAGGCAAAAAAAATAAAATAAAATAAATGTAAAAAGTAGGCAAAAACAATTTGCGGCAAACGTAGAATCGGAAATTGCTTTTCAATGACTGCTGCAGAAAGTTTTGGCGAACTGAGCATGCGAGTAGGTGTATCTATTAATAGGCATGCGAGAAAGGCCTTTGATCTCGAAAGTAAGCTTTCTCATTGCGGCTTTTGAATTTATAGTTTTTAACTCCCATAGGCTGCTTGGGCTGGGCGAGGCATATCGACTACTTGTTCCAGAGCTGTTTTCTAGCGGTAATGCTGCGAGCGGCCAACGTAACCGAGTGACTTTTTGCTCAACTGCAACGCGATGGGTCCAAGTTGAAAGACCGTTGTGAAAATGAAACATGACTCGACTGGTAATGGCAAACCTCAGAGTATATTTCAGCCTCAAAGATGCTGCTTTAAGTGAAACAACGTGCCGAGATCGGTTGCGTCGCTTCAAAGACGGTGATTTTAATGTTGACGACCGTCCGCGTGAGGGAAGGCCAAAAACCTTCGAAGACACTGAATTGGAGGCATTGCTCAGTGAGGATCCGTGTCAAACGCAAGAAGAGCTTGCTTCAGTATTAGGAGTTACCCGGCGATCCATTTACAAGCGATTGCCTGCTTTGGGAATGATTCAGAAACAGGGGACTTAGAGGTTCCTTATGAGTTAAAACCAAGGGATGTTGAACGTCGTTTCTTCGCCTGTGAACAACTGCGCCAGCGGCAAAAAACGAAGGGTTTTCTTCATCGCATCCTGATGGGTGATGAAAAATGGATTCGTAACAGCAGTCCAAAGAAAAGAAAGTCATGGGGACTGCCCGGTCATGCTTCTACGTCATCGCCTCGGCCGAATATTCACGCTGCGAAGGTTATGCTATGTATTTGATGGGACCAAGTTGGTGTTATTTATTATGAACTGTTAAAACCAAGCGAACCCACACTGGGGATCGGTATCGACTTCAATTGATGTGATTGGGTCGAACACTGCGCGAGAAGCGGCCGCAATACGCGGAGAGGCATGAAAAAGTGATTCTACAGCATGTGTTTCAACGCTCGGCCTTACAATTGCAAACCCGTTAAAACCTACCTGAAAACACTGAAATGGGAAATCCTACCCCACCCGCCATATTCTCCAGATATTGCGCAGTACGATTATCACCTGTTCCGATCGATGGCACATGGTCTAGCTGACCAGCAGTTCCATTCATATGAAGACATCAAAAATAGCTTGATCCGTGGATAGCCTCAAAAGATGAACAGTTTCATCGCGACGGTATACGAGATCTACCAGAAAGATGGGAAAAAGTAGTAGCCAGCGATGGGCAATACTCTCAATGATTCACTTGTAACCATTTTTTCAGAAAAAAGTTGTATTCTCATCAAAAAAACAGCGAGAACTTAGTTGCGCACCTAATAATAAATTACAAAAACTACTTGGCCTTAATTATAAAATAAACAATTTCCAAATTTTATAACCAAAACAAGGCACAAACTAGTAACCTCCCAATCCCCCCACTGCTATGCATTTGATTGAACTAAGTACCTAATCCCCGCAATATTTCCATAGAAAGCTTTCTGCAAAAAAGAATTAATAAAATTCAGAAAACAAACAAAAAAACAAGGCATTGAAAGTTACAAATAAATTTACTGGCCAGCAAACCGGCGTCGTTCGAATCGTAAACAGATTTTACTGCACGCATCCGGTGTAACAAAATGCCGACAAGGCGACTGACTGCAGCAGTTGAGCTCATTTCCGCTCGTTGAATATACTCCCAGCAGAGTGCAGAAGCGAAATGGTTTTTGAACTGAGATTTGAATTTTCATTACACAAACTTATGAGTAACATTGCCACAAAGGATTGTAGACAATTCGAACTTTTTGAGGGCAAAAACCATGCGCAGCTTTACAACTGTCAACACACACAAGCTGATGAACTTTGCATTCCATGTAAGGTAAACTAAATATTTTTTTTCTATGGTCATAAGCACCACTCCATTCACTTCAATCATTGAAGATAATTTCGTTTTTGTAGCCACATAATGCCAGTCTACCTAAAACACAACCTTGAGCCCTCGCAAGCTCATTCAGCTTATTTCATTCACTCTTAGAAAACTTCAGTCTCTAACTGTAAAAATTTCAGCTACTCACACTCGCTCCTTTGGCGCCCCTCACTCATCCTCGCACTTGCATTTCCAGCACTCACTTTCGGCGCACTCTCATTTTGAACTTAATTTTTTCCTACTCGCGCCCATTATTTTTTTTTTTGTCTTTCTTCATATTCATATTTGTAGTCACATTTTCATCACTTTCAAATGTCGAAACCCCAACGCTTTTAGTCTTCCCTTTTTTCGTTGGCTTTGCGTTGCCAGCAAACAAATCACTTTCTTCCGTTCCATATTTGTCCAATGCGGCTAGATGTCTGCAAAGTTTGTGCCATGGCGACAAGGCAGTCGCACACATACACACACACACACACATAAATACATAGTTCGAAAGCAATTCAAAAATGGCACTCACTTTCCAAACAAATGCAATTCAAACTGTCGCTCAAATCACATTGGCGGCCATTAATTTGATGAGCTTCTATAAGTAACCACCCAGATCGCACTCACACCCGAATTACACTCTCATCTACACACACACATACACACGCACGCATATTTGTAGGTATTCAAAACAGTTTGCTTGTGTTTTTAAAGCAATAAGGCGATCATAACGTTGCAACGATTTACTGAGGCAAGAAATTGATATTAAAACACTTGCTTGAGCGCCTATGGCTATGCAATGAACGGAAAACGAATTTTTCATACACTTTGCTCCTCGGTCATATTAACACCACACTTTGGGTAATGCGCGTTATTAGAATTTATTGAATTAATATTTTTTTATTTATCGTAATAAAATTCGAAATTAAAATTTGCTTAATATCTAGACGTTGTGCGCCTAAGGATAGGCAATGAAGAGCAAATTGTTGTTACAACGTATTACTCGTAGATAGGTGTTTAAGTTTGCTAAATTTAAGTTTATATATTAAATTTGCGTAATTTGTTGGTATTCACGAGCTTGGGTTATACCTAAAAAATTAGAAAAAAAAATAAAAATAAAGAATTTTTCGTCGACAGTTTTTGATTTATCAAAACTAATTTAATGCTTTGTGAAATTAATTCACCTAATATAAATTAATAATCATAAACATCTTAAGCCAAATATAAAATTTCACGAATCCCAAGCATTATCAAATACAAATCGTTGCATATTTTAAGGCGCTACTTTTTTATGCATAGTTTTTGGCTTGTACAGCTGCCGGTATAGCTCAAAAAAGATGCAAAGCTGTATTTTGGTTTAAAGAATAGTTTCACAAAATAAAAAAGCCATAGGCGCTTAAAAGTTATGTATCGTAAACAGTATTTATTTCAAATTTGTGCCATTTTTTTAATGTTTATTGAAAAAAACGTTAACAATTTTTTTTTTGGCTTCTGCAAAAACAATATTTGATGCTTATGAAATATTAAAGTTCGTCTTAAATATTTTATTATATAATATTTATTGAAAAGTGTTGCATACTTTTAAGCGCAGAATATTAAAGTGGGGTTTGTTGTTGATAAAGTTTTAGCAGGCACGAAAAAAAACCGTCTTCTTACAAACAAAAATTAACTCGAAGAATTTGAAAATATTCAACGCCTCAAATTAGGCATCAGAGAATATATTTACTTCACATTTTAAGGTATAACTGGAAATTATGTTGAAAAAAAAATTGAAAAAGGCCGCAGGTCTACAAAAAATAAATTAACTCAAAGAATTTCAAAAATTAAACGCCTCAAATTGTGCATCAGAAAATTTAGTTCCTTAATATTTTTAAGTAAAATTGTAAACTGAATTTTATTAATAATTAAATCAAAAATAAGAACTCCGAGAAGTTGAAGCTGATCTATTTTTCGTTACAAAATGTTGCCTATTTTATGGAGCTGTTCGTTTATGCTGAATAACACTCTGGTGATATTAATTAAAGCATAATTTCTAAGAGCAAATGTGAGCTCAGAATAATTTAACCCCTTAAACGCCTGAAACTATGCGTCCAAATTTGTTAAGCAGTTAGTAAAATATTAAATCTGAGCATAAAATCAGGTATTTTAACTATCTACGCACTCTTCTCCTGATGTAACGTTTTTAAAAATGAAATAAGATGGTATTTGTTATAGAAAATGTGAACCCAAAATAAATACAAACATTAAGTGGCACAAATCAAGCATAGAAAATGATTTGACTAGTAAGAAAAATACTAAATTTAGCTGGGAAAATAAAAACTATTAAAATTTTGTGCCTGTTTTTAAGACTTCGGAATTAGAAGAGGAAACTTGTAAGTGGTATGACAATCGACCTCTTGGCCACAGTTGGCACCTCTACATTCCGCTAAAAAGTGGCAGCTACCGCAAGCTAATCTAACCTGCATGTTGTAGCTTTCTATACAATCCGTTGATGGTATAGCTGACGGAAAAGCTTTTTTGTTTTATAAAAAAAAAAAACAATAATTGGCGCGTACACTTCTGTTAGGTGTTTGGCCGAGCTCCTCCTCCTATTTGTGGCGTGCGTCTTGATGTTGTTCCACAAGTGGAGGGCCCTACAGTGTCAAGCCGACTCCGAACGGCAGATATTTTTATGAGGAGCTTTTTCATGGCAGAAATACACTCGGAGGTTTGACATTGCCTGCCGAGGGGCGACCGCTATTAGAAAAATGTTTTTATTAATTTTACTTTCACCAAGATTCGAACCAACGACCTCTCTGTGAATTCCGAATGGTAATCACGCACCAACCCATTCGGCTACGGCGGCCGCTTTAAATCAACTCAAAATGAATCCAGCTTTTACCGGGCATTCTTATGAAATATGTCCTTCAAAGATGTTAGGTATTCAAATATATGGAATGTGAGATTTTGTAAGATTATTCTTGCATAGCTGTTATGCTGTCAATCGTAGCCTAGATTTAAGCTTCATATCTATGAATTACTATTTCAGCTATAAGCTTAGTACCCGCCCAACGCGCATGATTCACTTTTAAAGTTCTGCATTTCATGTTATGCATCTCCAATTCTGCACCAAACTTCTTTGTAGGCTTTAACATTTTATAAATGGACCACCTAAGTCCTTGCCTCAGGCTGAGCCCACAATTTATGCGCACTTAGCACATTCAGTACTCAGCACTGCTGCAACTATGGTCTACATTTAGGTGCCGTGGCTTATAACATAGCTGCCGCTAAGTTACTACGTCTACCACTCGTCACCGCCAGCCAATGTTTACGAACGCGATTTATTTGTTTTTGTGCGGTAAACCAAGGCGAATTTATGTGTGCCGACATCCGTTGATATGACATTAATGTTGCTGCTTTTGTTGTAAATAGATACATACTAGCTGGTCACAAACGCATTTAATGCGAGCAAGGCATCATCATTGTTGTCATGGCGCCTAAAAGCCTGCTTAAGCGCACACCGCAATGTTGCGCCATTGTAAGTGCGGCATAGTAAATGTAGGAATGCGTGGCACTATATGGCTGTGCGTGCATGCGTGTGTGCGTGTGTGTGTTTTTGTATATGTGGTGCGTTATCAGACGACAATTTCATGCTTAAATGGCGACAATGCTGCGCCGCTGATAAAGTGTTGCCACCGCGAATTGCACAAATACATGAATTGCGATAGGCAGACGCTCGTCGCCACCTCCACCTCCATCTTTACTCCCACACCTCCACTGTAATGTGCACTCTGCAATAGTCGTTTTTAAGCGGCGGCAGTAAATTTTCGTTGCATACTTACAGGCTGTATGGTCGTAAAATGATGCGTTGCAAGCAAGATGGTAATGGCGATGGCGGCGCCGTCAGCTTACAAAGAATATGCAACGTTTTATGAGCTCCACAACATCCATTCAGGCGGCGGCTACAACAATGACCGTAACTGAAATCACTTGCACATTAACATTTGCAGAAGCAGAGCGGCAACAAACTGCAACTGGAAAACCGCAACCAGTCTCGACCACAATGTCCGGCTTTGACAACGCTTTTGTTACATTGTCATAATTTCTGTTGCCTCACTCACGCCCATCCAGAATGGCCCACATTATATGCCACTCTCCAACACACACACACACACACAGACATACATTGAAGCGGCTGCAGAGTGTAAGTTGTTGTTGATTGCGTAGTACATTGTAGTAGTTGTAGTAGTGGCAGTTGTTGTTGGTAATTGTTACTGTTGTCGTTGCATGCATTGCAACATTTTCGCCTCAGCCACATTTTGCAACATTTTTTATGACTTGTAAGCGTTTGCTAACTCTCGTTGTAAGCACTTATCAGCCTGTACGTGTGTATTGCGTATGTATGTATATGTGCGTATGTGTATGTGTATGTGCGCATAAGCATGTATGTGATTTATGCGGCATACTTTAAGGCGCATCATTACGTGACAAATTGAAATTTCTAACAAGATTTACCAGCAACCGACAACTGTTTTGAAGTGATGTGCAATTAAATGTTGCTCCAGAGAAAACTTTGAATTTCATGAAGTTTCGTGGTGAAGTAATAATTCTATGTGAGTACATGCCTTTAGCAAATTTGTGGCATACTTTTGGGCGCCAATTTAAAGAAGGGTACCGTAAAAAGTTCCCAACAGCCGGGTGTGGTAGGCAAAATGTAGGGGTAAAGTTAGATGCAAAGACAGATACCAAATTTGTTAGTTCACTTACTTGTTTGCGCCTGAAAATGTGCTTTTGAAAAATGGGCAGTATTAAGTAGTGATTTATATGAAATGAATTCACCTACTCGCTAGAAGTAGAAGCACACTTGTTTAGTTTTTCTGGATCGTTGGTTAGGCAGTCAGTCTATAAATCGGGCTCAGTGATAACAACGCATAGCCAATAAGTTTGCTTTAAATTAACCAAACTACTCATTTTCAATTCAATTTAGTCTGCTTTCCGCTGATTGCATTTGCTTTTATATCCGTCTATACGCAAAATGAAGCAAAAGATTGGAAAGAAAACCTTTTAAAACATTAAATAAAACAAAATTAAAAAATGTAATTAAATTTAATTAGGTTAAACAAATAAAAAAAATTACACAAAGTTGAGTTAAATAAACGCTTTCTCGCTTGCAGTTCAAGCAAGATAACCACGCATTTTTTGGTCCGTGCAGCCGGCTACATCGAATTATAAGACGTTATCACGCCAAAAAATTAAATAAAACACAAATTTAAAAAATTAAAGAATAAATTAAATTATATTAAGAATAAGAAAAAATTAAGGTAAGGTAGAACAAAATTAAAATAATCAAAAGAAAGATTATAATAAAATAAGCTAAAATAAGAGGAGCAAAATAAAATTAAAAATAAATAAAAGAAAAACAAATAAATGAAAACAAAAAAATTTAATTAAACTAAATAAAAAATAAATTAAAAAATAAATAAATAAATAAACAAAATAAAGTTGAGTCTACTGAACGCACTGCGTGTGATGAGGCTTGCCGAGTGATTGACTCAGCGGCGAAGTACTGGCTGTGGGAACATGAACTTCGATGCGATACGAAATCGATACCTTCGCGCTTCGGTATTGATATTTTTTACTCAATATTTTTAAAACAATACTTTTTGCAACCGCAACTCGCCATCGTATTGAAGTTTCGAGGGAAAATACACTCTGTCTAATGGAAACGTGACCACCATAACTTAAAAGCTATCCGACCAATTCGCTTCTAACAAACTGCATTGTAAGAGCTGATAACATACCTAATATTTAATTTACGCAGTATATTCAATAAAATCTATTGGCACCACCATTAGCTGTAATAGCTTCACATCTTCAAGTCATACTTTGTGTTAATTTCAGCGCTAGTTGTGGAGGTAATCGGCACCAAATTAGCCGAATTTGCTTTGATAACTTTTTGACCGTCCATGTTTGTTTCCTTTTGAGTTTTTGCCTAACTATTGCTGAAACATTTTCAATAGGGTTGGTCCATCCCATTTTACTGTTTCCACCCTACATACCCTCGACTTCGGTCAATCCATGTACGAATTTTGTACTGCTGGTGCCATTTCATTCTAAGCCTAGTTTTTGCTAATTTTAATTGGATCTTCCAACTTTTTAATCTGCCCCTCAGAAAATATTCGACTGACGTTGAATTGGAATGTATCCAATTTCACAAGTCGCCCCGTGCCAATTCTTTTTCCAGGTGAATCACACGACAATCAGTATATATCTGAATCAAAATTTGTTTAAATAAAACTACTCTTTTTAAATGAAAAAGGGTTTACTCTGTTGGAGTAGAAACGGTATCTTTTACTCACGATTTGTGGCGTATTAAATAAAAACACTAACCTAACTTTTTAAGCAAATTTTCTATGCTTTCGAGTACTTTTTCTTTAGAGTTTTTTCTCTGCAATAAAAAGTAGCTATTATTCTTTTTATGGGTTTCAAAACCAAGACTTCGTTCCTTAAATTTGAGTTTGAGGTTGTTGTTGGTACTTTCCTAATATTACATCTTCTTTTTCTTTTAATTTTCATTCAGAAAAAAGAACAACAGCTTTGCCCAACCGGCAAAAATCTGAACGATTGAGTCGGCATATTAAGATGAAGTATAAATTCTTTATTAAAAATTGAAACGCCACTCTCTTAATTTAGTATCGACATTTTGGGTGACGAGTATTCTTTAGCAATAGCAGCCGAATGCATTTCTGCCTCACAAAAATTATTTGCCGCTCGGAGTCGGCTAAACCTGTAGGTGCCTCCTTTTTTGGGCAAACTTCAAGACGCACGCCACAAAAAGGATGAAGAGCTCAGCCAAATACCCAATAAAGGGAATAAACGCCAATTGTATGTATAAGTATGTACCTGTATATTAGCGTTAACTCGTTGTTTCTGGAGCGATACTTTCTGTTCGATATCCGTGTCCCTAACTGCCTGCTAAGGGAAAGCACCTGATTATTACGAGTATAAGCCCGCAAAATGCGCTTTCAATTTACTCTTTCATAAGCAGCTTGAAAATTGAAGTCATCTGTGTCAAGCAGATGAAATTATGATCAAATAACGCAACTCGGTTAAACGCACAGCTTCAGTTAAAAGTCTTTTCACTTTTCATTTTTGATACATTAATTTTCTCACGAAGTCGCTACTGCTTTCCTTACCCCATTTTTTATTATTTTTCTTCTACATATTTTTTTTTTGTTGTTTCTTTTTTATCTTCCAACCTTTTCATTACTTAGTCTTCTTTTACAAAAAGTTTTAAGCTCTTATTGTTTTCTTTGCAGCCCTGAGCCGTCTTGCATATGCAAGTCTTCTTCATTGGCGCACACGCATATTTATGAATTTGTATGAATTTTCCCTGCTTCCACTTGTGCTTAACCAACTTATTTGGTATTCACTTTTGCCCACTTCGTCCTCATTTTCGCATAACTACACTTACGCATAAACAAGTGCACATGCCCTTCTCTGCGCACCCTCACATACCCCCGTACATGCATAGGGCACGAGTAGAGAGTAGAAATTCATTCATTCATTCATTCATCTTTATGCTGTTTTGAAGTGGTTGCGCTTGGTAACAGCTGCTTCAACATGTTGCTGCTGTTCTGGGTAAATTTATGCAAGCGTGTGTGTGGGTGTGTGTGGCGCATATGCATGAGCTTGCGGTTGGTTGGCGGTGGCGCCCAGTATGTTGCAGTTGTTGCCATGGGCAAACACACTGTGCCTATACAAGCTGCGCCTATTTGGTATGCAACAGTTGCGGTGATTTCTTTTTCTTTGATTTTGTGGCACTCTTTGTGAAGGATTTTTGGTTGTGGAAAGGAAATGAGTATAGCGCCAAGAAATGTATGTACATAGTTTGATTATGCAGAAGTAGTTTGGATGCCAGAGCACAAAGTACAGTAAAGTAAGTTGAAGAAGAAATGCGATTATAAATAATTTAAGTAGAATCTTCAATATTTGCAACTTGAATATGAAAAATGTGAAATGCATATTTTGATGTTCTTTCTTTCATTGAGATTCCTTGTGGCTCGTATCTTCAAATATTTTTCTTTATAAATGAGAAATTGATAACATCGGTACTCTGATAGGCAACACCGTGCGTCGTTCATGAAGTAGGTGTATAAGAAAATCTGATGCGCCGATAATTGTGAAAAAAGCTTCATTTACAAACTGTCGAATTGCTGAATTAAGCTGGGCTAAGGTGCAGAGCGGCCGCCTTAGCCATAGCCATACGAAAGTGCATCAACATCATTTGGCATTGGTGCGCTTTGGCCTGCTGCACAAAATGTCTCTATTTACCCCGATCCTTGGTTGATTTCTTCCATTTGTTGATCTTGAGTTTCCTCATGTCGTCTTCTAGTTCATCAATCCATGTTGATCTTGGTCTGCCTCTTGCTTTCGTTGCAAATATTTTAGCGTCAATTATTTTTCGTTGAGCGCTCGTGAGGTCCGTTCTCATAGTATCAGTCATCTTAGTCGTTGATCTTTGATAAATCGCACAACATTTCCCCCCCTCATTAGTTGGTCCAGTTCATGGTTTCATCTTATGCGCTACTCCCCAACGAAGATTAGCCTCAAAATTTTTCTCTTAAGTTCTTGGACTTTGTTTTTGTCTTTTTCTCTTATTGTCCAAGACTTCATAGCAAAGAACTGACTCCATAGCAAAGAACTGTACGGAGAATATATATTTATATAGCGAAAGTGCACAAGTTCGAAATCCCAGGCACGAAACACCAACTGATAGAAAAAGTATTTTCTATCGGCGGCCGCTCCTCGGCAGACAAGAACAAACTTCCGAGTAGGTAGGTAGGTAGGTAGGTTTGGCAGCCGCATCGCACATAGAGACAACGATGCCACTTAGACCACGGAGTGGGTCCGTTGTGAGCCGCGGGGGCTGGGCTACATTTCCCTTTCCATATTGAACCATCCTGAGCTTTTGACAAAGCGTAAAAGGTTGTTGATACCTAAAGTGTATAGATTATCTATGTTCGTTAAGAAGTAGGATTTTAAAAATCGGTTTCTGCTTCTGGCTAGAGCTGGGCATGTGCAAAAAAGGTGTTGAATTGTTTCCAATTCCTCCTCATTTCTGCAGCTACGACAGAAATCATGCGTGTATACGCCTAATCTCCTTGCATGATTTCCTATGAGACAATGTCCTGTGAGGGCCCCTACTAAGGTCCTGATTTGAAGTCTACTCAGTTTTGTAATACTCTTGGACAGACGTAAATTAAGCCTTGGCCATGTTTGCCTAGCAATTTCGCAGGTGTTAGCCCTAATCCATCTCTGATTTGCAGAATTGATTAGTGCGTCCTTAATGAGAAGCTTACAAGTTGCGAGAGGTATCTCCATAAAATTACTTATGTCTGGCATACAGGTACCTTCTCTTGCAAGTTGGTCTGCCCTACAGTTCCCTGGTATATCTCTGTGGCCTGGGACCCAGCATAATATTATACGATATTGTTTGGCCATCTCATTTAGAGATTGGCGACAACGTAAGACACTCTTTGATGTTGTTTGGAATGCATCCAGGGCTCGTAGGGCAGCTTGGCTGTCTGATAGAATGCAGATATCCGTTGATGATATTCTGTTTATCTTTAACCATTTTAAGGCTTCATGAATAGCGTTTATTTCCGCTTGAAAAACGCTACAGTGATCCGGTAATTTAAAGGATTCACTAATAGAAAGCTCTTCGCAAAATAACCCTGATCCTACACCGGTGTCCATTTTGGATCCGTCCGTGTAGATCTTAACGGGTGTATTGGGTGTTGGATCTTCCTCAAGCCATTCCAGTCTAGAAGGGATTTTCATTAGGAAATTCCTTTCGAAGCAAAGAATGGGAGGGTGATAATCACAGTCACTGGGTATATCCGTGAAGGAGTCTAAAATGGTTGAATGTCCATGTGTGACAGTTCTCCATTGTGAGCTCGCTTTGAGCCTTAAAGCGGCGCAGGCCGCTGAGTATTTGCAGAAGAGATCTAGGGGTGGCAGATGTAGCATGATGTCCAAAGCCATGGATGGCGTGGTTTTCATGGCGCCACATATTGCTAGTTCCGCTGATCTCTGCACCTTATTCAATAAATTAGAATACGTTTTTTTCTGCATAGCACACCACCAGACAACATTTCCATATAGAATAATGGGTCTGACGACAGCAGTGTAGAGCCAATGAGTAACCTTAGGTTTAATTCCCCAGGTCTTACCTAAAGCTCTCTTACAGGCATAAAAAGCTAGGTTCGCTTTCCTGACCCTTTCTAAGGTGTTTGACTTCCAAGTCAGTTTCCTATCTATGTTTAATCCCAAGTACTTGGTTTCTTCCGAAATCACAAGAGCTTCCCCTTTGAGCGTAATTGGACTTAGCTGAGGGATTCTGTGTTTCCTAGTGAACAATATGAGTTGTGTTTTGTCTGGCTTGACTCCTAGACCACACTTTCCTGCCCACCTAGAAAGTATATCTAGAGCATTTTGTATTAGGTCTCTTAATGTAGATACAAATTTACCAGAGACAGCAATAACAACATCGTCGGCGTAAGCTATCACCTTACAGCCCACCGATTCCAGTATTAACAGAAGTTTGTTTACAACTGCGTTCCATAAAAACCGTGAGAGGACTCCACCTTGCGGTGTACCTCTACTTACCAATCTCCTGAGCACCGATTCTCCTAGTTCCGCTTCAATGATTCTGCTATTTAGCATTTTGCCAATGAAGCCTACCAAGCCCGGTTCTACCTTAAGATCAGTGAGTGCTGCAGTAATTGCCCCCCCTTCAACATTGTTAAAGGCCCCTTCAATATCAAGGAATGCGGCCAAAGTAAATTCCTGTTTGTGCAGTGAACTCTCTGCCGTGTAAATAAGGTTATGTAGAGCTGTCTCTACCGATTTCCCTTTCGTGTAGGCATGTTGTGACGCAGAGATAAGATTTCTATCTATAGTTAGGCTTAAGTGAAATTCTATCAACCTCTCCAAAGTTTTCAATAGGAAGGAGGAGAGAGATATCGGTCTTAAGTCTTTTGGATGGGTATGTGAGTTTCTACCAGCTTTTGGAATGAAAACAATTTTGACTTGTCTCCACTTAAGAGGTATATGACCGTAGAGAAAGCAACCTTTGAAGATTGCTAGTAGTCCGTGTGCTAGATATCCGGCGGCCTTTTGCAGTTCCACCGGGTAAATGCCATCTGGGCCCGGTGATTTAAAAGGTTTGAAACTTTCAATCGCCCATAAGAGCCGATCCTCAGAAATAGCATCTATTCTGACTTCACGACAGTGTGCTGTATCTTCCATGTCATGCCCAGTAATGTCTGAGCAGCCTGGAAAATGAGTGTCGAGTAAAAGTTCTAGAGACTCTTTACTGGTTGTAGTGAAAGTGCCATCACTTTTCTGTAGCAGTTCCCAATTTTGAGGGCTTCCCGCTAAAATCTTACGAAGTCTGGAGGCCTCAGTTGCCCCCTCAACCTCTTCACAAAAGGATTTCCAAGATTGCCTTTGGGCAATTCTGATTTCCTTCTTGTAGATTCTCAGGGCATCTTTATAGCCTTTCCAATCTTCATCGAGACGTGTTTTCTTTGCCTCATTAAAAGCGCTTCGGCTTGTTTTTTTGAAGCTCGCTTAGCTCAACCGTCCACCACTTAGGCTTGGGTTTACCCCTCAGTCTTCTTATGGGACAGGCTACCGCCAAGGCAGCATTCATGGTGTAGGTAATCTTGTCAACCAAATTTTCTAGTCCTTCTATGCTTTGTGGCACCGCTGATGGACATGTTCCTAGGGTAGCCCCGATACAATCTATATACCTTTCCCAGTCTGTTTTCCTGATATTTCTACCAGGCTTAGGTTTCGGTAGATTTTTGCTAACCTCAAACGAGATATATCTATGATCAGAAAAAGAATGTTCTTCCAAAACTTTCCAGTTCCTAATTCTGTTAATAACGGAGTCAAAAGCAAAAGTAGCGTCTAACACTTCCTGTCTATTACTAATGACAAAAGTAGGTTTATTACCTTTATTGCAAATCTGTAGTCTAGTACCTATCAGATAATCAAAGAGACACTCACCTCTAGCGTTAGTATCAGTGCTGCCCCATATCTCGTGATGCGCATTTACATCCGCACCAATGATTAGCTTTGCGCCAAGCTTCTGCGCCTGCGCTACCAGATCTTTGAATATTGATCTCGGTAGCTCCTCGTGGTCATGTGCGAGGTAGCAGGAAGATAGCCACATCCGTTCATTTCCCGACTCCAGGCTAATGGTCAATTGATCGGTGTCGCTGTAATTAGAGAGCATGAAAGCATTTATCCCTTTTCTTATTAGTACGCACGCTCTAGGGTTACCTTTGTTGCGAGCATACATCAGTTTATATTATTGAGTCCTTAGTCCGCACACAAGTCCATGTGATACCCATGGTTCTTGAATCAGGACAATATGATGTCCACCTTTGGCCAGGTGGATTATGAGGTTGGCGGACGCAACCTTTGAGTGGTGAAGGTTAATCTGAAGAACCCGTAACATCATGGTTACTGGGCTTCCTCTCCACCACCGTTTTGTTGGGCTCATCTGAATCTGACGCCAGTAGCTCTTCCTCATCAGTGAGAGTAGTATCAAGTACTCTATCTAACAAGGAAGAGATACTGCCGTCAGCAGATGCCTTCCGTAGCGCTGTAGCAGTGTTAGGACCGGAGCCAGATTCCGCCGTGGGGCCTATCTCAGCTCCAACCGGGTCCTTTAAGTTAGGCGCCTTGTCCTTATTGTAGACCCTCAGAGTTATGGACGAAAACCCATAGCTTACTACACCGTCCGATCGCGCCAGTGCGTCCGCCGAGTCCTTGCAGACTACGAAAATAGCGCTTCGGTACTCGCCCTTGGGATCGTCCAGCTTTGTGACCTTCCAAGACGATGTAGGAAGCTCTGGATTGCATACCCGAAGCATCTCAAGGATTTGTTTAGGGTCTGATGGCTCCGCTGGTAACCAGGCCCTAGCTCTTGGTAAACTAGGGATGTCATCCCTTGAAATTACCTCAAGTTTAGACCCAGGCCATACTTCGCCAATCCTTGAGATGGCTATTTTGTATAGATCAGTGGATCTCTGATCGGCACAGGCGATTAGCTTCACATGACTCTGATGCCATCCACTATCGCGACAGAAAGGAGCTGGACCAGGATGCTCCTTCAGAATTTGGAAGAAGACGCTTGAGAGCCTGGCTTCCACTTTCTTCCAATTGTCAGGCGAAATAGTGCCGTCAGGGTTGCTTTTATCAACCACCGCCCATAGCTGTTGGCCTTTGACAGCTTCGCTGTACGTAGCTGGAGAAGTCTTGTTGATTCGGGGCTTCTTCAACGTGCTGGGGTTGCTGGGTGGGTCGTCCGACAACTGTCGTTTTGGGTTCGGTTCAGAGCCCCGAGGGGACTCCTCCGTTACCCTTGTCGCCCAGCTGAATGAGTGCTTCTGTCTAACAGACCACTCCCCCTCTGGAATCGTTTTCAGGCGCTCCAGTAGCCTGAAGGCAGCACGTCTCTCCTTGTAGCCATGCCGTGCAGGCTCTGCTACTGCGGAGGTATCAGTTGTTCCAGACTCAGCTTTGCCACCTTTACCAGGGCTAGTCCCGGTATTGGTGGTAGAGGAAATTGGCTTCTTGGCCGTAGTTTTGTTGTGAGTACCGCCACTTCTGCTGTTGCCAGGTTTGTCCTCAGCACCAGCTTCCGCCGTACGAATTGGGCTAGCCGTGAAGGGCTTCGATGTACTGACACTTCCACTAGGTTTAGTTATCCCAGCTTCCGTCGTACTAAGAGAAATCTGGTTTGGTCCAGATTTGGGGGTGGAAGCTATAGCTTCCTTTGCATTTAGGGACTGCTTGTCCATTGAGGTTTTTTGATTGAAAGACTCCATCTGTTTCTTACGATCACCGTCCACCGTGGCAGACATGGTGATCTTATAAAAAGGAAGGGGTCGACCGTGGCAGCGCCCCATACCACGGCAAGGTCATGGTTATACCCCGAGGTGACCCGGTATCGAGGTAGCTCCGTAGAAATACAGTCGGACAGAGAACCCCCTGACTGCAAACCACCCAATAGGCACGGGTCGCATGACACCTTGGGTTAGGGGGGGTGAGGAGAGGAGATGATGGGATGATGAGGGTTAAGGATTAACAGGTGCGTCGGTACGGTGATCTTCATATGGTGATTGGATGGCCACCAATTTTGCCATGATGGCTAGCCAATCCTCATATGGAGCTTCCCTCTTAGTTCGTATTGGGTTGGTCCCCATGATATGGGAGTCAAACCAACACTTAAGCCTCATCCCCGCGACAAGGAGACCAACATGATGAGGAACTTCCGAGTATATTTCAGCCATGAAAAATTTGTTCTAAACAAAAACAGCCATCTGCCGTTGGAGGGAGGCATAAACATTTTAAGTCCCTCCATTTGTAGAAAAACATCAAGACGCACAACGGCGCTGATAATTTCGTCATCTCTAAGCTTGATGAAGAAGCGAAGCGAATGGGCCTGGAGGTGAACGAGGAAAAAGCGAAGCATCACCTGGCATCAAAAAAGCAGTTAGTGCACTCGCGTATCGGCACCTACGATTCTACTGAAAGTTATTATTTTGAAGTACTAAAAGACCTCGTATATTTAGAAACCAACATTAACACCGATAATAATGTCAGCCTTGAAATGCAATGGAGAATCTCTCTTGCCATAAAACACTACTTTGGTCTAAGGAGGCAATAGATTACACAGGCCGACAAAATTTAACCAACATTCAGACCCAGAAACCAGACTATATATTCCCGAAGGTTTATGATGCGCTGAATCCAAATCTGGCCTCAGAATTGCTCTATCAGCTCTGGTTTTCGAGATATCCTAACCTAAAAGTGCGAAAAAAACCCCATTTTTGCCCATATTTGAGGTTATGTAGCCTTGCAGATGTTTTCTTTCACCAAAATTAAAGGATGACATCTTTAAATACAATCTTTCTTTTTTCAAATGGCGTTTTGTTTGCTCAAATATCATTTTTTTTCGCAGAGATATCGCATTTTGAAATTTTCATGTTTTTTTTGTATTTTTTGCACTTTTAGGTTAGGATATCTCGAAAACCAGAGCTGATAGAGCAATTCTGAGGCCAGATTTGGATTCAGCGCATCATAAACCTTCGGAAATATATAGTCTGGTTTCTGGGTCTGAATGTTGGTTAAATTTTGTCGGCCTAGTTCCATTAAACACGAAAGATACGATTATCGTAAAAACTCAAACTAATAAATTAATTTTAGTTATCAATCCGAATTTTGCATGGACAGAGAAGCAGATATTAGTTTAAATTATTTCGGATACTTTTCCTTGTAGACTAGTGTTATTACATAGTAAAGTGTTCTCTCCGTGAATACAAATCATACTTCGTAAGTTTCGCAACATCGTTTACATTCTGCGAGAGATTTTTGACCCTTTGCACGTCACTATATAGACAAGATAGACATAGCGCAACGAATAAAGATCCAGCGGGCCCGCTGGCTAGGACATATCGTCGAAATGAATGCAGAGACTTCAGCTCTGAAAGTATTCGATGCGGTAGCAGCTGGTTGTAGCAGAGAAAGAAGGAGGCCTCATTTGCATTGGATAAATCAAGTGAAGAAGATGATGGTTTCACTTCGTGCGTCCAGCTGGCGCCTGGTAGCACAAGAAACAAACGATTAATGCGCCTAGTTAAACACGACCAAAATCGCAGAAACGGTTATTGCTTTAATTAAGGAAAAGAAGATACACTCTAAAAAGATACACGAAACTAATTTAGTTTCACTACGTTAAAAAAAAGAACAGCGAATATGCTGGAAATATCGTGAAGGAATACTAATATGGCCACTGAAAATATCGTTGCCCTGTTGAGTACGCGGTTCAAATGGACCTACCGCATTACACGTTGTGCCGTAGCTACAAATTCGAAGACACTTTAGGCGAATGTCCGCTTTGATGCTCAATGAATAATCTGCTTTTCATAGTCTTTAAGAAAAACTGAATATTTAGATTTTTAAATAATTGAAATTAAGCATCGCAGGCATCAACTAACTCAAAAGTACAACACCCATACAACAAGCTTCGTCTATCAGCCTATTGTATGAGTAAATGGCTGAAGGCGATTTTAGACTAACTGTCAGTTACCCAGAAAGAGAATAGGTGCTCATCTGCTGCTTCTACTCGTCGATTTCCATGGTTCTTTCAACATTTTCGGCGTTTAACTTATCAGCTTGTACTTCATCTTTGACGTTCAGATTATCAGAAAGGAATCATTGGAATCTCCGAGATGAAGTGCGCGATATGCATTTTGATTTGAACGTTCGTTTTTATAATAAGCCTGAATAACTTTAACGCGTTGCTCGATTGTGTATCTTTCAATAGTTCAAATTGAATTAATCTGAAATTGAAAAATGTTAAATGAAATGCAGAAAAAAGCTTGACATTTAGGTGTGGTTCACATTCAACATCGGCCCTTGAAATTTAACCACCCTTTACAAAAATAAGGCTTATTCTACAATGAAGATCATATAAAATAAACTTTCAAACTTTATAAAAATCGTTATATTTTCAACAAAATTACCTACTTTTTAATAAAAATTAAAAAAAATGTGGAATTTGAAAATTCATTAAATTTTGGTATAATCAGTGTCAGTGCCAGTTTGAAGTTAGTAGCTCACAATTTCGGCGATTTTTGTTAATTTTTTTCACGCGTTTTCTCCATGTTCTTCAAATTTTAGCATAAAATTTTGGTGAAAATTTGTCGAAATTTTATGAATGTTATGGAAAGTTAGAAATTTTAATGTACAGAACATTTGTGGTAGAACAAGCTATAGTTCTTATAAAAAATTAATGAAAATTAAACAAAGCGAAAAAAGTGTTCAAACCTGCTCAACATGTAAGGGTGCTTTAGTCTTCTTCTCTCTGGCGTATATAACTCACTAAAGACATCTAGCGGTGAACGCCGCCTTTCAGTGAGCCTAAAGTAAACTTTTTCAGACAAACCTTCTAGGTCCAATAATATCCAATCGGTGGTACTCTATTATGAATTACACCAACAATTGTTTCAATATTAAAGATGAAGTCAATCACAGCCTCCTTTTTCACAGCGCTGCCCTCATTCATTCTTCCTCTCCATCACTCTGTCGTTCGTTGGAGTTCAAAGCACTGCTCGCCTGATGAGTTAAATAGTCCGTGTTAATTTACAGTTCATTTACAATTCTCCTCCCCTTTCCCTACATCTTTGCTGCCTTTCTTTTTTTTTTCTTCCTGTTGAAGTTCGAAAGTTAATTCTAACTGCTTTACTGAGTGCCATCGTTGCACTCACATTTAGTTAGTGGCAAGTTGCAAGTTCTGTATGTATGTAAAGTTTGTAAGTACTGGTATATTTGAGCGTGTATGTACAGCTATGTATGTGCTACATGCTGCTGCAAGTTTGACTAAAAGGTTGTAAAAGCGTTCAAGCTTTTAAAAGCAATCAACAGCAGCGCCGATAGTTAAGCAAAAGTGTTGAAGGTAGAGAGAGAGACAGAGAGAGAGAGGAGGCAGGAGTTTAGTAAACTGTCTCCCTACTTCATATTTTCACTCCCTTTCTCTATCCTCCTTTTCATCAGTGGTGCATAACAGGTCAGTAAGTCGCAGTAGCTCCAACAATGTGTGCGTTAAGTCAACTGTGCGCGGTAGTTAGTGGGTTGACAATTGGCTATCGTCGCTGTTGGCAGCGCAGTCAGTTTACCCTGGTGGCATCTACTTGAAATGTGAATTAGTGCAGTGTGCCAATGTTGCAACATGACTGCACATTAAATGACCTTAAAATCTCCACACATTTTGCCAGTATCGATTCGGGGAGCGGGAGTGAAACTGAAAAGAAGCTGGATGGAGGAGCAACAGCAGGAGTAACAACTCATTGATAACAAAAATGCATTTACAATTAAATAAGTTAGTCAGTCAGTTAGTTAGTTAGTTAGTTTGTTGCATGGTTGGCGGGGGAGGATTGGGAAAAGTTCGGCTAAAAAGTCACAGAGCTTTTGCAATATTAGGTTTGTGTAAGTAGAAGGGTGGCAAGCATGCGAGGCTGATGCTGGTGGTGGTAGAGGAAGGGAAAACCTATTTTGTGTTAGAAAGATTGAGTGAAGTAGGACTCATGTTCACTTTGTACTTCTAATTAGCTTGGACTTGCATTCGAAAAAAAAACGACTGCAAATATTTCTTGGCCACTTTAGTCCAAATCAAAAGCGAAAAAATATATATAAATAGAGTGTAATACACTGTAGCAGACTCAATAAGCCATTTAATCGATGCCCACTTCCAATTTCCAGTGTGCAGCTTAATGTTGTTCTGGAGGGACCCACAGTTGCCCGTCGCCAACAAGCTTTTTCATGGCAGAAATGCGCTTGCCTACAGAAATTCACACGGCTCAGCGAGGTAGAACCACTGTTAAACAAAACTTTCCTGTCGTTTGCTGTTTCATACCCACAGTGAATTTTGGTCTGGATGTCACGCACAAGTTGAATCAGCCACAATGTTCATTACTTCTAGAAAATACAGTTTCCGACTTTTTTTTGACACTTCATCTATTCTTCAACTATTCACTCCTCAGCTCAAGTATCCTATTTACTCGGCAAAAGATCCATAAACTAAACCAGCATGATGAGCGGCAAGCTTCAGAAAGTAGCTAACTCTTGGGCTCAATTTCTCAACAAGAGCCAACAAACAATGAGCCCACCACTGTTACGAGTAAGAACGAGCTTTTTCTTAGCGTCTGCGTGAAAGGCTCCAAAGGCTCCTATTTAGGTTTCCAAGTAATTTGTAAAGATATTCTTCTGTATTCTTCTTCTTGATTGAAGCGATAACCGCTCACGCGATTTTGACCGAGTTTAACAAAGCGCGTCTGTCGTTTCGTTCTCGTGTTAATCGGCACCAGTAGGAAACACCAAGAGAAGTCAAGTCCTTCTCTACTTTCCAACGCAGAAGAGGCCTTCTTCTTCCTCTGCTACCACCAGCTGGTACCGCATAGAGTACTTCCAGAGCCGGAGCGTTAGTATCCATTCGGATGACATGACCCAGCCAAAGTAGCCGATGGGTCTTTATTCGCTGCGCTATGTCTATGTCGTCGTAAAGCTCATACAGCTCATCGTTCCATCGCCTACGATACTCGCCGTCACCATCGTGCAATGGTCCAAAAATCTTCCGTAGAATTTTCTGTCAAACACTCCAAGGGACACCTCATCGTTATCATCGGCCAAGCTTCTGCGCCACGTGTTAGGACGGGCGTGATGAGAGCCTCGCAGAGTATTAGTTTTGTTCGTCGAGAGAGGACTTTACTGCTCAGCTGCCTACTTAGTCCAAAGTAGCACTTATTGGCAAGAGAGATTCTATGTTGGATTTCAAGGCTGACATTGTTATCGGTGTTAATGCTGGTTCCTAAATATACGAAGTATTTTATATGTATATAATTGGCGAGTACATCCTTTCTGGATGTTTTTTTTTATTTTTTACGAAGTCTTTTACAATCTCGAAATTATAACTGTCAACAGTGACGTGGGTGCCGGTACGCGAATGCGCCGACTGTTTGTTTGAAGACAGGAGGTACTTCGTTTTGTCCTCGTTCACCACCAGACCCATTCGCTTTGCCTCTTTATCCAGTTTGGAGAAGGTAGAACTAACAGCGCGGTTGTTAAGGCCGATGATGTCAATATCATTGGCATACGCCAGCAATTGTACGCTCTTATAAAAAATTGTGCCTGAGCGATTAAGTTCTGCGGCTCGTACGATGCTCTCCAACATCAGGTTAAAGAAGTCACACGACAGCGAGTCACCCTGTCTGAAACCTCGTTTGGTATCAAACGGCTCGGGAGGTCCTTCCCAATTCTGACGGCGCTGCTGGTGTTGAGCAACGTCATCTTACGTAGCCGTATTAGTTTTGCGGGGATACCAAATTCAGACATCGCGGCATACAGGTAACTCCTTTCCGTACTGTCGAATGCAGCTTTGAAATCGACGAAAAGATGGTATGTGTCGATTCTCCTTTCATGGGTCTTTTCCAAGATTTGGCGTATTGAGAATATTTGGTCGATGGTGGACTTTCCAGGTCTGAAGCCACACTGATAAGGTCCAATCAGTTGGTTGACGGTGGGATTCAGCCTTTCACACAATACGCTCGCTAGAACCTTATAGGCGATATTTAGAGAACTAGTCCCGCGGTAATTGGCACAGATCGCAGGATCGCCCTTCTTATGGATTGGGCAGAGCACACTTAAATTCCAATCGGCAGGCATGCTTTCATCCGACCATATTTTGCATCGGAGCTGGTGCATGCACCTTACCAGCTCCTCGCCGCCATGTTTGAATAGCTCAGCCGGCAGTCCGTCGGCGCCCGCGGCTTTGTTGTTCTTTAGTCGCGTTATCGCTATTCTCACCTCGTCATGGTCTAGTAACGGAACTTTAATTCCGTCGTCGACGACATTTTCATAAAAAGTGGTACATCTGTCTACTTGACGAATGCCAAAGTTGACATAAGAAAAAGATACCGTCTAGGAATTACTGCTAACATCCGACAAATACTTTTCGAGCGTTTGCTGCAAAACTTTGAATGCTTTCAAAACTATGTTTTTTGAACTGGTGATCACTGTAACTTAAATCGCGCTTGGTAGATGGCAATAAAATTTATACTTACTGCTTTTGTAAAGCAAAAAAAACTCGTGCTTGTTCGAAGGATTTTTTTACAAAAAAATTATTTTTTTTTAACAATTAATTGTCGGTTTTTTTCTCGAAAATCTGAAAAATATTTCCTGAAGCCGTTAATTCTGGAAAAAAAACTTTGATTAGGCACAAAATTATCTATTAATAAAACTAATTTCTCTTGTCCGATTGATTTTCGATGAATCTCCAAGGACTTGTGATGATCATCGCAAGGGAATACTGGAGAAATGGGATCCACACAATCAGCGATAACTTTTACAATTATTATTTGTTTTTTTTTTTTTTTAAATTTGCTAAAGTCAAGTCGAAACCTGATATATTAATGCTATGTTTTTATTTTTGTAAAATGAAGCAATTGACTAACAAAAAAAAATATTAAAAATCATCATTTTTTTGGGCCCCTTAAAAAAATAAAATTTGCTGATGTGTTGGTTAACCTAAAAGGGCAAAGTGAAAAATATTTAAATACGTAGCTGTTCAAAATAATTATTGCTAATTTGTGATAAAAAAAAACCCAAGAAAGCGAAAGCTTTGTGAAAACTACCCTATACATTTTATCTACCCAAACCAAAATGGTTGACTTATGTAATAATTTCCACTAATTTACATTACCATAAAATGGAAGTTGTTTTCTATAAATATTCAATTACGTTGTAAAATGTGAAAGCTCTTATTTTTATAAGTGATTTCATGAATTTTATGGCAAAATCCCAGTCTTCTGCCAATCCTAATTCGAATGAATGACCTAATTTTCTGAGCAACTTTTTTGGCCGGCAAAATCATGTAACTGTCAACAAATTCACTTAAATACATGTTAAATATTCAGTTTCGAACAACAACTTAACAATAAAAAGCACAACAACCACAACATGACAGCTTTGTGGTAGCAAAGAAATGTTTTCAAGAATAAAATGTTACATTTCCAGCAGCCATTCAACCAACACCGAAGCATTCAAGCAGTCAAATAGTCAGCAATGTATTTCGGCTATGCCACCAAGTACTGTTGTTGCTCTTGTTGATGTTATTATAGCAGCAGTTGTAGTATGAAAATTTAATTTTGCATAGAAGGCGGAACGGCGTGTTGAAAACTTTGTTAAACGAGAATTGAGTAATTTGCAATGTTAACTTCATTCAAATGCAAAGGCGAGCGCGCGACCGAATGGAATGGAAAATGAGTCGAAGTGCAAAATTTTCGCCAACAATTGTGTAGAACAAAGTACGAAATACGTGGCGTCATAAAAAAAACAGAAAATAAATAAATATTCAGCAACTAAGATGAAGAAGAACGAAAACAATAGCAACAACAATAGATCTTTGAACCAATAAAAGCACAACAAATAACTGTAACGATGCCGATTCTACTCGTAATGGCCAAGGGAGCGCGGCAAGAGATTTGCTAACCAAAAATAGTCAAGTCAAATGAAAAGTTTTGCGCTTACTTGTTATTGTTGTTACTTTTGTACATATATATTTTTAAGTTTTAGCAGTTACACTCATTGCTTTGGTTTTTACCGAAATGCTTGTAGTAGCTGTTGGTGGTGTTGTTGTTGTTGGTGTTGCTACGTGTATTATTCACGCTGTCTTTTGTGTAGTTGTAAATATTTCATTGTTTTATGGTCGATTGTTTTTGTTTTGTACTCATTTACTATGACTTTCCCCATTGTATTGATATACGAGCATGTAAATATGTATGTATTGGTGGTAGGGAGGCAGCTATGTAATTCGGCTTATTCCTTTTCTTCCTCTTCTTCTGCTTCTCACCCTCACATTAGTGTCTAAATTGTTAGCGCTCGCAAAATTACTAATGCTATTGTTGTTGCTTTCTTTCGCTTGCCTCGCTAGTGCTTGTGCTAGCGTATGTGTGTGGGTTCGTATGCCTGCCGCCTGCCTGTTCGTTAAACTGTCGTTCGTGCTCGTTCATGCAAAAGTTTCGATGTTTTCAAAGTGGCAATTTGTTGTGGCCAAATTAAATTAGAGACTTCAGTGGCAATTTTCGAAAATATTCTATGAACGGAATCGGGGAAAAAAGTAGGGAGTAAGGCGGTCGGCGACATGAGCGCAGCGGATGGGTGTACAGTGATGGTAATCTCCGAAGCACAGGTCTTGTATGTGATAAGAAAGCGATTATTTGCAAATTTGGCTAAATGATTCATTGCTGAAATTTGAGTTGTGTTTTTAAGAAAGCAGTGAATATAAATTTGTTAGTTATGGATTTTCATAAACTTTGTTGTTATCTCCAAGCTCTACAAGACACAAAACTGGTAGTTCTTTTAAGTTTGCTGTGACAAAATCAAATTTCGAAATATTGATTTTAGTAATATCGACAAATTGAGCAATATGTGACTAAAAATACACTTTGTCAAGAAAACGTTTTGACACACTAAAATATTCAAGTTATTTCCACTTCTTTAACTTTTATTGAATTTGGAGAGCCTTTGAAAAGTAGTTCAAATTCATTTTTGAATCCACCAAAGCAAGCAAAAAAGCACGAAAGCAAAACAAACGCTTCTCTAAGCTATCAAAAAAGTGTTTTTACATATCTGTTTTCGGCATCGTTTGCTAAGATGATTCGATATACCGTTATCTCACTGAACTGCTGCACATGCGCTAGTCATCAATCAATCACAAAACGATCGTAAAAGTGATTGGTTGGTCCAAATAGCAAATCGTACGTACATTATAAAGAACGCAAAAATACCTGGAAAACGGGCATCGTTTGAGGTAATTTATAATCATGCAACAGGAAAAAGTGTGCAACAGTTATCAGAAATATTTCATATAGTAGTCACACACCAACGCATTCGGCTTCGGTAGCCGCTTGATAAATAGTACAACAAAATTTGGCTTCATTGTTAAGAACAAACCTCAGTTTGAAATTCTAACAGCACTTAAAGCGCAAAACATAAGCGCATATAGTCAGAATGTGACTTCTTTTTATAACAGTAAAGTATGGGATATACTAGCCCAAAGGCCGTACATTCATCCAAGAGCGAATTTGTGAGTTTAAAGAAAAAGTTGCAAGAAAAACTTTCAGAAAGCAGAGTTGAAATACGATATTTTCGAGAAATAATACCAAATCCCCGGGACTATAATGTTCGAAAATGTATGCTTGCTATGAGAAGCAGACTACAAAGGGTTATAGATACTCGGGGTAGCCATGTAAATTACTGATTCACATTTAATTTTTTTAAACATACAACTTAAAGTTATTAAGTGCAAGTGCAAAAAAACTTAATTGACAGCTGCGTTTGAGGAGTATATTGTTTTTTTTCATGCAAAGTTTTAAACTTTGTACACAATTTTTCAAAAGTTGCAAGATTCATAAAACCCTTGAAAGTTTAAAGTGACCATAAAATACACTAAATTTTTTAAATTCTTCTTGCTTTGACCCCTCTTCGTCTATATAAAATATGTTGTTGTTGCTGTTGAGGTGGTTGAACATTTCTTAGCTGAAATGCTCCTAATTAGAGACCAGCACCATTTTACTACCACTAAAGGATTTGCTCCTATACTTAGGCCTCACTAAATAGATCTGACTTGGAAAAAAAAAACATCTCATCTTTTCACGAGATAGTGGTATAAAATATGTATATTCTCATAGTTTTTATACGGAAGGAAACACCTACCGTCAATATCGCCACTGAAATAGGAGCCCTTTATTAGAACAAACCCATGCGAGATTTTGCTTACTAACTTTGTATTTAACCAGCTTTTATAAAGCTCCCACTTCATTGTTTAGGTAGATCAACAAAGATCACAAAGTATTCAGGAGTATTCACTTTCATTTTTTAGAAAATGCCTTCTGGTTGCTTTCGTCTTTTATAGGCAAAGTCTAATTTAATATTTATTTGCGGAAATTCGTATTTATTCGAAGCGCAAAAATCTATGCTACTGAACATAAACCTGATTCTAAATGCAATCGTTTTCTTAATTTACTTAGATCCCACCAGCTTTTGGCCGATTGTGTACTTGCCATTTTAAGCTGCAGCTATGAATGCTGGGGTTTTTAAAAACTTTCAGTCGGATGATAAACATCTCATGATATTATAGAAATTGTGATTCATAACAGTTTGCGTTTTTTTTTTTTTTAAACGAGGTGTAAAAGCAATCGAAAGCCTTAGTCAGTGTGGGACGAAGTTCCACGATAATTCGAGTTGCAAAACCCTGCACTTCCCTCCATTTTTCATTCGACTCAAGCATTTGTGGAACTAGAATAATGGGAGTCAGAAACACACCAGTTGTTCTTGCTAGGCCCTCGCGTTCCTTAACGAACCTGCTACAACCTATGCGTCCACCCGCCTTTTGATGACTGGTCCCACTAGAACGTTCTGCTTATTTGAATTCATCTATCGACTTCATACCTTGCGAGCAGTACAACCTCTTCTGTAAGTTTATATATATAATTGGCGCGTACACCTTTTTTGGGTGTTTGGCCGAGCTCCTCCTCCTATTTGTGGTGTGCGTCTTGATGTTGCTCCACAAATGTAAGTTTGTCCGGATGTTTATAGGCATTTTGTTAGCTATGACGCAGATTGCATCGTCCGCCACCGTTCTATAGGCACATGCGGTCCTCAACGCACTTGTTCTACTGGCCTGCAGTAGTTCTTTAAAATGGCACTTTTTTGCTCCAGCCCAGATTGGAGTGGCGTACAACATTATGGATGGAGTCTGTCACAGTGGAAAGAATTTTTTTCCTGGTACCCTGTGGTCCTCCTAAGTTCGGTAGCATGCCCATAAGTGCGTTGTTAACCTTTGTCGCCTTCACACTAACACCTTTAAGATGTTCCCTGAATTTTAGTCTGGCATCAATGTACATGCCAAGATATTTTATAGACTTCTGGGATTCTATATCAACTGATATTGACAGCTTTTCTTCCTGCTTGCTTCTGCTGATCAGCACCAGTTCTTTTTTTTTTGGCAGCTAGTTCCAGGCTGGCGTTATTGAACCACCTTTGTATTCTTGTTATGGCATCATTACATACATGTTGCAATCTGTCTATGTGCTTATCAATCACTAGCAGTGCGATATCGTCGGCGTATCCCACTATGGTTGTATTAGCGGGCATTTCGATTTTAAGAATGCCATCATACATAATGGAACGCTATGTACATGGAACAAGATCCTTGCGGTACACCACCTGTCACGCTGTAGCTCTTTGGGCCCTCCTCTGTATCATAGTACAGTACTCTCTGGTTTAAGTAGCTGCGGATGATTCTAATAATTTTTGATACCGAGCTGAGTGCATTCAAAGTGTTTACCCAATTGGCCGTATTAAATGCGTTTATTATGTCTAATGTTATAACTGCACATTTTGCGTTAAAAGCTTTGCGAGCACATAAGTTACTTGAATTTTGTACCGCCTTTTACATTCTACGGTCAACTTTTTTTTAAAGTCTATACGTGAATTCTTTTCGAAAAGTGGGAAAACGGACAAAATACTTATCTGATCTTAGAATATTCAAACTTATTATCTTCCTCAAAATAGGGCCGTTTTGACTCTTTTTTGGTGAAGTTGGAAAAACATTGTATTCTTAAGGCCGCTAGAGGGTTAAATTATTCCCAATAATTATTATACCAAGGATCTTGTCACACAACAAGCTGCATAAAACGAACCTGAAATAGCAAATAGTTTCCTAGTTCTCTTTAAGTTATGCAACATTTTTTTATTCTTCATTTTATAGACCTTTACAAACAGCTTTGCACATTCAACATGTATGGAGGTATGGAAGAAAGCAAGGAAGTACATATAAGTATTTCAACCGTTTTTTACACTTTTTCGAAATACGCTCGTGTACATAATTCAAAAATTAGTTAAGCTATAAAAAAATAATTTTCATTCCGACTATCTCTGAAATGGCTTTTGCTAAGATACTGGAATTTGGTATGGCTGCATATATTTTTTGTCAAAATTCCATTCTAAAATTGAAAAGTGTGAAGTATTGGGAAAAAGAGCTTCCAAACAGTCTTAGAAACTGGACAACTTCAGTGCGCTGCTAAATTTCATTTCTAAAATAAAAATAAAATAGTTTTCTCCTCAATTACAAGAGAAAAGTTAATTTACCTCATTATGCAAGTAGCAGAGTTATTAAGAGACGAAATCACTTCTATTTTTCATATGACATGCACAAAGATATATAAAAGTCACAAATTCCAATGCAGTAAATTCATGGGAAAACAACAAATAGCAAATTAGGCACTCGATTTGAATAATTACGAAATTGGCATATGCAACATTTTTCCTGCAAAATTGTCGAGCATGAAGATTTTTCAAAGAAGAACAAAAAACCAAAACCTAAATTAAACCAGATACTGATGATAATAATAGGCAAATCCATAGCAATGAACAGCAAAACTCCCGAGCAGCCATCAATTGCCCGCAAAAACTCATTAAAATTTACACAAATGCATGAATAAAAATAAGAAGAAGAAGCTACATGAATATTTGAAGAATATTTGCATGTTGGCAATAAGCAAGTGTTAGTATTTACACACACACACACACTCACAATCCAGCCTGCATGTATATGTACATGTGAATGACAAGAGTGCAGAATAACTTGCAATATACTTTTGGGGATCACAAGCGCAGAAAAACACAAATGAAGCAGAAGAGCAGTGAAGTAGGGGACAGAGCAGGAAATAAACAAAAACAAAAACAAAAAACAGCAACACCAGATAGTCAAAAAATTTGCAATTTTCTGCATCATTGCGTACAAGCTTGAGTACTCTGAGCATTCAAAATAAATGCAAAGCGAGCGGCGGCAAGAGAGATGGAGAGCGAGACAGTGCGGCTGAGTGAAATAAGAAGTGAATTGCACTCAAGAAGTGGGCAAAAAGCCTTGCGGAGGTGGAATGTAAGCAAATAAATTGTTCATTTGCAGCAAGCGGACAAAATAATGGCTAACGAAAATGATTACGGAAGATGAAGAAAAGAGGAAGAGGAAGAAGAAGCAGACGAAGAATAAGGAGCGGTAGTAGAGGAATAAAACAGCAACAATTAAAACTAGCTGAAAGTTAAGTCGCTGCTGCTTATGTGCTCATGCATGTGCTTATAAATTTATTCAAAAAGGGTTGGCCATCGGCTGGTTTAATTTGCGAACAAATGTTACTTTGTCATTGAATAGTTTGCCTACACAAAAAGTGGATATGACGCCACCAAAGCATAACATTTTATTGATGTACGCTTTAACAGCATTTTGAGATATTGAAACTCATGTTTAGAGTCGATGCTGGGTTGCTGAAGGGGTATACGTTTTAAAAGAAATTTTCAATCGAGATAATATAACAACCCCGCAAATAAATTTGGGAAAAAATTTGGATAAATTAAGGTGTGGATTCGCGATTTGGTTACCACTACCCGGTTTTCAGTGAATGAGTTCTTCAGCTGTCATGATAGTAGAGTTTTTCTTACCTATACATTTTTTGTACAATAAACCTTTGCTGTTTTTCCTATTATTTCGTACTTTTTTCGCATTTCGTCTTCTTTCCACCTAACCTTACTTTCAAGATTATTTTGCTTATCCGGTCAGCGCAACCGGTAATATTCCTGCTCTTGCCGATAGTGTGTGCACAAACCCGAAAAAATCAGTGAGTTGCTATTCTTAACAACTCGACATTTGTCACATCAGAATGAAGAGAAGTCTGCATAAATTAAGCGGCTTATTCACTTACGAGATTCAATTGATTCAGAAGTTGAAGGCACTTGGCTTTAGAGCAGCTGGTATAAGGCAGAGATTTTGTTAAAAACCATTCACTCATTCAATCAATCAATCACTGAAGCGCCTTTTCTTCCTGGCAGCTGCTTTAGAAGTGCCAATTTCTCTTACTTGGAGCTTAGAGAACCTTTCGGGAGCCTCAGGAGCTGTGACGTTATAGGTCCATTTTGGTGCAACAGTGAAAGTGGTAACAATGTTACAGTCAACGAAGATTTTTTTCGGCAGGGCATTGTAGCCTTGAATCACGATAGCGATGGCGGCTCAAGATGTTTCCAAGCAATGATGTTTCACGTACTATGTTCGATAATCACGTGATCAGCCATTCTTAGACCATTAGACCTCAATAACTAAGAACTAGGAAAAAAATTTGTTAACTTAAAAAAAACAATTGTTTTTACTTTAAAACGAAAAACTTAACTTAAAAAACAAAATTTAACTTAAAAAAAATTAATTTTTTAACTTAAAATAATAAAAAAAATTGTAACTAAAAACAAAAAGTTTTTTTTTAAAAGAGATTTTTTCTTAAAAAAAGAATTTTAACTTAAAAAAACATTTTTTAACTTAAAAAAAGTTT
This sequence comes from Anastrepha fraterculus, assembly GCA_037575425.1. NCBI lineage: Eukaryota > Metazoa > Arthropoda > Insecta > Diptera > Tephritidae > Anastrepha > Anastrepha fraterculus. The sequence continues at coordinate 69,827 of JAYXIM010024494.1, read as the reverse complement.
AACCTTTTTAACTTAAAAAAACAATATTACATAAAAAAAAAATTGTTTAACTAAACAAAAAAGTTAAACTTTTTAATTCAAAAAAATAAAAAAAAATTTACTTAAAAGTTTTTAACTGTTAGACCATTAGACCTCAATAACTAAAAATTAGGAAAAAAATTGTAAAATTTTTTTGAAAAGATTTTTATACTTAAAAACAAAATTTTAACCTTTTTAACTTAACAAAAAAAAAATTAAATTAAAAAAAAAAATTTACAAGAAAAACTAACTTAAGAAAATAAAAAAAAAGTTTACCTTAAAAAAAAAGGTTTTAACTGTTAGTCATTAGACCTCGATATCAAAAAATTAGGACACACATTTGTTAACTGTTTTAAAAAAAATTTTACCTAAAAAAAATTTTTTTACTTAAAAACAAATTGTTTAACATTTTAACTTAAAAAAAATCCTACTTTTGAACTTACTATCATACTATAGTAGAGGAAAATTTCAACACAGGTCTGTTATTACCTTACGAGTACGGCCGACTCCAAAAATTTAGTTGCGAAAAAAACGACTTTAAAGCTACTAATACGGCGTTCATCGAACTGAGAGAGAACGCTGCCAAAACTCAAAATAGAAGTTTAAAGATATTTTTTCCCCACCTTAATCTTGAGGACATGAAATTTTTAAAGTACTAAAGCCATTTCCGAGCAAAACCAAAACCGTTTTTTTTTTTGAAATTCTGCAGTGGCTTAACCACTCAAACACATCTTTGTTCGCATTAAAGCTGAAAAATAATCGCCAGTCAACGGAAAAGTGCTGCAAAATTGGCCACAGCACCAGCTGAAGCATTTATTCGACTGAAGTTATAAACCACAACTAAGCCAAATGTCCACTCTTTCCAATAAAACAGCTATTATTGACAAATATGGCTCCGCATTTTTTCTATAAATTAAAAAACAAAACTTTCTAATGGCCGACCCTTTATATACACATACATATGCATGTCCAAAAGTTCTTTTTCTCACAAATATAGCTAAGTATAAGTATGTGTACTCGTATATACTATATGTATGAAATAACAAAATGGCTGCAAGTGTTAAGTGCAAATGAGTGTTGCAAGCACACACAAATAACGTGCAACAAACTAAGCCATCACTCAAGTGTCTGTCAGTGCAAATTCAAGTTACACAACCCAGTCACTTTGTTGCTCTTGTCTGTGCGAGTTGTACATGTTTAGTGGGTGGCACAAGTATGAAAACCTGGGTGCTGGGAGAAAAAGAGAAGACCGAGTAAAAATTCAGCATTTTGAAGGGTTTAAAATAAATGCTTTTTGGGGGTAGAAAAAGCATAAAATTTCATTTCAAATATTCAAATTGCAAAATGGTAGAGGTGAAGTGCAAAAAAGTGCTACTCGTAGCAAACACCTAAGGGAGCACAGTTTGAATCATTATGAGCAGCCTGTCCGCCTGCCGCACTACCTGCTTGTCTGTTGTCTTCTAGTTCTTTATTTTTTGTTTTTTGACTACATTTCCAACTTTTTGCTACACAAAATCAATTAATGTTTTAGCACTCCTATGCCTGCATGCACACACACACGCATACTTACGTGTTTTTTATGCTTACATTTGCATTTGCGAAAAAGCGTATGTGTTAAGTATGCTTAAGCCAGCCTCTAACTAAAGTTTCCAACTATTTGTTTGAGTGCACAGCAAAATAAGCAGGTGATGAGCGCAAAGCCGACAAAATTATTTGTGAATTAAATTTGGGTACTGGAGAGTCAATGAGTATGACTGAAATAATCATATTTATATGCTTCTAAAATACTGGCGTAAAGTCTAAAGGGTTGGAGATCCAAACACGTCATTTCATAAAAAAAAATTTTGGAGAAATATTTACTTTTGTATTTTTTTAAGTAAACTTAAAAAATGTAATACTTTCGATATTAAATTAATTTTTAAAATGTTAGTATAAAGTTTTTGAAGCAAAATATCTTGGTTTATTTTTAACATTTCTATACATTTTTTTGTGATTTTTCGAGAGCTGAAATATATTACAATTTTTTTTTTTGTAATTTTTTCAGATGAAATTTATTTAAAAAAAATGTTTTCTCGTCATTTTTTAAGTGAAGGTTTGTAGTACAAATGTTTGTAATTTCTGAAATAAAAATTTAGAAAAAAATTTAATAGCCTTAAAATTTATTTAATGTGGAAAACTATGGTAAACAAATTGTAAGGAATGTTTTAAAGTGAATTACGTATGTATATGCCATTATTCCTATATTTTTATACAATTCTTATGATAATTTTTTCGAATGAAATTTATTAAAAAAAATTTTTCGGGAAAAAATTGGCTTTTTGAAATAAGCCGAAAAAATTTTATAATTTCGAAATTTAATTAATACTAAAAATTTGCTTAAAACCTTCGACTCTTTTTAACATTTATTTATTTTTTATTTTTTTTGCAATTTCTGGGATGAAAACAAAATTTCGGAAAAAAATTAATTTCTGTCATTTTAAAAGAAAAGTAAAAAAACTTTACAAAAATTTGGTTTGGTTGACCTATTCAAGCAGACTGCAATAAAATGAACATTTGTGGTACTTATAACAAAGAAATATATGGTTATCTAATAAGAAGTGTTATTTTGTTATTCAAAGAAAAAAGCTATTTTTTAATATAAATGATCGGATGTCTATTTCATTATAAAGAGGAAGGTATGCCGTTAATAGTGGAAAATAACATCAGGCAAATGACCACCACGACCACGCTTACAGGACAATATCCTTTTCATGAAATTTTCCGTAACCGAATTGCAAAGTGGCTGTTCTATGACCTCGATAGCCTCACGAATTCCATCTTTGAGGCCTTGAATCGACTCTGGGCTGTTGGCGTAGACCTTCTCTTTCACGTGGCCCCAAAGAAAAAAGTCGCAAGGCGTCGCAAGATCTTGGTAGCCAATTGTGATCATATCTTGGAGAGATAACACAGTTCGGAAATATTTTTTCCCTAAAAGATCAATGATTTCGTTGCTTGTGTGGCACGTAGCGCCGTCTTGTTGAAAAAAATCGTTAATCATCTCTAATCTAATCTAAATAATACCTGTTGTTGGAAAACCCTTTACAACGAAGAACGCTAGAAGATATGAGGGTGACGAAGAAAGAGTGATGGAAAGTGTTGCCGCAGGTATATGTTTCCAACATATTTAATAATTTTGTAAAATTTTTAAATTTTGAAAAAAAGGAATCTGAAATGGTATTTTCCCGTTCTTTTTAAGATTTTTAGAATTTGTTTTAGCTTTTACGACACCTTTACAAACAAGTTGATTGGAAAAAAAATGTAATTATTTTGTTAAAATTTTTTGAGAAAAAATTGTTTGAAAAAATTTGGAAATGGATATAATATACGAATACGCATGTTAGCGCTTCGCTAGAAGGGTATTTTACATTTATTTTGATCACTGGGCCGCGTATTTGAATATAACTGGAAAAGGTGTGGAAATACGAATAGAAAATTGTAATAGAAATCTCAAGAGGAGCGCTGTTTTTCACAAGGTACAAGAAAATAGATGTAAACAAATTTTTTTTTTTTTTTTTGGGAAAATTTTGGGAAAAACTTTTTTAAAGTTTATATTTCATCCTAAAAAATTAGAAAAATATTATAAAATATTAAAAAATAACGAAAGTAGCAACTATGAAACTTTCAGAAATTGCTGAGTATAACCTTAGCTATTAACGGAAAAAAGAACAACGTTTTCTGAGGGACGGAATTTTTGATAAATTACAAAACCAAGTTTCCCAAAAGTTCCCCAAGAAATATTTAAAAAAAAAAATTGATCGTAAAAGAATACAGAAAATTATTAAAAAGTGCCTACCGAAAAATTCTATACTAAAATTTTGTAAATTGAACAAATCTCAAAATTTTAAAATAAAAAAAAATCAAATTGTTGCAATTTACTTCTTGCAATACTCGAACCTACAAATAAATACATTTTTAGAAAAACTGCCTACAAGGTCCAAAATACTTGGATAATTAGATATGGAATCGCTTTATGGCAAATAGTTCGCCGTTGAATTTATTGAGTATCAGTTCGTAACTCAATAAATTCAACTGCGAGTCAGCCAGTCGTTGATGATCTGAACGTGAATCAGTTTGTTTTCTTGAAGCGAATAGTTGAGCTACATATTTAAGATCGTCTTAGTTCTGTTCAATGGATTCACCCATTGAGCAGACGTGGTAGGATGCAAACTGTGACTGCTGAGTTTGTTCGCTCATCCCTTCACGAAATATTGCTGTGCAGTAACTAGTCAGCTCTTTCAGTCACTAATGACTTCATTTAATTCCATTTAATATAATTCTCCTCATTTAGTATTCTTGGAAGAAAGATTGAGTTGCAGAATTTATATTACCTTGGATTGACAGTGGGCTTACCAACTGAGCCACCAACATTTTAATGTTGAATCTTTTGAATGTCAACGCAACAAAATTTTAGTGACTTACAGAGGGAAATGAGGGACAATTTATTTCTGTCGTGTTTTTCTCACCTTTTTTTATTTTTTTATGAAAAGTTTGCTATGAAACCCATGTTGCAAGAGATCCTAATAGAATCACCGAGTGATTTATCATTGGGCGAAAAATGTTTGTAGGCAGGAATGAGAAACGGAAATACTAAGTTAAAGAATTCAGATCGTCTGACTATTCGTATGGATTTTGTAAGTCAAAAGTCTTAGAACGATGTCAACAGCTCAACAAGTGTGGCAAGGGATTCTTATCGATTCACCGACGGATCTATCACCGAGCGAAAAATTGTTTCAGCCAGAAATGCGAAAGGGTTAGATTTCTCGGAAAGAAAAACTGAGTTAGGATTTCAAGTTTTCTAGGAATTCCAGTGGATTCAGTAGTTGAGAGATCGTATTAAGATATTGAAAGCTCACCACCCGAATTTGAGAGCGAGAATAAAGACTTTATAAGAGGGTCTCAGTCACTGAGCTCAGATAGTCTTTTGACCACAATTGATTAGCAACAAATCCGTAATGGAACAATGGTTAAAATGTGTAGATATTGATTTTCAGTCCCAAGAAATTCAGTTTATTTAGAAGAGAAAAATTAAAATCGGCAAGTTTACTTGAAAGCAAATGTGAATCCAGGTTCACTTGGGAACGAAAATCTGACCAGCAGTGGAATAGATGGTCATGAAATTTATTTGAGAAATGGAAAGATTATAAATATTTTCTTCAGAAATTTTATACCAAGTACAGAAGACTACCTTTTCTTCTATATATGCACTCCTTCGAATTTTCCATAGTTTAAATTTTAATTAAAATTCTTCTTCATCCACCAAATATGCTTTCGGTTTCCATCTCTCACCACTGGTTCACTCTTGTTTTTACTAATTTGTTACACATCAATAATTTCACAATACAACGAAACTGATATATGTATGTATGTATGTATATGCAAGTAAGTATATGTAAGTATTCTCGTATACAAGCGTACATCAATCAGTGAGCAATTTGCCCATGCCACAAGGACGGCCAAAACAGACGATAGGCTGCAGATCAAGCATGAACCAACGAATCAACTTACCGATGGAAAGCCACCATCGACCAAAAGCTATCAAAGTGTGCGAAAAGTCCCAACTCAATTCCTTTACAAAAAAAAAAAAAAAAAACAAATCCTATCGAACGAAACAGTGAAATCGAAAGGCAAATGGGGCAAGAACCAAAACAGCCAAATAACCGAGGTGAACAAAGTGAGATGAGAGCTCAGTCGAAGGGGATTGCGAAGTTAAAGTGGAAAAGTACGAATGAGCTTGAAATTTCGTACCAGTGGTCGAGGAAAAGATGGAGGTCAGCCATGTGTGCTTGTCATGCCACAGAAGTGTGATGTGCGCGCGCAAATTGCCGAAAATCAAATTAAAAATCCCACCAATGGACAACATAGAGCTCGTTGGTTTTGCAAGGCCGCAGGGCATTCATTCACTCACACACATTCACTCACACAAACGCGGGCTCATAGAAAAACCAACGCTGAAGTAGGACCGAAATAGACTGAAGGCGGTTGGGCGGCTGCGGCCTGTGCCATCACCTCGCCCAATTTGGAAATGCTGCTACATGTCTCGTTGCGCAATAACTGCCGCCGAAGTGCGCCCCCTAACGTATGCAAAGTGATAGATTTGCGATTTTCACATATATTTATTCTTATTTCGTAAACTTTTCCGGAATGTTTTCAATGTACTGCCACTAAATAATGGCAGCAAACATGAATGCATAGAGTTTAGGCAAATAAATTAAATTTTTACACTTGAAAATTTGTGCACGCCATTGCAATTAGTAGCAATTCGCAATGTAATTGAGGGTTGTGTGGGCGTGGATGTATGTATGGGTGTGTGTCAAACATTTTCTGTGCATGTGTGAATAAATGTATTGTATTATTCATTTGAATGCCATTGAAGGGTCAGACATTTTAATAGTACTTGAGTGCATATTGCGAACACCTGAGAGCCGACGGCAAAGTGTGAATTATTGAATCAAAAAGACTGGGAAAAAGGTATGAAGGTGCTTTATGAAAAAAAACTGAACATCTAATTGAAATGTAATTCAAAGAGTTTACACATTTAAAGCATTTACATACCCACATTTTCGCTCAAATTTCGGCATTTAAAAATTTTGTAGCAGAATATCTTACATGCCTCGAGAGCTCTCACTTGTCCTCTACATAGGCTAGTCCATTTAGTGCAGTTTGAACTATCGATTTTTATGACTTTAGCAGCTAAAATAATATTCTGATGTAACAGAAATTTACAAACTGAGCCACTTTTCGCTAGAACGAATGGTCTCAAAATTATTTAGAGCGATTTGTTTTACGAGCCAAGATAAATTTTCTCATTTGCGGGTCGAAAAATTCTGATTCGCAAATGTGTCGCAAACTTTTTCTAACTTAAATTTAATGGATATTCTTTATTGAAGGAACAGTTGCATTATTTACAATCGATTTATAATTTTTTCGACCTAACTTAGCACTGTGCAAATGATCCGTGTGCCGTTTTTTGAGAAAATAAATAAATTGGAAAAAAACTACTTGATTTTTTCTCGGCGTAATGTCGTAACCCATGGAGTTTCTGTTATTATTGCTACCTATAAATGTATCTACTTATTCTTAAAACCGGGTTTTATTAAAAATTCGCTTAGTATTCTCCTATGGTTGGTTAGTAAGTTGGCTTAAGTGGTGATTCGTCCAGAAACCAACTAGCGCTTCTGCACCATTTTCTTGCCACATCCTCGCTACCAACTTGTTTGCCAGTTGTTTACTTTATCCAGTCTGTGTGGTTTAAGAACCTTATTAGGTTGTTAACATCTAAGCCAGACAGTTGTTCGAGACTCTCGAACAGCAGTTTGTTCTGGGTTAACATTCTCTCCTTCCATAGGGCAGGGCATTCACAGTGCAAATGGAAATTTGTTTACTTTTTCTCCGGTGGCTTGCAAAACACACTGTGTTGTGAGGGATGCCCATTTTGGCTGATTGTACTCCCACAGACCAAAAGCCAGTAATGACTGCCGTTAGTCTCCAGGTGTCGCGTCGTTTCATGTTTATCAGTGTTGACGATTGCTTGAGGTTATAGGTAGGCCATAACGTCCTGCTAATGTTGCATTTCGTCTAGTCTCCCCATCTATAATCCGCGATTCGGAGGTATTTTAGGGAAATTGCACTCTTGACTGCACCTAATGGTGTGAATACCGATTCCGCAAGAGCGTTATTCATGACAGATCCCCCTCTTGCCAGTTCATCGGCATTTCGTTACCTTCAATGTTCCGATGTCCCGGGACCCAGATTAAGGTAATTTTATGGTTTTCACTCAAGGTGGTGAGGTTATTCCTACTTTGTGCTTTAGGGTTGTTGTAGCTGAATCCAGCGCCTGGATTGCAGCTTGACTATCCGAAAGAATAGCGATATTGCCCTTAAAAGAGAAATTTGCGATTACTTCCGCCAGATTTTTCAATTTTAAGTATATGAAAATATATACAAGCTCTAATACCGCATTCCATTTTAGAGTCATCTGTACAGACTGTAGTGTCGAAGTTGTTAAGTGAGAATTGCATTCTACCCGAGATGGAATGAGAGTGGCAAAGTTTCTATTGGATCTTACCGTTGGGATGGGATAATCACTCCTCTCTAAGATATACTGAGTTTCTCGCAGTAGTAGACTGGCATGGCCATGAGTTTTTTCCTTCCAGCGACCCGCTTCATTTAACCTAAATGCACTCATGGTTGCCATCTTCTTGATATGTAGACCTACAGTAATAACGTGTATCAGTGCGCTCAGGGCCTCCCTAGGCCATGATCTGAGTGCACCTACTGTTATTGCACAGGCTGATCTTTGTATTTTACCAAGTAATTTGATGTTGTATTCTCTCACTACAGCTGTCCACCAAACTACCGGGCCATACGATAAAATTGGTCGTATAACCGTCTTATGCAGCCATAATGTAAGCTTAGGTTGAAGACCCCATCTTCTTACCATATAGTGTAATTTCTGCCTTCTTTACCCGTTCCTCAATGTTTAATGTCCAGCTAAATTTGGAGTCCAGAATTACCGATAAGTACTTTGCACTGGGGAAAAGTGAGAGAGTTTGTCCCTTCATATTTGGTAGGGTAAAAATTGGTGTCTTATATCTGGTAGTCAAAAGCATAAGTTCTGTTTTACGTGCGTTTAAACTTAGGCCACAGCCTGTGGCCCAAGAGAGAAGCTCGCCTAGCGCCCTTTGAATGATTCCACTGATCGTATTGAGATACAGTCCTGATGCCATTAGCACAACATCATCAGTGTATGCAACCACTTTTACCCCACCTCCATTAAGTTTTGATAAGATTTTGCTAATAACACATAACCAAAGAAGTGGAGATAATACTCTCCCCTGTGCAGTACCCCTGTGGACTCTCTTAGTTATGTTGATATTACCCATCTCAGCTCTGATGATCCTGGATTCTAGCATAGAGATGATCCAATCACTGATACAATTTTCCACTTCTAAATCTATTAACGCCCTTTGGATAGCATCAGTGCTAACGTTATTAAATGCGCCTTCTATGTCTATAAAATCTGCCATGGTATACTGTTTGTTTACTAGAGACCCACCTATTGTTCGGATTACCTCGTGTAGCGTTGCCTCCATATGCCGGCTGAAACACAATGGGAATTGGTACAGCCCTTTCACTGCATTGGACAACATAGTAGGCATGGACTTCGATTCAACGATCCCTGCCATGCCACTTGACTCCATGCCATCAAGAGTCGTACTTGAAAAGAGGTGCAGTGTGGTGCTACCAGCGGCTAAACTGTGATCAAACTCAGAAAATGAGCCCGGCAAACACACAGCACGGCTCCGACTCTGGGGTCTACGTGGAATCCAACAGGACAAAACTGCACTTTTCTCTTGGAATGCATGCATCTGTGTTTCAAGCGGAGGTGTATGCAGTTCAAGAAGCGATGAACTTTGTTGTAGAAAAGCGATGGAGAGGCAGATCTATATGTGTCTGCAGCGAATGCTAAGCTGTTCTCATGGTCTCAGACAGCCCCCCAACCACTTCAAGGGTAGTCGAGTAGCCTGATGCTAACATGGACATCAAAATAAACTCGCTCTTCGGCTGATAAATTCATTTCAACGGCAGTACTTTCAGCATAAAGAAAGCACTTTGCCAAATTGGTGACTGCTCAAAAGCGCATTCGTAAAAACCAATTAAGACTCATACGAAGAATGGGAGGGTAAACTCAACGCAAATTACAATAATATTTCCAAACTGCAAAACCAACTTATTTTTTAATAAATACTATATTTATATAAAGATACTACGAATAGCTTCTTCTACTCTCGCACTTTGAGCCAATTAAAAGTATTAAGACTAACTTGGCGCAACTTTTCTTGAGAGCAAATCAAAAATGTAAATAACACAATGTTTGCGTGGCATTCCGCTTTAACTTTTAACTTACTTTCGATTTTAAAATCTTTCGCGTCCCACACAAACATTCTCCAGCTCCTACACCCATTAGTAGTTGAGCAAGTATGCGAGTGCACGTAGTTATTGTGGCAAAGTTTTCGCAAGCAAATTACGAAACTCCATTACGAAGTGCGTACTTGTCACGCGCTTTTGTAAAAGTAAGTGACAAAAGCTACCAAACAGGGGGGTCGACTCATGCGCCTGCTGGAGCTCGTATGGGGTTGTATTTAAGAGAGCTGAAGACTGCAAAGAGCGTTGGATAGGCACACATATATGATATATAGTAAATACATTCATGAGTGTATGCAAGTATAATACATATGTGTCATATTAAAGTATACAAGGTGGCGCAAAATTAATCATCTTAAAAATTTTTAGAAATTTTACAAAATTTTCTTCAACCCATATTCTTTAATGAGCTATGCCACTATTCAACTATACACAAACGAATTATAAAAATATTATTTTATTTATAAAAAAAGCTGCTCTTCAAAAAATTAATGCATCAAAAAATGGAATTTTTTTTTGGAGTCTGCATTTTTATGGCTGCCACTGTATATACTTGTATGAATCATGATTGAAAAAATAATGAGATGGCGCTTATCGTAGTACCATTACTTTGCGCTCAGCGAATTTGACAATGAGTTACGTCGTTTTAGCACCAGTATGGCCAGATTACCTTTTTTATTTTGCATTTTTTTTTTGTTATTTAGTCTCGGAGTTCTTTCATCAAGACATTTTTCCAGCCTGCTCTAATTAAAAGTAATGTTTATAATTTTGTAAAATATACATTTTTTAAGAATTAGTTCAATAATTCACTCAGTTTTATTTAGCTTTACTTTTTTTCAACATCTGGTAGCATTGCCTGCGATTGCAGTTGTTATTGGTGTTCTTCTGCTTACAGCAGTCAAATCTCTCTCTCGCTACTGCACTGTTGCCTAGCTTTGGACATAAAAACGCACTCAAATGTCCATTTAAAGAAAATAAAACACCGAATTTTTATTGAATCACTTAAAGAACTTTGTATGAGTGACAAATTGTCTTTAGAATGTACGTTTGTTTTAAATAAATGTGTTTTGGTTGTGTACAATTTAATTGATGAGTTTTTTTTTGTTAAGCGAGACTGTCTTGTTAAGGGAATGACTTATTTGCTATATTTGAGGTTATGTAACTAGATAAGGTACTATTTTTGTAAAAATATCATTATGGTTTCTTTAGTTCTAGTATTTTTTGCTTATTTTTACTATAAATACACCTCTTAATGCCCTATGTCCCACTAAGGATTGATGACCAGAAGAAACGATTACACCTCTATGGTTTTAATCTGGATTCAGTAAATCCAAACGCTTTTCAAAATGTGTGAAAAGGTTTTCAATCTTAAGAAGAGTTGAGAGAAGAAGATTTAATATTCTTGCGTATCCTTAAAAGGACAAGAAAATAAATTTGCACTTTCAAAATAGCAAATTTTATAAAAATCAACAAATTTTCATTAGCACTAAAATCTTCTCAGAGTGACCTTTTTTACCCTTCTTTTGTTTAAAAATACAGTTTTTTTTTAACTCACAGTTTCGCTAGCTTTGAATTAAAAAACGAAACAATCACCAAACTTAAAAATTTTCGGATTTTGGGTATAGAAAAACACCAAATTTATTGCGAAGAGCAATGGCACTCTCTGATGGGCGCAATCTTGTTTCTATCGTTCATGTGCACGAATGCTGAAGCACACACTCATGTTGTGATTGAGTTGCTTGCTGCTGTTCGCCTCCTCACCACGCGCTGGAATTGGAGTTCTAGTTGTTAAATTTTCTTTATTTTTTCTCTGCGGCAAGCCAAGTTAAAGCGCAAAAGCAATGCGTAAGAAATTAAATTATTTTAAAAGCTTTCGAAAAGTAAAAGACATCAAGATATTTTTTGCGCAAATGTGGTGGGCTAATACTTTTTTCCATTTATTTCAGTGCAACAGAAATCTTAAATAAAACTTTTTCTGAGTAATCCACGAATGCTGATGTATTCGACTTTGCGTATATTTAAGTATAGGGCGTTAACCACAGCACAGAGGCTTATTGGCAAGTTTTGACAATTTATATGTTGCTAAATTAATTTTAATAACTTTGTTCTGAAAATATAGTTCATTCTTCTACAAACTCCACACAAATGTAAATTGCAAACTTTGCACAAAATAAAAAAAAACTCAACAAATTCCCAGTAAAATTTTAAACTTTTTAATCGGAATTTTTACAAAAATTTCGAATAAGCTGCATTAAGACACCTTGAATTTTTAGAAAAATCTCGGGTAAGCTGGATTAAGACACAATCAATTTTGTCATAGCAAAGAGCACAATTCAAGTGGCTCAAAAATCGTGTTGATTTCTGAGAAATTTTTCTTGGTGGCGGCCTTGTGCATTTTCTCCACATAACGAATGCGAAAGCAGTGGTCCATCCAGGAATGTCATACTGAGGAAGAAGAAAAAGAATTTGTACTCATTATTTTCTTTTATATAGAACTAGCTGTACTCGGCGCGCGTTGTTACGCCAACAACTAAAATAAATTTAAGAAAAATAGTTTTAAAGAAAAAGCAATACACAAATATTCAATTTATTCTAAACCATTTTATTGATTTTGTTTATTTCGAAAAAATTGTGACATTACAAAGTTCAGTTTGAATTCGATGTTTATTGAAGTGCTGTGGGATACACAATATTTTTTGTTTTTCTTTCTACTGCGTAGACGAATAAATCAGAAGGTTTTCCGACACGTGAGCAAGTCACATAGAGCTGTCCATGTGAGAAGCATGGATTCTCCAAATTTAATCCACACACTTGTAACGATTGTCCTTGTGCTTTGTTAATGATCATTGTGTAAGCGAGTCGCACTGGGAACTGTAAACGTTTGGGATACGTGGCAACAGTACGTCTTCACCTTTGAATTTTCCAGTCAAAATTGTTGCCTCGATAACATTGTTCATCATTTTCTTGACTGAGAGTCTGCTTCCGTTGTGAAGTCGTGGTGGATTTATGTTTCGAAGAAGAGTGATGGGTACGCCAATTTTCAATGTAAGAACGTGCGGCGGCATGCCTGGCAAATCAAGCGAATTCAAGAATTCAGTTGAAAAGTTGACAACCTCGTATTGATTCTCCACAGTATCGATGGACTTATATGTTGTCGTTTCACTGGGTACTCCATGCTGAATGGTGAAGTTGGTGGTATTGACATCGATGTTTTTGGCTGCTAATGTAGCACGCGTACTGAGCCACTGAAGGTTTTTGTAGTTTTGTGCAATGTTTGGGAAAACTTTTTGCACCAATTCGTCGATGCTTTCTGTGATCTTACAGAAGTTTGCTGGCAGGGTGATACATTGTGTAGATTCAACAATTTCCATTCGCCCATTTTCAGTATCCAATAATTGTTTTGCAAAATTTCCAGCCGAAGCATCCCGTTGTAGTTGTACTCGCAAATCTCTCAGTGTACGATCAAGCGCTTCCAATGCTTTCTTGTGAGACATTGTACATTCGTCCCATAGGATAATTTGACACGTTTGGAATCGAGTCCATTCCACTCCAGAGCTTTTACTGATGTTGCATGTTGGTGCCTCAGAGTTTTGCAAATTTAACGCCAGTTTCAATGCTGAATGCGCTGTTCGGCCACTATCCAAAAGAGTTGCCGCAATTCCAGATGATGCAATAGCCAGTGCAATATTATTTTGTGATCGTATGGTTCCCAAAATTAGTAAAAGAAGAAAAGTCCTGCCTGTAACAACGGGCGCATCTATGAAAAACAGTCCACCGCTTTGTTCTGTGATTGAACGCATAATTCTGTCAAACGCAACGCGTTGTTCTGCAATCAACTGCGGAAGATTTGTTCTAACGAATGTCCCTAGTTCCTCAGAATCATAGGCTGCTTCTCGTTGCAAATCACGATCGAAAAGGTTGCTTGCAGGTCGGTTTGAAGCAGGCATTCGCAGTTGCACCAGTGCCTTGTTAGCGATTGTCAAACATATGTCTTCAATCAAAAGCCATATTAATTTCCTCTGTGTAAAAATACAAGGTAATACTGATTTTCATGACAATCGGTTGAACGGGGCTGAAGTTGCTACTCGGTAGCGCCACCTGCTGGCGAGTGGCATCAATGAGCATATTCTATAAACCTTCTCCGTGGAAAATTACATATATATACCAAATTTTATAATAATCGGTCGAGTTATTTTTGAGTTCATCGATGGCATACAGACAAACATTCATTTTTATATATAAAGAAAAAACACCAGACAGACGGTGTTACCAAAAAATTCTCCGAAATCAACGCGATTTTTTAGGCACTTCAAGCGTCCACTTTATTACACCAAAATTCATTAGACTAAAAAATTGCAGACCTGAACCTTTTTTTAAAACTATATTTAAGCGATTTTTGCAGATTTATTTTCAAAACATCGATTTTTATAATACTTCCTTGCGCCCTATGTTCCAATAGGAGTTAAAGTATAAAAAAACATAAGTAATATAATAATTCTTAAATGTTGTTTGAAAATTTCGATAAAATCAGAGAAAAACTTACGAGATTATGACTTTAATCAAAGTAGTCTAGTTAGGGAAACTTTAAACAAAAGAAACTTTAAAAAATTTTAAATTCTGATCAATTTCGAATTCTGACTTTTAAAAATTTTAAATTCTGATTAAAATTAGTTTTTTTTTTAGTTACACAAAGTTTGAAATCTGGACTTGTATGATTTTTGGTAAAGAAAAACCAATATTTTTATAATAAAAAGTTTAATTAAATAATACACAAATAAACTGTACAAAATTGTCAATAAGTCCTTGTGCTGTATTTATTTAAAGCGGTGTGTATGGAAAGATATAAAGTTTATAGGGAACTTATATCCTATGCCCTGGAAGTACCGGGAATGTTTAAATAAAACAAAACAGAGTTAAATTTCAGCCAAATTTATTTTATCTCCTTCAAAATATGACCCGTCTGAAGCAACACACATGTGCCAACGTTTAACCCAGTCCTCCATGCACTTCTGGTAGGCCGACGAAAGGATGGCCTTCAGCTCCTTCGTCGCATTCTCTTTGATCTCCTCTATCGACTGAAATCTTTTTTCAAGAAGTGGTAACTTCAACTTGGGAAACAAAAAGAAATCGCACGGAGCCATATCAGGTCAATACAGTGCTTGTACGATGGTATTTATTTGGTATTTGGTTAAATAATCTATCACAATTTGGGCTCGGTGCGACAGGGCGTTATTATTATGCAAAATCCAAGAATTATTTGCCCACATTTCCGGCTGACCAGGCAGACACTAAGGATCCGATGGCGTTAAAAAGTGCCAGATGTACTCGTATGGCTTGCAGTCCTACCACCATAAGAAAAACATATGGACCGGTTCCCACGTGCACGGTTCGTTTAAATTAAACATTCCCGGTACTCCCGGTACTTTCTGATCTTAGGGTAGTTTCATTAAAAATAAATATATTGGTTACATGGCTAGTTAGTTTTATTCAAGATTGAGAAGTCGAAAATTTCTTCAGATTTCTTTAGAAATTTCAAATAGATTTCTTATGAAAATTAATCCATTCTTGAGTCTAGTGAGAGTTGCTTAGAAAAACTAAAATGGCTCTCCATCAGATATAAAAATAGCATTCATTTATTTATTTATAACAAAAAAAAATGTATTTCTTGTATAAAACTGCCGATAAGCTGGATTTAATCCTATAATAAAGAAGAAGTAGAAAAAGAGGATCATAAGCAGTGCTCAAATTTATTTGACTCAGCTTAATTAAAAACGAAAACAAAAAACATTAAAGCTCTTTGTGCATTTGAAAGTCTAATCGAAGTAAAAGCTCTCACACAAAGCTAAGTAACTGCAACGAAAGCTTCCTTTGTACAGTCGCACAAGGAAATCTCCATTTAAAAACTATAAACCTCAACATCACTAAAAACAAATAAGGGTTTTTCTTTATTTGGAAGATTTATGGAACTGAAAGTTCTCACACAAATCATAGACTTCACTACCCTTAAAAAAAGGATTAAAGCTCGAATGTGGAAATGATGGCATTATAGCCTTACTGTACTCAGCAAGTCTCGTCTCTTGTGTAATACTATTAACAAATAACCATTGAGTACCCCAAAAAAGCTACTATTAAAGAAGTTATTCGATGTACAAGAGAGCGCAAAATTGATCGTCTTTTCGGAAGACTTATGATTTGAGCAAATGGCGTCATACGACAAGCATATTTGACACTTGTGAACTAAATAGCTACAGTACACAAACAGACAAGCAATGGGGCGCATACAAATCAAAATAAAAATTTCGATCACTCAAATTCATTTTTTTCTTTTAGTAAACAAGTTATTCAAAAACAAAATTGGATGATTAATTTTGCGCCACCGTGTATGTGATTATCACCGCATGATGGTCTTGACTTCACTTGGTGTTTCCAACTGGCGGCTGTTAGCACGAGAAAGGAGTGAATGGCGCTTTGTTAAACTCGTCCAAAATAGCGTAAGCGGTTATCCCGCCAATCAAGAAGAAGAAGCAATAATTAGACAGCTCCCTCGTATTTACAGAGAACATGTATTTAGAATAAACCAGGCACGTTGTCTAGGTCATTGCAGAAATAAACGTAGAAGTTTCTTATTTGATCTCTTAATAACTATCTTTAACTAAGTTGGAAAGCTTATCTAAAAAGGATGGGACAGTTTTCTTTGTTAGAAACTGCTATGGCTGAGCTTTGCAATTAGCACTCGAAATACAAATTGAAACCTTCCTGTCGGTTTCGTAATTAGAACAAAATTGATTGCCAGAAGCTCTTAACACTTTAAGATTTTTCAATTTTATCTTAAGGGGCAGCTCCTCCAGGCAGCGAGTTTTTGAGTAATTTTTTGCGAAAAACTGAGAGCATTTATTATCTTAAAAAAAATTACATATGAATATCCAAGCTAATATTAATAGGGATATATTACATAATATAACAATTTTCTTGAGACAAAAAACAAACAAAAACGGCACTACAGCTACTCAAACGTGGCTCATTTTATTTGTGCCGTGGAATGTACAGCCTCTTGTAACCAAATGAAATCAACCAGACGAAAATTTTTCTTACAAATAAGTTATTCCGCTTTGCATTTCCCTATTTTTAACGAAAAAAAAAAAACAATTAAAATTTGAAGTGAAAAAGAAACAAATTTCCTTTTTTAACAAATTGGTCAAAACAATATTTTTAGTGATAAATAATAAAGAATTTCAGATGCAAATAAAGGCCAATATGTGAAGGAATATTCCTGTTAAATTTTAACCTGATATCTTCATTATTTTTTTAGTTTTATTCGACAGCGCAAAAAAAAATTTATTTCGAGGAAAATGCGTTTAAAGTTCTCGTTCTTATTCATGTTTCGTTCGTCGCTCATCACTTCATTGACTTATAAGGACTTTTTAGACTTTCTATTAAACTTAAAACATTAAAAACTTATTCCTTAGATTGTAAATAAATTTCTAAAGCAAAACAAAAAGAAGTTAAAAATTTGAAAAATGCTAAAGGAGCTGCCCCTCTTAAAGACAAGACAGGCGAAAGCGCATCCTTTTCTAGTGAAAGCTTTCTGCAGGGTTGCCAATATTCGATGGACCCATCTGGCAACCCTATATCTTTTGACAGAGACGTTAGATCGCTTAATGACATACCGCGTTGGAAGCGTCAGTCCAAGCAGATTTTTACTATGGAACAGTACATGCCTAAATTGTTGAAATTTATATTCAACAAAAGAAGTCAATTGTGAAAATTCAACGTGCGTATAAAAAACTAAAACACTTGTGAAAGGTGCGCCTTCTAAGAATAACATTAAACGTTTGTGCGAAAGGTTTTCGACTGGAGATGCTCTTTCTAATCCAAAGAGGCCAAATCAAAACCGACCAAGGCGTCGCCAATGACGTCCCAAAATCGCCGTACTCAGCAGTTGGGCATTGCTCGGACCACTTTACAACGAATTATCCGCATTGATTTGCATATATCCCCGTATAAGATTCAATTGAGGCAAAGATTGTTGCCTGCGGGCAAACCTCGTCGATTGGAACCTGCGCAAAGAGTCATCGAAATCCGTCGGGTCCGTCGAACATGGGCAACCCTGTAGTTGGTGTTATGAAGCATGTTCTCAAGTTTTGCAAGAAAAGCTGCCTTCGATTGCCAACTAATACTTATATATATTATATAATTGGCGAGCGCCTTCTCCAATTTTTGGTGTGCGATTTGATGTTAGTACACAAATGGAACTGAACTTTTATTTGCTATGAAACAGCTGATAAAGTATTTATGCTAAACTTTTTGTCTGCTTTCAATGACAGTTTATACGCTGTGGACAAGTTTGTATGTATGAATGAGCAAATTTCTGCCTAGAATGGGCTTGTCAAGAAATTTGTTTGAATATATTCTTATCCACTTGGCTTTGCAGCTTCACATGTGAATTAATTTTTTTCTTAAATCACAGAAAATTAAGTTTTTTCTAATATTGAATTATTTGTATTTACCTGAAATCAACATTTATACCGTAACTTATTAATATTATCTTGTAGGTTTTAAACTAAAAAAATTCCTATCTTTACCACATCCTCACTAAACCATCTTTTTTCGCTCTCCCTCCCTCCAGGCTCTCCCACCGTTGTGGCGCGCAATGCCACACCCGTCGCTTACCCCGGCTCACCGCTGCACCTGGCCGTCGAATTTTGCGCTAATCCACCCGCGCATGCGGCCCGCTGGTTGCACGGCGATCGCGTCTACACGCCCGGCAATCAATATGGCAGCACTGTCTTGGCCTACGTTGTAAAGGTAAATTGGCACATGAATAGCTGAAAATGTCGCATGCAATGTAATACATTTTTTTTTTCTCAACAGGACCTGCCCACACCCTATTGCAAGGAGGCGCGTCTCACCTACGTCAGCATGCACGAGCGGGTGCCGCGCACTTTCTACTTCATTGTCTCTTCGCCGGGTGGCGTGGCCGAAGCGATTTTCAAAGTGAACTTTACTATGCGCTATCGCACCGTCTCCAATATGGTGGACGATGAAGAGGAAGAGTTGAGTGAGCCCGAAGAGATACACTTTCCGGTATTTGGCGCGGGAGCGGCGGCGCAAAGTGCGCGTCGAGAGCGCACAGCCGCCGCGGCAACATGCGTACTCACAACGCTGGCGCTACTCTTGAGTCACGCGCGCATGCCTAGCAGGCGTGGCTGGAGTTAGGTGGATGTGTGCGCGCGTGTGAGCTTTTAGGTTGATTAGATGAATCTTGGATACTTGTTTTTTATTAATTTTTCATATATATAAATTTTTTTGTTTTTAACTAACGCAACTCCAAACTTAGCTTGTAATTGTCAACTGAATGTCAAATGGAAAAGTATTAGAAAATACTAAAAAAATACATACTATTAGCTACTAAACTATGTGTAACTATATGCTAAAATATCCTAAACCTTACTATCTAAGAGTATATTTGAAAGAAAACATATTTGAAAAAAAAAACACAGAACAAAAATAAAACATTTAAATTTTCAAAAATGAATATGTGTGCTATCCTATCCTAAACTACATTGTATACATACCCCAACTACTACATGCATATAAATCTAAGTACATACTTACGAATACTGTAGCATTGAACTATGTAGCTTAACACAACTTAACCCCCCGCTAGCCAAGTGTAACTACTTTAGTAACTAAATCCTAAGCACTTGCTAACTAGTTAAGTAACTACTTCGGTAATTAGTTTTCTAAGATTGCCGCTAATCAAGCGAAGTTTTGAGTTTACTAGCTACACCAACAACTATCAACCTACTACTAAATACAAACTCTAACATCTCAATGTTAAGCCGATGGTCTGGTGAGCGCTTTAGTGACGCACCAGCCCCTAGAAGTATGTTAAGCTATGCGTGCAATAACCACTGAATTTGTTTGAGCAAAGAAGTAGATATCATAAAATTGCGCTTCGCTTTGTGTTGGCAGCAGGAGCAAGTAGAGAGATTAAGAAACAGCTAGAATTTATTTATGATTTTTAATGTCGTCCACAGCCAGCTTTTGCACAATTTCTGCTCTCGGTTTTAGGCTGAAAGTTTGTATGTATGTATGAGTAGTTTACTATTAGTAGGTGTATGCCCTCAGAAGGAGGCCTTAGTATCCCAATTTAGCTGCCAAAGTAGATTAATAGCCGTTCAAAAATAACTAATAACTAATTTCTTTAGTACTATTTTGTAATAAAACGTCTTTTATTGATTGATATTCCTTATGTGAGAATTTTGTTAGTGTGGAAAAAAAATAAAATTTCAATATTCTATTATTTTATGATTATTTATTAATTTTAATCATGAATCTTTAATCAAAATATGCATTTGTTCAAAAGAAAAAAGGTAATGTCCTCTTGAATTCATATAAATTAATTTGAGTAATTAATTTGAAAGTAAGTTTTAATTAAAGTAATTTGGTTTTAATATTGTTTTTTTTTTTTTACAAAATGCGTTTTGAAAATAATTTTTTGGGAATGAAGATATTCACCGCGTGTAAGAACCTAATTAATGTATTTCATTAAATAACAGCAAAATATATACTTTTTGCAAAAAAAATACCATAGTTTTATTTTTATTATTTTTTTTGCAAAAAATAAAAGACAGATAATCTTTTTAAATATTTTTTTAGGTTTTTTTTAAACCTGTGCTTTTCAAATTCTTACCAAATATTGGTTTGTTCTTTTAAATGCTCTAATAACTTTTTACAAAACAGTAAACAAAACAAATTTTAATTACAGTTTTCTTTAATAATATTTATTAACTTTTTACGTGTATAAATTTTTTTACTTCTAAATAATTTTCATTTTTTTTTTTTTTTGAGAAAATATTCCCTGAAAATAATTTTTAAGAGTTAAGATCTTTACAGTTTGCAACTAATCAATTTATTTTGTACTTTTTATAACTTCGGTTCTGAAACTGCTTGTTTTCGAAATTAAATTTACCGTAGTATGAAAAAAAGTTTCATCATTTTATAATCAAAAATTTAAATTAAAATTTGTTGTCTTTTGTTTTAGTTTGTACTTTTTCTATTGTATTTTTATTTTATTTTTTTAGTTTTTTCCGATTTTCTATTTACTTGTATTACTTTTTCCGATTCTTTTATTAATTATATAGTAGTATATACCTATGAAATGAGACTTTTTTCCAATTTCAAACGTTTATTAACAAAAAATGGTTACAAATTTAATCTTCAAAATAATAGCCGCACCAAAAAAATTGGCCGTCTTTGGGCGCAAACCAATCATCGAGCCATTTTTTGGCTTCTTCGTGAGAATTGAAGCGCTGCTCGGAAATTGCGTGGCCCATCGATGCGAAGAAATGATAATCGGAAGGCGCCAAGTCTGGTGAGTAAGCCGCATGCACCAGCGGTTCCCAATCGTACGTCTCCATCAATTCCCTGGTCGCTCTTGTTCGATGTGGCGGTGCATTGTCATCAAGCAAAATTACTTTGTGACGCCGATCGGGATATTCTTGGCGTTTTCGGTTTATAGCGCTGTTCAAATCGGCCAATTGTCGTTGGTAGCGTGCACCGTCAACTGTTTGACCTGGTTTTAATAGCTCGTACCAAATCATACCACGCTAATCCCAGAAAACACACAGCATTGCCTTGCGGCCGAAGCGATTTAGTCTGGCCGTTGTTTTTGGATTGTGGCCGGCCGGACCATACGATCGTTTACGCTTGGGATTGGAGAAATACACACATTTTTCATCACCCGTAACGATTCGATGCCAAAAAGACTTCCTTTTGAAAGGGGAGAGCAGCATTTCTCAAGTGGTTTTTCGGTTCTCTTGCTGCCTTTCAGTCAGTTCATGCAGCACCCATCTTCCGACCTTCAAAATCATGCCCATATCTTTCCAACGTTTGGAAACGGTTTTTTGGCTCATTCCCAACTGCTCTGCCATCATTTCTTGCGTTGGACCATCATCTTCCTTTCAACAATGCTTTCAATTCAGAGTCCTCAAACGTTTTCGGTGGCCGGCCACGATCCTCGTTCTCCACGCTAAAATCATCACTTCGGAATTTTTCAAACCACCTGAAGCACTGTGCTCTACTCAGAACATGTCCACCATAAGCTTCTATAAGCATTTGATGAGCTTGATAAGCGTTTTTCCTCAATTGACAGCAGAAAATCAACGTTGACCGCAAAGCGTAGTTTGAAGGCACAAAATTCGACATTTTTAAGAGCGACCAAATATTGTATGAAATGGAACAAAGAATGAACTGAATATTGTTGACGGATGACAGACGAGAAAAACAAGAAATTTGAGAAGGTTTAAAAATGCTCCTAGCAACATCTATTGACTAATAACTGAAAGTCTCATTTCATAGGTATATACCTGGTAATATTTTTAGTTTGCAGATTTTTTTATTGTATTTTTATTTATTTTTAGTTATTTTATCCGATTTTTTATTTACTTGGTTTAATTTTTTTCCGATTTCTTTTTATTAATTTTTTCTTCATTTCTTTTAATTTTATTTTTATTTTATATTTTTTTATTTTATATTTTCTTGTTTTTTGTTAGTTTATTTTTAAAGTTTTAGTTACTTTTTCAAGAATTTATTGATTCTACTTTTTTAAGATTTTTTTAGGTCTTGGTAGTGTGAACCACACATTATTCAAATTTAATCATATTGGCCAAGCACAAAAACACAAACTGCATAGTGAAAAAAAATTTATAAGTCTTTTGTTGCTGTTGGTTGGATTTGAAAACTATCTTTTAAAAAGTTACAATTCACAGACTGTGAAAGATCAATGCGATAAAACAAATAAAAAGACCATCTCCATCCTTTCAATTTTTTTAACAAATAGAAAAAAATTTCAAATTCACAACCAATCTCCCTCCCTCATTCTTTTTCTCACATATTTTACTTTTTCAAGTCCACAAGCCTATTTGTCAAAGTGAAGCTAAAATATTTAAAACCAAACTCTAAAGTTAAGTTGAATTTGTAAATATATTTGCCTCGAAAGCGAAATGAAAAAAGTTTTAAAGTTAACCGCGTGTAATGTGTAAAAAGATTAGAAAGAAAATAAGTAAAGCAGAAAATAATAATCGTTGAGTTCCTTTTTGGGCTAACTAAGCGTTATTTTGTAATAATTTTATGATCATAGTAAAGAAAATTAAAAAAAAAAAATATTTTTCAAAAGTATAAGTAATTTGTGAAAACCAATAAATTAAAAGAAACTTTAGCGACTGACTGATTTTTGTTAAAATATTTTTTGTAATGTGCGTGTGTTAATTAAAAAAAATTCAAATTTTGCTGATGATTTGAAAGAAAACATATTTTTAAGCGCATATAAAACATTGCATACTTGTAGGCGTGCAACAAAATTATTATATAAAAATTATTATTATTGTAAAATATATGTATTAAGGAAATGTTGTTTGTAATGTTAATAATATTGTAATAAAATAAATAAAAAGAAATTAATACGCTAAATGTGGTAAGAAATTCCTTCCATGAATATTGAATTTGATTTAATTATTTAGGGTTAAAAAAGAAAAAAAAATGGAGAAGTTTGATGCAGCAAGAATTTTAGGTAGTTATCAAGAAATGTTTACCAAATAAATTTCGATTTTTTATCTAACATTTTAACAATATTTTAAAACATATCTTTTCATTTTGCTCCAAAGCTTCATTGAACTTTTCAGGAGCTTAAGTTTTATGATGAAAGCTGTGCTGAGAATACGCCAAAACTTCGCTTTCCTCATCTAAACTCTGCGTAAAGCAATTTATTATAAGTGGAAAAGCGTATGAAATAATATGAGAGCTTTCAACAAAAAATAGAAACTTCAGAATTTTAAATTTCAAATTTTGAATTCTCTCACATCAACTGAAAAGCACATTTTCTTAAAATGCAATAGGTTGCTCTTTAGGATGTGCCTCTGCGGAAACTTTTTACAAGCGCGGCCGCTTTACAGTTGTAGTTACTTTTCAGATTTAATTTCTGTTCTTCGCTTATTTGACATAGTAAATTTAAGGATAGAAACTTTGCAGTATAGCAGGTTTAAAAAAAATGCCATCAAAATTTTAAAAAAAATTTCTGAAACTTTAGAATCCGAAAAAACCTTTCGAGAGCTTTGGAATCTAATTTCTTTAAGAAATTGAAACAAGGACACTTGTGGTCCTCACGTTAAGTCAAGACTCTCACCTTCATTTCACTGAATGGTGCGAAAGTTACAGCAAATGTGAAAGTTTTCGAAATTATTATGAAATTTTGACTCTTTAGTCGATTTGAGTTTCATTCGTAGACCTGAGTTTCTTAAAAATACGATAGTTTCTTCTTTCGAATTAATATTAAAGCATACCAAATACAAGTGAAAGCTTAAGTATCGAGAAAAAAGTTGGTTCTCTTCACATTTTTCAATAGCGAGTGAAAGCTTATTTTGTTCAAGAAACTCTAGGGTGAAAGGTCATTACGTTCAAGTGGAATTTGAGTAAAATATATGAATATAACAGGAGGCATCTTTGTACTAATACTGGCTTTTACTTCTATTCAAATTTTCCAAAAATAAAATTTTTTCTTAAAATTAACCAAAGTATTTTTTCAGTAACACTCTGAGGGCTTCTAACTGTTATATATGTATATATATATATATAATTGGCTCGTACACCCTTTTCGGGTGTTTGGCCGAGCTCTTTCTCCTACTCGTGGCGTACGCCTTGATGTTGTTCCACAAAATGGAGTGACCTACAAATTCAAGCCGACTCCGAACGGCAGATATTTTATTGAGGAGCTTTTTCAAGGCAGAAATACACTCGGAAGTTTGCCATTGCCTGTCGAGGGGCTTTTAACTATTATGCCAAATAATTTTTAAAGCTTCTCTATTCTAATCCATTGCAAAATTTGTATTTTCTTAATTGCACTAATAGCGTAAAAGCTTTAATTAGATTTGCACAAATTGAAAATCGCATTTGCTTCTTTCTGCTCGAAGTTCGAACCACTTTGTGAAGCTTTTAAATACAGCAACATTTTCGTAGCGAAAGTTTCAGCTTGGAGAACAATTTCAAATACGCGAGCTTTAATATTTTAAAGCTTTGGAAAGCCACGCAATTTAAGAGATTAGTTTTGAAACAAAGTATAAAACTGTTTGAAGGCTCATAGATCACAGAGAAGGGAGGGGAAATTTTTTTTTTCTTAAACGAAAAGCTGCTAAAATGTTGCATGTAAAGTAACTTCTTTTGACTTTTATTCTTGATTTCTTTATTTTCTTCAAGTTTTTGAATTTGAATCTCTTATGAAAGCTCATGTGATGTCTACATACATATAATTTATGGTCTGCCGGAGCCAACTTTCAGCCGAAACATTGAAAGCTTTCAGCCAAACTAAGCTTTCAGAAGACTTTTGGAACTTTCACACAAAATGGAATTTGCTTTGTGCCATGAAATATTTGTTTCGCATGTAAGCTTTCCCGAAAGCTTTTTCGGATTTCACAAAAATTTCTATTAAACTATTGAAAGGAAATGCCAGTCTCAAATTATAAGCTTTCAGAAAAACTGTTGGTGCTGTCACAGAAAATAAAACTTACTTTGTGCCAAAAAATATTCGTTCCGGCATCTAAACTTTTAAGAAAGCTTTTGGAGCTTTCATACAAATTTTAATTTAACATGAAATATTTTGGAGCTTTCACAGAATATGGAGCTCTTTTTGTGCCATGAAATATTCGTTTCGGCATATAGGCTTTTTGAGCTTTCACGAAAATTGAACATTAACTACTGAAATAAAACGACAGCTTCAGATTATAAACGAAATCTGAACGCCGACAGAAATTGTTAGGTGCACAAAACTTCTGCGCTCAATTTGCATTCACTATTTAAACTTTTGATTAAAATTATAACACCTTTAAATACTTTATAATATTTTTCACTTAGTATCAATTAAAAAAATAGTTTATTTGTAGCCACCTTTTCAATTTTTCAAACAATAATTTATCGGAAAATACGCCCTCCAAAATTGAGAAGAAGAAGAATTGATTTGGCTTCATGAGAAAAAATATTTAAAATAAGCATTAATTGTAAATAGAATATTTGCGCAAGAAAAAGAATTTGCTGCAGAATTGTGTTGAATGTTGTTTATGCATAGCTTCTAAGAAATCTAAATATATTTATTTTTATGATTATTGCGAATTCAAGCAACATAAGAAATAAAACTCCAAGCAAATGTTAAGTGTGGCAAAAATTGTGTATGTGGGCAACCCTATAAAAAGTGTTTGTAGGCACAAAGAATTACTTTATGGCAACTGTAAAAATAATTATGTAAGCAAAAACAACAAAACAAATTTTCACAGTGTAATAAAATGCACTAAATTCAGCAAAAAAAAGTATTAATAAAGTAAGCAAATGCAAAAAATGTAAGCAGAAAATTATTTAAAGTCATTATTGAAAAAAACACACTAACTAAATAAAAAATATACAACTAAATGTAGCAAGAACTATTTACTATGCAAAAAAACATATAAAAACTGCTACAGTGTGGGAAAATATTTAATAAACTTAAGTAAATTAAATAACACAGCTGCTATTGTAAAATATTTCATAGGGAAAATATTGCAAATCTTGTTTTATAAAATCCAAAGATCAAAAGCTAAAAAGGCCAATTAAAGCGGATAATTTTTTTGTATAAAGTTTCAATGTGAAAATTATTTATAAAAACGTGTAAAATGGCTAAAAAATAATTTTTAAATTAAGAAATGTGTTAACAAAGGAAGTTGCAAAAATACGATAAAAATATGAGGAAAATATATAAAAATGGCTTTTGTAATTTATTTCAAAACTAATTCATAAGGGGGGGTGCAGATAATAGCAAAGAGTAATGCGAAATAAGAATAACTGGAAGGAAAAGAAAAACGATGAGGAAAAGTTGAAGTATAAAAAGAAATAACGAAAGCCTACAATTGTCTGAATTTTTATTAGCAACAAAACGGCATTCCAGGTTTTCAACTTTAAGAACAGAAAAACGAAAAAAAAAAACAAAGCCAAAACAAAAAAAAAACTATCGATACGAATTTTGCAATAAAAATTAATAAACTTTTCACAACAGCTCTTAAATTTTAAAAATTTAATCCACTCCATATAAAAAAATGCAGCAGCTTAAGCGGAAAACGCGAAAGGCTTTCTAAAATAGGGCAACTGCCTTCCTATAAGCATATTCCGAGAAATTGTAGATAGTTTAACAAATAAATAAAAAATAAATAAATAAATAATTGGCGCGTACACCCTTTTTGGGTATTTGGCTGAGCCCCTCCTCCTATATGTGGTATGCGTCTTGATGTTGTTCCACAAATGGAGAGACCTACAGTTTCAAGCCGACTCTGAACGGCTGAGGAGCTTTTTCATGGCAGAAATACACTCGGAGGTTAGCCATTGCCTGCCGAGAGGCGGCCGCTATTAGAAAAATGTTTTTGTTAATTTTGGTGTTTTCACCGAGATTCGAACCTACGTTCTCTCTCTGAATTCCGAATGGTACTCACGCACAAACCCATTCGGCTACGGCGGCCGCCAATAAATAAATAGTTTCCCACAATTTTCCATAAAAACTGAGTGTGAAAAGCACCTTCTGAAAATCAAAAAAAAAAAAAGTTTACTGTTAAAAACTTACACCCTCGCAAGCTTTCTCACCATATTGCAAACACACAGCACTCCTGAGTGTGAAAAGTGAAAGCGATATTGACAGCTCACTACCACACACTTACTGATGTGAAAGCTTCCCCCTAAACGTGCTTAAAAATTGTTCAAAATCAATGAACCAAATGCCTCCTTTTATCTCTAACTCAAGCCAGCTGCCTCAATTGAGAATTGCAGAAAAGCGAAACAAAAAAAATACAAAAGCTCTGCAAATTAGCAAAATTTTTGTGTGATATATTTATTTATTTTTTTATTTTATTGCGATTGAGAATATATTAGCCCTCCATAAGGCGCCCGAGTCTGACCAATCTGAATTTTTCGACTTTCGACGTGAATTTAACATATTACTATTTTAGCTAACGACTCGAGTTTCCAGGTAGCTTCCTAAAATTAGACTTTCTATCGATTTATGGATATAACCTTTTAAAAAGGATCTACGAACAGGACAAAAAAAGGCCAGAGCCGCGTGCCCAACCGACAGGTTTTTTTAAAGGAGGGTTAACTTATTTAAACTTTCGCTAAAGGTGGCTGCCTTAATTGGAAATAATAAAAATAAATTGTGAAAGCTCTGACAAAACAGCCGAACATATTCTTCGCTCCGGAAAAATGTAGCATACGTGTTTATGAGTTCGAAACTCCGAGCAAGAAGCAATAAATGGAAAAAATACTTCCATTTGTGGAAAAATATCAAGACGCACTACAAATAAAAGGAGGAGCTCGGCTAAATGCCAAATAAAGATTGTAAGCACCAGTGTCATAATTGAGTTTATCTAAAGACTCTTGCCATAATTCTGAACTTTTTATAAAGCTGCTCCAATTACAATGAAAGCTCCGATGAAAGCTTCGACGAAAACTTAATAGGTAAACATTCATAATTTGACCAACAACATTAATGATCTTTCAGATCTGCAAACAAAAACGAATTCCTTCATAGAGGTAGTTTTAAGAGGTAGACCAACACTACCTATTCGGCAAAGCCTTTTTTATACATAGACCATAATTTCATACATTTTGAATACAAAATATTAGTCCAGTCTCCTTTTCAGTGGAAGATATGAATAAAATATAGAATAGAGATGCCCATAGATACGTTTGCGGCTCGCACTACAGCTGGAAGCTTTTCAAGTTTTCAAAAGCATATTTGAAAAATTAAAGCTTTCAAAAAAGTTCTAGTATCGTTATTGTCTTTTAAAATGATTCTGAAGGAATTTTAGCAACTACGAGTGATATTTTCTCAAATTACGCTAAACTATAAAATGTTTAACACTATGTTAATATATATTAGTAGCTAATAAAATGAAAGCTCACATAGGACGTTAAATGCCATTCAGTGATTGGTTTTCTGAGACATTTTTTCTAATTCATATACCGAGATTTGCCATTGCCTGGCTTGAGCGCTCTTAGACGCCACTTAATTGATTTCTAATAGCAAAAGTATTAAAATGTTTAAGATTACTGAACAATTGAGACCTTTTAAAGTGGTGAAAATGAAAGCTCAGAAATAAGCGCTCTAAGACACCATTTGATTGAGTAACGCGTGAATGTCTTTCGTCGCGAATTTAATGCATGAAAATTAGTTTCATGAGACATTTTTCATAGATAGAAGTAGCCTTCGAGATTTATAGGTATCACTGCCTAACTTAAGCGCTTTTGGCCTCTATTTGATTAAGTAGGCGCAGGTCCGCCTTGATTTCAAGCAACTAAAGGATTCACATGTTTGAAACTATTGTTCAAAGATCAATGAAAGCTTTTTAGTGGGTATGAAAGCTCAAAGCTCTCGATTACTCACTGAAAGCTAGAAGATGTTGCTAATCAAAGTGCGGACAGTTTGTGGGCTAACGCAAAACGGAATACAAATAAACGCCAATTTGAAGACATACAAAACAAAGTGTTGATTATAGGTATTAGAGGATAAAGAAAAAGCAACTGAATTCAAAATTCGAAATATTAAAAATAGATGTGAACGTAAGTAGCTTGTAATAAAATAAAAATAATACAATTTAAGTACACAAATTTAATGACAAAAAATAAGCAAAACAGAAGGACAACAAAAAACTAGTCGTAATGTTAACTAAAAAACCACAAAAAAATAAGGAGCAACCGAAACAAAACAAATAACTTAAAATAAAATATTGAGTTGAATGGAAAGTAAATTATTTACAATGCTTAATATATAAGAATTATATTTAATAAAAAAATGTGCATATTAAAAAACAAAAATCAAATAAAAATATAATAAATATAAATAAAATAAAACAAATGTATGCGAGTTATGGAAAATCTTCGAAAGTAAACGGTTTTGGTATGAAAATTAAAATATCTGAAAACAAATGAAACAGAGAACTGCCAATCCCACTTTCGACAGCGAGTCTAGCAACAAACAAATACTACAACAATAACACTAACAACTGCGCAGTAATAAATCAAAATATTATATTTAAATGGGGAAAAACTTTAAATGGAAAAATAGCCAATTTAGACTAAAAAAGACAAGAATTCATTAAAACAATATAAAAAAACGCGATGAAACGAATGACAAGAAAACAGACAGAGCAACCAAAAGAAGACATAGAATATAACACAAATGAATGAAGCAACACACAAAATAAAAATTTAAATAAAAGAAATGAATAAAAGAATTCAATTGCGTTTTATTAATTGAAATCTAAAAATTTCAAATATGGCACACAGAATTCATGGGAAGTCATTTTCAGCTTTAAGGATAGCTCAGGTATGGATATTTGTACAGCCGGGTAAATCATTTAAGCGGGTGGTAGGGTTTAGCGCTAAAAAAAAACACTTTTTTTTGAATTTTTTACAGAAATATGGCTTAAGATACTTTAATAAAATCAGTTGCATGTTATTGTACATCTTTTCAATAAGTTTTTAAAAAATATTAATAATAAAATATTGACAAATAAGCCCATGACAGAGTTTTTTTGGAGATATGTTTTTCGAGAGGTGCTCTGCGGTGCCAATCGGCATTCGTCTTAGAATCATCTGAAACTAAAAAAGTCGAATTTTTAAGTTAAAGTATGACGTAATGCTCCACCCCCCCCCCCCATGAATGAATTTTTTTTTGTTTTCATTTTTGTAGTTTTGGTGGCAAAAAAACGTAAAACGAGCATTTTTGGCGAAAAATTTCGCCATATTTGAAAGTGAAAAACTACCTTAAAAAAAAAACAGTGTGGGGGGGAGGTATTTTTGATTTAGAAAACGTGTGCCAAATTTGAAAAGAATCGGTTGAACAGTTTCGGAGTTGTGATTGGCACCGACTTTTAAGAAGTCGTTTCAGGAAAAACGCGTTTGAAAAAATGACTGAAAAATTATCTATGCTCCGCATTCGAGGTAGAGTGCCTACAAAGGCTATAACTTTGAGAGTTCTGCTCCGATCCACTTAAAATTTTGACACAACATTCTCATGATTTACTATAAGATGAGTGAAGAAAAAAAATTTCGATTTTGTGACCCTACCCCCCTCTTAAAGGGGGATGCTTCATGTTATCTCTTAAATTTTTAACTTTTTCCCTATCTTTCCCGCCTATTAGGAAAAATCGTATAAATAAAAAACCGAGAAATCGCATTTAAGGCGATCCGGCCGCACGTATACCTGCTCGACGCTTGCTCACAATTTCTGCTGTATCTTCGAAAATATTTTGAATTTGCTTCTGAAATTTTGAGGACACATTCTTGGATAGTTTGGAAAGACATATATGCAAAAAAAATAAATCCATTTTTTGAAGCCTCTAAAGCAGGCTCCCCCATTAATCTTGTGACAAGTTGACCTGTTGGCTTTCGCTGTGAGAATAATACTTGCACAATCATATCTAAATTCTTCTTCTTGATTCACTCAATGGCCGCTTAAGCAAATTTGGGCGAGTTCAACAAATCGTGCCAGCCGTTTCTTTCTCGCGCTAACCGCCGCCAGTTGGACACTCTAAGTGAGGTTAAGTGCTTCTCCACCTTTTTCATCTTTCCAACATAGTAGAGGCCTTCCTCTTCCTCTGCTACCATCAGCTAATACTGCATCGAAAACTTTTAGAGCCGGAGCGTTTGTATCCAATCGGCCGGCATAACTTAGCCAGCGGAGCCCATGGGCTTTGGATCGTTTCACTATGTCTACATATTTAGCCTAAAACACATATAGTCCATTACTGCATCGCCTACGATACTCGCCGTCGCCAACGTGCAAAGGTTCAATAATCGTTCGCACACTCTTTCTCACAAACACTCCAAGTGACGCCTCATCGAATGTTGTCTTCGTCCAACCAGCTGCGCCCTACAACAAGACGACCATGATGAGAGACTTATGTTAAGTTCAGTTTTAGATTTTGAGAAAGATTTGTCATTGCCCCAACATTCTAAATTTGTAAAAAACTTTAAGCACCCAGTTTTGTGACCTATTAAATTTAAGTATAGGAAAGTCCAAGTTTGAAATCGCTTAAAATTAAAATGTTTGTTAATTGGGGCGTTAACGGCGTTGCCTATTTGCCCCACAGCACGAATTCACAACATACGGAAAAATACGAAACAATATCAGGGGAAAAATTATAATATCAAAACTCTGCCAAAATGTTGAACTATCCTAGGCTATTCGTTGATAACACAACTCAACATATCAAATCTGGAAACTTTTTGTTTGGCTCTAATATAGTTTCGATTGGTCTATTGGGTCAATGGTGTCCATGTTTACTACCTGGGCTTCAATTTTTCTCATAATCGTCTGAGCTAAGCCTATAAGTTCTTAAGAAGATTAGTTTCGCATGTTTCAGATTTTTCGGTAAACAAATGTTGGGAGCCTTAGTAGGTACAGCTAAGAAAAGCTACAGAAAAAATGAAAGAAGCTTATTTTCTTTTCATTACTTTCACAATTTATTTTCGTTAAAGTTTTAAAGACAATACGAACTGCAGCATTGACGAAGTTTTCTGCATCAGCCATTCCATCCTGGATATTGTTCGTTAATGGGAAATCGATCGTCACAAAATTATTATGGCTCATCTATTTGAGTACGGAATACGCAATGGCAGTTTGCTCTTTTAAGCAATTAAGTATCCGTTTCTGAGCTTTAGTGATTGAGTATAAATTCAGAGAAAATTGTAAGTGAGCTAAGCGGGATACTGTTTAAAATAAAGACCAACAAATATTACCGATGTTTTTCAATTTCAATGTAGCCACTATCCAGGTCCATTGACCAGTTTTATGGTACACCTTTTACGTTCAATGTGCGTAATAAACAGCAATAAAAATAACCTGTAAAATTGACCATAGCATGAAAAACACCTAAGCACTGACTTTACTGAGGTCCACTAAAGGAGAGTGGAATGAACTTGAGACTATCCACCACCAATATGCAAGGAGGCTACTTGGCAAACATAGAAAAACAAACATGCCAACCTAAAACCATTACAACAAAAAATATGATGGCTTAAAACCACGATAAACATCAACTGTGCAAAATTAAAAACAACAACAACAGCCAGAGCAACAGCAATACATAAATGTTAAGTGAGTGGCAAAATGAAATGAACTGAATCAGGTCTGTGACAGACTAACGCAGCCAAACTAAGCAACGAGAGGGAAGTCGGGAAGTCGGAAAGTCGTTAAACAGTGACAAGAAAAGCGGGTGGCAAGCGAAAGGAGATGAAATGAAGTGTTGATGTTATTGTTGTTATACTCTCACAAACATGGCTGTTGCAAATTATGATAATAATGAAGATGCTGATCGGAGTGATGATGCATTCGGTCCGCGTATCTGACTAGTTGCTTAGCGCACGCGCCACACAACGAAAGGCAAATGTTGGCGCGAAATGTACAAGAAAAAAAGAGTTGCAAAAATGAAATAGCGTAAAACCCACTTTAAAGTGCCACCTGACAGTTGCAGCTTTTCGATAAATTAACCATAACTCAATACCACTTAAGTGCCCCAGAGCTTCTAGCATATTCTGAAGTAAAAATGTAAACTGGATATTTTGGGCGAGTAAGGTAGTTAAGTGGAAGGAACTCAGATGAAAGGCACTCAAAGGGGAAATATTTCCATGAAAATATATTAAAAATAATTGATTAATTTGATAAAACCGCGAAAAAAGGGGCGCTTATCTTAGCCACAAAAAATTCAAATCGAAATAAAAATGCTTAGTATAACTATCGCTAAGTGGAAGATACCGATTAAAGTGCCGCAATTTGGAGTATTTCTGCGAAAAATAAACTGTCTTTTATTTGTCAGAATATTTGAAAATGAAATTAACCCTCTACCGCATATAACGCCAAATATGGCTTTTACCTTTGATTGTGTTGTATTTTTATAAAAACGGGACTTAATCAAAAGAGACTAATAATTATCACATTCTATGGTTTGTTTTCTTCTCATACGCAAAACTAAATATTGTCAACAAGTGTTTTAGCTACCTTTTCCGTTATCTTTTTTTGAGTGCTTCAAGTGTGAGAACAAAAGCAAATTTTGAAGTGATCTATGTGCACTATTGCATAAAAAATAAAAGCAAGACTACAGCAAAAAATATATATTTGTATAGAAAGTGAAGTTATTTTTTGAATAAAAATATAATTTATATGAAAAGTAAGCATCTTGTGTTTGATTTTTTGTAAAAACTGATGAAGCCATATATGGCGTTTCATGCACTAAGGTAAATAATGAACTAACATATGTGTATACATATTTCTGTTTTGTTTTTTGATAAATCGCAATGGAATTTCCTAGAAATGAATGTACGATCATTTTATGGTAACTTAAAGTATGTTTATGAAGTTAATAGAGGTGATCAAAGTGATGATGACTACATATCTGATACCGACGAAGGAGACTTTATAAGTAAACCGCCAGAACAGGGGCATATTTATGTACCAGAGACTGATGATACCGATGACTCAGATGACTATAACAAGCCTTCTACATCAAATGCAAAATCTGCTAAAAAGCCTAGACCTCCAATTTGGAAAGAAATATGTTTGCCTCCTTATTCCAGTGAAAATTTTCCATTTCAAGGAGATTCAAAGCTTCCTGACTTTATTGAGGAACTGGAGACACCAGCAGATATGTTTAATTTTATTTTCAATGACGATTTGATGAACTTTATTGTAGAACAATCGAATTTAATTGCATTACAAATGGATATAAATAAACCTGCCAATATTACTCGGAACGAGATTGATCAGTTTATAGGTGAGTTCAAGTAAAAAAGTTAAAAAAAATTACTTATAAAAATTATTTCAGGCATAACAATATACATGTCTTTGATAACCCAAAGAAGAACATTTAGTGGTTGATGAACAAATAATTCCCACAAAGTGCCGCCATCACCTCTAACAGTACAATCCAGCTAAACCCCACAAATGGGGATTCAAAAATTTTGTCTTGAGCGGAGTTTCAGGTTTCAGTTACGATTTTGATATATTTGCCGGAGCTCAAAGCGATACATTCCCGGAAGGAGCACCAAATATAGGAGTAAGTGGAAATGTTGTAACGAGACTAGCAGGTACAATACCAAAAGAAAAAAACGATCAACTATTTTTTGATAATTGGTTTAACAGTCCGAAGCTTCAGGTGTATGTAATGAAAAATGGTATATTACCTTTAGGCACAGTAAGGTTAAATCGTGTAACAAATTGTAAGATGCCAACCGAAAAAGAAATGAAAAAGTTAGGCCGTGGAAGTATGGTTGAAAAAGTAGCAGATATTTGTGGAGTTGAATTTTGTCTCGTCACTTGGTTTGACAACAAAGTGGTAAATATTCTTTCAACCTATGTCGGATGTCACCCTATGTCAACGAAAAAACGGTACTGTAAAAGAGAGAAGAAGTATATTGAAATCAATTCTCCTAGGGCAGTTGATATATATAATTATTATATGAGTGGCGTTGGTTTACTGGATTCTTTACTAGGCCTTTATAGAATACAACTGAGGACAAAAAAATGGTATAAAAAGATTTTTTTTCATATGATTGATATGTGCGTTGTCAATGCTTGGATTTTGTGGCGTCGAAAGTCGAAAGAATATATGCCATTGTTTGACTTCAAGCTTGCAATAGCTGAACATCTTTGCAAAGTTGGTAAATTGAAAAAACGAGGACGACCTATATCCACACCCTCAAACTCTCCATCGGCAAGTAGAGAAAATATACCTACCAGCAGTAAAAGAAGAAAGCGACAGGATTTCCTCTTGAGTTCTGTGCGGACGGACGGACTAGGCCATTTCCCGAAATGGATGAAAAACCGACAACTTCGTCAAAATGATTGCTCTTTTCGCTCATACACTTTTTGCGAAAAGTGCAACGGGTTCTTGTGCTACAACGACAAAAGGAACTATTTTACAAGTTTCCACACCCAATAAATTTTTTCCCAAAAATAACTCTAAACGCATATAAGGCCATATATGGCTTCATTTTTTTTCTTCCAAACCGCCAAGTGAATTTTTTAATTTTTGTTAAATACGCAATAAATTACCCTGAATCAACATAAATTTACGGTGTTTTATTTATTTTCATTATTTTAAACATGTCCATGCAGTAGAGGGTTAAGAAATCTGCTTTTTTAAAGTGCTCAACAAGAGAAAATATAGTTTCAAAAACAAGTGCAGTTAAGAGAGTGAAGCACTAGTGAGAGGCACTTAAATGAAAATCACTTGAAATAGTAAATACGCATACAGTTATGTAAAAGCAGTTGCGTTTCATTGATGTTTAATGAAGTAGTGTGATGCGCAGTTAAGTGAAAACTTTTGTCCGTGGGTTTCGCCAGGCAAATAAATGCAACAGCTTGAAAAAAATTAACTACAAATTTAAACTAACCATCTTGGACAAAGTAGTTAAGCGGGTAAGCACTTAAATGAGAGACGTATTTAGATAGTATGATGCGCAATTAAATGAAACTGTTTTCCCTCAGATTTTGATGGGCAAATAAAACGCAAAACTCGAAAAAATTCACTAGAAGCACAAAATCATTTTGTACAAATATAGATGGAGTTAAGTGAGTAAAGCACTTAAGTGAGATACTCTTAAATGAGAGGCACTTAAATGAATACATTTCAAAATAGTAAATACGCACACAATTATATAAAAGGAGTTGAGTTTCATTGATGTTTAATAAAGTAGTGTGATGCGCAGTTAACTGAAAACTTTTTTCCGCGGATTTTGCCAGGCAAATAACAGCAACAGCTTGAAAAAAAATTAACTGCAAATACAAAACAACCATCTTGGACAAAGTAAAATCAATTAAAAGTAAGAAACTACCGGATAAGCACTTAAGTGAGCGACGCAATTAAATAGTGTGGGACGCAATTAAATGAATTTTTTTTCTTTCATATTTCGGTGGACAAATAAAGCAAACAACTCCAAAAAATTTATGAAAAATCACGAAACTACCATTCTGGCAAATATACATACATGAAGTGAGTAAAGGACTTAAGTGAGAGGCGCTTAGTTGAAAATCATTTGAAATATTAAATATGCATGCATTTGTCTCATTGAAGTTTAATAGAGTAGTGTGACGCGCAATTAAATTAAGTTTTTTTCTGCGGATTTCACTAGGCAAATAAAGTCAACAACTCGAAAAAAATTTATTAAAAGTAAGAAACTATGATTTTTGCAAATATAGATAAAGTTAAGTGAGTAAATCACTTAAGTGAAAGGCGCTTAAGTGAGAGGCACTTAAGTGAAAATGCCCTAAAATAGTAAATATGCATAAGATTCGATAAACAAGGAGAGACATATATGAGTTTTGTTGATATTTAATAATACAGTGTGATGCGCAATTGTCTCGATTTGGCCGGACAAAAAAATTAACTCGGAAAAAAATTAGTATAAAACTGTAACTACATTTTTTAAGATAAAAAGAAACTCATTTTAGTTGAATCATTTTTTCATTGAATTATTGGCTTTCGAGTTATAACTTAAGTTATCTTATTATCAAAAACTAGTTCAGTAAGGTGAGTAAGGCACTTAAACGAGAGGCTCTTAAGTGAGCTAAATCACCTAAATTATAATCATATATATGAAATATGATTCAAAACCCAGAGCTTTTCGAAAGATAGTTTAAAGCGACGGTGCTCTTCAGCAGATGTCACTTAAACGAGATACTATTAAGTTAGAGGCACTTAAGTTAAAATATGCAAGATTTGTTTCGAAGTACAGAGATTTTCTAAAAATAGTGTGCTTTCAAAAGGACGAATTTAAAAGGGATATATAAATTCAATGGTTAAAAAATTATAGTTCTTCACTGAATAGAGGCTAAATATCAAATGCACTTAAGAGCAAAGTTTGGAGGTGAAAAGCCTTTAAAAAGGAACATTTTAATGACATTTAAAACGATAGTTTCGCTAATGAAGTGACTATAAACGGATTGTGGCCTAAAGTTTTAGTTACCTCAAATGAAAACTATAGAAAAGAAGCAAAGAATTCTTAGGTTAAAATCACCAATAGGGAAAACTTACAGATTTTAGCAAAATAGATAGAATTTCGCTAAAATGGGAATATATGCGCTATGTGCACTTGTTTGGAGCTCCGAAGGTTGAACAGTTAAGGGTTAGTTACAGTTTGAATGATTTGATCAACAAAGTTAGAATTCCGTATTTCGAATTTAGAATTTAGAGCAATAATCTACAAGGAAGATGTGCATCTAACGGAAACATCGAATTGAAAAGCTTTTAAGTGAAAGTCCCCTTAAGGGTTTCTCCACCACATTTCGGTTGTTCAAAAGTAAAATGTGCAATTAAAGGTGTGGCATCTAACTTTGTTGAGCAAATAAAAACGCAACGCCTTCGTAGATTCACTACACATACGCTAAATGTAGCAACTGCAGCAACAACAGCACCAAATACAACATATTGCATGAAGTCAACAGAAAAAAAATTAAAAAGCAATCTTGAAACAACAACAAACATACACACCAGTTCACGCAAAAAATCACATAAACGCCTTCATCTCAAAATCAATTGATTGGCTTTTCCACTCGATGAACAGCGCATTTCGTGGTCAAGCAAATGTGACAAGTGTTGCATGCAAGGCGATCGTGCAACAAATCAACAGGAAAAAAACCAAAACAAGGCAATAAAAATTATTGTGGCGCAAAAATTTCGATCGCGTTTTTAATTGTCAACAAGCGTAGCTAAAAAAAACAGTAAAGAAAAAGAAAAACAATTAAATAATAACCAGCGAAATATACACACAGATCCACACGTATTTTGTATTGTTGTTGCTTTTGGTCAGAAAGAGTTGATTGTCCTCTCAGCGGCGGCAGATCATTCGGTGGCGCTCGTGCGCGGAATACCAAATGCTGCTGGAATTTCATTTTTATGGCAATGGTATTTGTTTTTTATTGTTGTTGTAGGCGGTTACGTTGTGTGGTTTATGGGACATTCCACGCGAAAAAAGAAATGGCATTGATTTCTATACACTTTCCGGTAGTAAAAAATTTATGTTTTATTCATTTGAGTTTCCGAATTTCTTTCAAAAAGGAGTCCAACAATGGATTCAAGGCCGTGCAACGTTTCTCGAAATACATTGAAATTACTAAAGAGTAACACTCTAACTACTTCCTCTCGCGCTAACACAAAGGAAATGCTGTTCGAGGTCAAAGGCTAAGCTGAATACCAAAGAAAAAAATTAATATTTGCAGAAATCTTTCCATGCACTTCCTCGGTATCTATAGCGTCGTTCCAACTTCGAGGGGCTTACGAACTATAACACTAACACCCTATTATAGCTAATAGCTAAGTGTGGCAATTCTATGTTGAAGGACATATGAAGCATTTAGTGTATGCTGAGGTACCAATATTTGATCCCATTATTTTTTCGGCATTTCTATCCCGGAAATCCTTATTGTAATTTTAATTTTACATCAAGTGAAAAGGGATAAGGGACATCACTATCGTACACTAAGGCACTTTTCTACAGACAAACCATATGCGACTTGATTAGATTGCAATTCGATATATTCGAGTCAAAATAACAATAAACTATAAATATTGAATTTTTTCAATGTGAATGGAAATTATTTCCTAATGTCTTAATGGGTTAAAAAAGTATATTGAAATATCAAAAAAAGAAGTTTCCTAAATTCTGCATGAAGCAAAATTGCATAAGCTGCAAGAATGTCGAGGAGGAAGAGTCTGTCAGGCACCACCAGCGTGGCATGTGAGTAAGTTTAAGGTTAAGTTTATAGATATTTTTAGGAATTTTTTTTTTAAGAAAATAAAATGCGATCGTTTTGATGTTATAGTATGTTATTATTGACATCAAGTAGTATACAAAAACAATTTTTTTTACATATTTTTTTGTAGTAGTGTGGCACCAAAATAAGCGTCTTAAAAAAGATAGGTGGCTTGTCAACAGGATTTAGGCTTTTCAGGAGATCTGAAACGAAAAAGTTAAACTGATTATTATCCTGTAGGCTTGTAAATCCGGCAGGTGCTACCTTCGTTTCTTTTCAGCCCTAACTTTCCATGCTACAGTCTGATTTCCACCCGAAAAACATACCTTTTTGTTCAAAAGTCCACCATTTTGTTATTTTTCAAAACAAGTTTCCCATTGTGTAGCGTAAAGTGAGTATTTAATTTGTTTTTTTTTTTGTTTTGGGTGATCAGATTGGTGGTACTTTTTCCATTGGGGTTTTTTGACAGCTCGTGCGAGACTACTGTCAAACCAAATACATACCTTTTTCCAGTATTCTTTGAAGTTTGGAAATGGAAAGGCTTACACCACAACAACGTTTGCAATTCTATTGAGAAAATCGACGCTCAGTGAAAAGCACTAATCGCGCGCTCGAGCCAACTTGTGGTGTACATAACCATCCTACCGAAAGCTCTTTTCGGCAAACCATCGGCAAAATTGAGAATAATTTTACATCATTGGATGATACTCGACCGATTAGACTACATACAGCCCGAAGTGCAGAGATTATTGCGCCTGTAAATGAGAGTTTAGCCGAAGACCCGGAAGATACGATTCGGAGCCGATCTCAACTACTTCATCTATTTTATGGCACTACTTGGGCGATTGTACGCAAAGATATTGGTTTGAAAGCACAGAAAACACAGCTAGTCCAAGATTTGAAGCCGACCAAAGCGTCATAATTTGAGTCGTTGGGCTCATGAAAAACTCGACGAATGTCCACATTTTGGGAAATAATTTTTTTTCAGCGACAAGGCCCATTTTTGGCTTAATTTCTATGTCAATAAGAAAAATGTCCGCATTTGGACTGAAGAGCGACCCGAAGCCTTTACATCTATTGAAGAAAACCGTCTGGTGCCATCTATGCGCTAAAGGAATCATTGGCCCATATTTATTCAAACATGAGGTTGGCACCAATGTAACAGTAAATGGTGAACGCTATAGCGCCATGATACACGGCTTTTTGATGCCGGAAATTGAAGCTCGTATTCATGGCAATATGGGTGCAACAAGGCGGCGCTACTTGCCATACAGACTGTGAAGCAATGGGTTTACACCGCCGTCGTTTCGGTCAGCAATTTATCGCTAGTCTCGGACCAATAGATTAGCCACCAAGGTTTTGTGATATCACACCTCAGGACTTTTATTTTTGTAGGATATGTAAAGCCGATTGGGGCATTGGAAACAAACATTGCTAGAGTTATTCACGAAATACCGACCGAAGTCCTCCAGCGAGTCTGTCAAAATTAGTGTTTACGGATGGCTGAATTACGGCGCAGTTGCGGCCGACGATTGAAAGGGATTATTTAAAAAAAATAAAAATAAATATAATGTCATAAGTGCTTCTATACAAAAATAATAAAGATTACCCAATCAATTTGAATTTTCGTTGTTTTATTTGGTATGGTGGCTGGCTTTAGATAAATTATATATCAAAAAAACCATGCTACAGGTACAAAGAATGGCCAGTCTTTGTATCTGCGGGGCCGTGAGAACCACACCCACATAGGCACTAAACATTATGCTTAACCTATTACCAATAGAGCATTTCGGCAAGCAAACAGCTTAAGGGAAATCGATCTACTCAGAACAAATCAGTTAGTATACTCTTCAAAAAGGAATGAGATAATAGGATTATTGTTAAGGAAAACTTTATAAACATCTATACAGATGGCTCAAAACTAGACAACAGAGTAGGTGGAGGGGTTTACTATTATAAACTCCCGAGTTAGGCAATCTTTTCGCCTACCTGACCATTGCAGTGTATTTCAGGCAGAAGTCACTGCCATAAAAAAGGGGCTTACGGTAATAAGAGCTAGAGTATTATCCACAAATGAAGTCTTCATATACTCGGACATTCAAGCAGCAATAAAAGAGCTAGAATCTAAAACACACTCTTCAAAAATAGTCATAGAATGTTTTAAACTTCTAAATGACGTAACAAAATACTACAAAGTACAACTTATTTGGAATATAGCAGGGAACTGCAAGGCAGATGAACTTGCTCGAACCGGTAAAACGCTCGACCTCCAAGTGGATAAGACGTTGATACTCATGCCTTTAGCCACTTGTAAACTACTGATAGATAGGGAAACCATCAATAAGGTAAATACAAGTTGGCAAAACCTCTCAACATGCGAACTAAGCAGACAGTCATGGCCGAAATGAAACAGCGGGCGATCAAAAAGGTTTTTAAGATTTAACGGACAAACTATAAGAAAAATAATAGGGGAATTAAATGGTCATTGTCTGATAGACAGGCACGCTAGAAGGTTGAAATTGAAATTGAAATTTGAAAAGGTCGAGCCAAGGAGCACCACGAGATTTGGTGTCTCCTAAAACACTCAGGCTAAAGAGCCCATTGTATTTAAAGCTCTGGAAAGGGGGTAGATAGTCAAGGAGGGAAGGAGAAAAGAAGGTTAGGACTCCCGTACTTCGATTTCTGTAGAAGCGGTCTAAATACAGAAGAAGAGGAAACAGTCAGACACTTTTTATGTGAGTGTGAAAGCTTAGCGACAAAGACTTGACTTGACATGGCATTTTTAATAGATGCAGCGGACATAGCGCATTTAAAACTAACGAAGCTTTGCTCGTTTATTAAAGCTACCGGATGGTTTGAAAAGGAAGCCATAGGGTAAGGATAAATTCCAGGGGGACCACAATGGACCTATGTAAGGCTAAGTGTGTCATTGCGACAGCCACCCCAATTTAGGTTTTAAAACTAATTGCGAATCAGAATTTTTTTGGTTAGAATTTTTGTTATATTAATAATGATATAATATCTTTTAACACCGGGTGGAGCGTAGGTTGTACTGAATTTTTAGATAAATGAAGGTTTTAGAGCAAATTAAAGAGATGTTACAGAATTATTAAAAACACTCTTATGGTACAAATGCAACCTACTTTTACACATAAAAAACATCGAATATTGAATTTTTCATTCATTTTGTTTTATTCACTTATTTATTTATTTATCTTTGATTTTTTCCATTTATTTACCAGCAACTACATAACTATAAGCAATGAAGAAAGAGGAGCAAAGGAAAATGAGCATAAAAACAAAATCTCAAAAAAATATTTTCACCTTCAATTCATCTTACAGCACATTTTTTCCGATTTCAATGTCTGTGGCATGCCGCAAATGCATAAAGTGGCTTAAAAAATGCGGCAATGAAATTTGTCATTATACCCAATTACGCTGAAGTGGTTGGTGGATGCAGCGGATGTCGCTGGCCAACGAAGACCGCCAGTTGGCCAATAAATGTAATGCAATAAAAACAACAACACAATAAACACTAAGACAATAAAAGTGTTCAACTATTACATAGGCACGCAACGATGACTGCCCCGTAACAACAGTCTTTAGCTTATGGCAATGCCAGCGTTTCGTAGAAATCTCGAGCTTCGCAGTAGCGAATATGGGCCCAGTGGGTGTAAGGAAATAAATTATAAAGTCAGCGCGTTGAATGAGTTTTATGGAATGCGTGAAGTGTGTGAATTATTCAATATTTTATGTCAACTTCCATGTCTGTCTTTTGTAAATATGTAACTACAGGCATACAAAAATGCGTAAAGTTCATACTTGGATGTAATTTTCGAATTGAGCAGATATGAGTGCCTACTTGACGAGGATGTTAGTGCTGCATCTTCTCTATGAATTGATTTAAAATTTGTTTTTCTCACCAAGCCGCATCCGTAAAATTAAGGTATTTTTCGTTCAACCATAGCCCTTCTAAGATCCGTCGATTTCCATGAGATCAAAGTGGTTTCAGAGTATTATTCCGTCAAAG
Source organism: Anastrepha fraterculus (assembly GCA_037575425.1). Lineage (NCBI taxonomy): Eukaryota > Metazoa > Arthropoda > Insecta > Diptera > Tephritidae > Anastrepha > Anastrepha fraterculus. The sequence continues at coordinate 26,001 of JAYXIM010024494.1, read as the reverse complement.
TTCTTTGATTAAAAACTGGCCATTCAGATGTGTACGGAGATGCACTTTCAGGCACTCAGCCCATCAGGCGCATCTTCCAGGTACTTATCACAGAAAGCCAAATTATGGTAGCTAGAAAAACTGTGAAGTTACTTGTTTGGACAAATAAATCCCTCTACTCTTAAATTACTGTGTCTCAAATGCAGCATTATATTGGTTTTCCTAGGCCTGCAACGTAATTACTTTCACTACTGGCATGACTTGAGACTGCGAAAGTAATTGTAAGATGTCTGCAACAATGGATGGCTGTTAGCCGCTCAACTTCACTTTTCAACCGTACAATTTTTCCACCGATGAGCCTGGGAGTGCTGTGCCCATTTGGCCTGCAGATGGTAGGTAGGTAGGTGAAATGATTGAAGTACCACTGTGTCACTCCTCAAGTAGCACACCTCCAACGCGCAGATATCTACTATACATCCAGCCAGAGCTGTTGATATAATGGAGAAGATTGATGGAATTTAGGTTGGCGCACTGCCTCAGGCTGTCAAAAAAAGGAGCACCCAATGACTTTAATCGTCTAGCTGCCAAACTCGAACATTTACAGAGAAAGTGCTCAACAGTCTCTTTCTCTCAAAGGTCCCAACAGCTTCTGCAAAGGGGGTTAATGATAAACCTAGCTTTTCCACGTGTGTGCCGATCGTCCAGTGACCGATAAACGCAGCTATGAATTTGGGAATTGAATGGCGTAGCATCCCTAGGAACTTTGTGAGTCCTCCTGAGTCCTCTGAGTCTTTATGAGTACTGGGGCCAAAGGGTTTTCGAAATATGGAGTGTATGAAGAAATGAAGCTCCATCTTTTTTGGGCTTTCCTGAGAAATAAGTTGTTCAATTGCCCGGGGGATATTTCTTTGTAGCTGCTTGGCTTGGCTTGGCCATTCAGCCTCCTTGTAGCAGCTCCAGAGCTGCCTCAACTATACTAAATTCGCATTTATGTACACATTAAAAGCGTCGGGAAGTAAAACTTCTAATATTTTTTGTCACTTAGGAAAGCTTTTTATTTACACACAGTTTTTACGAAATGGAAACCGTAAGATATAAAAATTCCAATGATTCTAACGAGATATTACACCCAGTTCATATTTTTTGATAAAAAATGTGTCAATTTCGGTATCCAAGCTCAAAAGTCTGATAGCACTCAATTTGAGAGAAAAACCAGAAGCGGCTATTTAACAGCCACTCTCAATGTGCAAGAAGAGCTTGGGTTTAGAAGAGAGGAAGATCGGTTGTCAATTGCACAAGTAAGTACAAGAAAATTCTGCGTTATTAGAAATTTGAGTCTTCAAAGTAATAATTCCATTCTTTTGCCTACTTTTCATTGCCAAATCGGTGAAAGCTAAGCCCAGAGGGCATAACTTGACGGAGATGAGAGCAATATATGATAACCCCAATAACTGAGATGTCGGCACTTTGAGCATTGGGAGAGAAAACGGTCTACTGAAGCTCTGATGTAGGGTGGCTCTACGCGTGGAGATCTAACCTCTTAATTTTACTGGCACTATCGCCACGAGAGGGAGTCATTATAATCATTGTGTCCTTGCATCCCTAGCGGTACATAGTACACCAAAAACAGAAAGAGTAGTACCGTGATTTAATTTTTCGAAATAAAAAGGGTGAACTTCAGTTCCATATGAGAATGCGGTCGGAACTGTGCTTTGGGGGTAGGGGTTTGTACACTCTGTACCATTATCCTTACGGCATAGAAATGCGGCTTTATTGACATTGGGAGTATTTTAGAATACTTGAGTAACTACTACGTATATCATCATCATATATTACATCTCAAACAATTTCTGCGATACTGCATTGACAGTTTAGCGTGTCAGTCGATCGTAGCGAATGTAAGCGATTACCTATACAATTTAAAATAAATACAATTTTTGTTTAAATATTGTTTTTCAATTTTTTTTAACAATAACTTTTAACTATATTTGAATATAATTAACGGTCTCCAGCTGCTTCCAAGAGGGGGCCGGTTCCCAGCCTTATGTTCCTCAACCAAGAGAACTGCTTACGTTTACATCTTCTTCCATCAATCTTGCCCTGCAATATGAGTTGCAACAGTTCATATTTCGGACGTCATAGAATGATGGCACTGAGAGGGAGGTAGTATCTAGTTAAGTAAATAAGTCTTAACTTGGCTGGTCCACTGTTCTTTATTTCACTTTATTCTGTGAATATTTGGTTGGTTCGGCAGGTGCTTCTTGGAAGTGAAGGTCTGATTCTGAATAGGATTGGTGGTGAGCTTTGTAGATCGCCGTAAACTTTTCACAAAAAATCCGCGATTATTCACAAAAACTTTTTGTGCCACAAGGTGGGTTCTTTATGCCTCATTCTTCATCGGAGTGATGCTCTTCTTTCGCTTCTTTATCACCGCAACATTAAAAAGGCATTAAAAAGTCATTTAATGTCTCGATATTTTCTTCAGTAATATTACAGTGCAGAAATGCTTAACAGCAACTACCAATAATAAATATACAGTCAACATACTAGAGCAGTAATAACAAAACAAAGCATCAAAAACAACAACTCCAAACAGCACTAACCTTGTCTCATAAATGAGCGATCGTGCAAAAACAAAAGAGGAGAACAAAAACAACATCACTAGGTAACAAATAAAAACCACAACGGCACTTGATACATCAAAGAAAACACGTACACACACACAACAATGCCAAAGTGAACTAGCAACAGAGAGCAAGCAAAACACCTTAAAAGTCTTTAGGCCAAAATGTAAGCAACATTAAAGAAAAGGCAATCAAATGGATATGAAAAGAAAACAAAAACACAAAAAAGTCCTGCAAATGTCGTTGTACTCAGATGTGAAAAAAAAAACCAAAAACAACAACACGGACGAAAACAAAAACATGCAGCATTTTAGCAGTGCAAAAAAGTAAATTAAAATGAATGCCAATAAAATTGGCGTTGAAGGCAAATGTTGCAACAACACGTCTCAAGCAACAACAATAACAAATCGTGCAGATTAAAAATAGTTAGCCAGTTAAACGTCTCGTCACTGGAGGCCTAAAAGTGAGCAAATAAAATCACGCCGCAGCAGGTCCAGGTCGTTTGACGACTGTCGCAATAACGTTGGGCCAACGAACGACCAGCGCCAGCAACAACAATAGTTGGCGCAATGAAAACAAAGCAATAGCAGCAGCAGCAGCAGCAACGGTAGAGGCAACGAGGCGGTAACAACTGCAGAAATAGCAAAAAGCAATAAAAATGGCTCATTAAAAAATAACAAGAAAAGTCAGCTGTTGAATGAAATGGAAAAGTCAAAAATGTAAAATGAAACGTTAAATTGAAAAGCCAAAGTCAAAGCAAATGTTGTTGTTAGTATTGTGTATGGCAGTGCAGAGTTTTTTTTAGTTCAATTGCGTTAAACGTTGTGTTTTTGAAAAGGATTTTTAGACGTTTTTTTTTTTTAAGTAAAAATTTTACAATGGGAAAATTGTTTTGAAATATAACCAAAGGGCGGACTTTTCAAAAAAAAGTATGTTTTTCGGGTGGAAACAGAGCTGAAAATAAATGGAAGTAGCACCCGCCGGAATGGCAAGCCTACAGAATAGGGCGGGTCGATTTAAATATCGCTCATTGCTCTGTGAAAATCGTGTTCTAGGGATCAAAATAAGAAACTTCGCCGAAGGAACCATACCTCTAAAACGAATTCTGATGTCCCCCAATTTGGGTCGATCGAAAAATCCCACTTTGACCCATTTAGAGTGCTCCAATCGAGTCCAAATGTATGACTGACCCCCACTAACTTTGGATGGCCGATCCACCCATGCCAGTGGCACACCCCCTGGAACTCCCCTGGGGGGTTCCCCATACAATCATTTCAAAATATCACCATTTTTGGCCTTTACATGAGAAAATAAACTGAAAAGTTCGACCCAAATTGAGGGACATCAGAATTCGTTTTAGAGGTATGGTTCCTTCGGCAAAGTTTCTTATTTTGATCCCTAGCATATGAATTCCACAGAGCAATGGGCGATTTTTTTGCCTCCCCACAAAAGACACTAAAAGTTCGACCCAAATTGGGGGACATCAGAATTCGTTTTAGAGGTATGGTTCCTTCGACAAAGTTTCTTATTTTGATCCCTAGAATATGATTTTCACAGAGCAATGGGCGATTTTTTTGCATTCCCACAAATCGACCCGGCCTACTACAGAATAATAATCAGCTTAACTTTTTCGTTTCAGATGTTCTCAAGAGCCAAAATCCTGTTGACTAGCCACCTATCTGTTTTTAAGACACCAACTTTGGTGCCATACTACTACAAAAAAATATGTCAACAAAAATTGTTTTTGTATGCATTTTGATGTCAATAATAGCATACTATAAAATCGAAATGATCGCATTTTATTTTCTTTAAAAAAATTCCTAAAAAATATCTATAAAAAATAAGTATTTGACCAGAGTACTACCATAAAAATACTAAAGAAATAAAATTAAATTTCAAATATTAACACAGCTTCTAATTTTACACTTAAAAGTTGGAACTACTGAAAATAGGTTTTATTTTAAATGGAAATCAAAACACAAAACGGTTCTTATTTAGCATGGACATCGTTAACGTGTGAACTGAAACAAATTGTTCAGGGAAAAGATTTTTTAGTATTTTTTTCGGAAATTTAAAGTCTAATAAAGGTCAAAAAACCGTTTTCAACTATGAATGTCCCCCAATTTGTCAAAATAAAAAATTTTTTTAAGTCTTAGGTCACTCGATAACGACATTCATTCAGACACTTGTGAGTCTCGGAATCCGTGTCGCCAGCGTTATACCTTTTCTTGGCAGACCATTTTTTGTTGAAGACTGACAACTTTTTGAACGACCTTGTATGGCCAAAACAATATTTTTGTTTTTTAACAATGAATCAGAAAATAAAGTGCTCAAAACAAAAATAAAAAATCTTTTTTCGTTTCTGTTTCACACGCTTTTAAAGAAACGACCAAAAAACATTATTTCAAATGAGGCGAGGACCTTAAATAATAATCAAATTAAAATGAATTCTATTCTGCAAATTTTTTCCAAAGATTTCTACCTATACTGTTGAATTCTTATTTTATTTCATTTTGAGTTATTACTATTTTTTAAAGCGCAAAATTTCAATGCTAGCTTTTCATCACGCTTTCCGAAACTAAGTTTTTAATTTTTCTCTTTCCTGTTATATTTTACGCTTTTAATTATTGTAGTTTTCTTTCACAACTATTAGGATAACCAATTTTTTAAACATCAGAAAAATTACCTACAAATGTAATATAATTTTCCAAAATCTTTTGATAACCAAATTTTTATTCCAGTTTTAATATTCTGTTTTTTCTCCTATTTTTTTCATTTACTCCAACTTTTGTTCGTGAACTTTCCGTTTTCCTCATGTCTACATTCAAACTCTTTTATTGCTCCATTTATTTCACTTTCGCACCACTGTATCGCTTCGTCATTGTCAACGAACCGGAATTCATAACTGTTGGGCAAAAGGAATACAAACGAGCGCATGAACTTGTTGCGGCCGCACTTGTACTTGCGATTGAAATGACTTGAGTTGTTGTTGTTTTGATGTTTCTCTTTTAACACTGATAGCATTTTGCTTTTAATTTTATTGCAAACAGGATGCCAGCAGTAAAGTGCGTATGATAAGATGATCAGTAAAGAGTAACCACATCAGGGACAGCAAAGGAGAGAGAGAGAGAGAGAGAGAGAGAGCGCGACAAAGAGATAGTGAAGATGTGTTAGTAAACTATGAAAACTACAAATAGTTGAACGATTTAACGTTAGCTCCTCATATATTGCACAATACACCCTTTCGCTTTCATTTGCCTAGAAAGGCGCACCTGCTGTAATTGTTGCTTTCTGTTCAGCTGTCATGTTAGCGAAGAAATTATAGGAACAGAGTTGATCTTACCGTGCATTTTAACAGAGCAGATGAATGGGAGTAGTGCAGTAAACTGTAAACGTAATAAATGGTTAACAGCACTATGTTAGAGGAAGGAGAGTTAAGTCAAGCACGAAGGTGCAGAACGGGGTGACTCTCGTACAATTTTTTTTATAAATTGCATACAATTTTTTGGAACATCCTAATGGCATTCGCAACAAATATTAAAACACTCCAATATTCACTCATAATGTACATTAAAACAGTATTTTACATTTGTGAGTTAAACACCTTAAGGTTTATCAGCATTTTTCAATATTTTAACTGCCAAAAATGCCCCCTTTGCCTCTCAATAAACGTTTATAAGCATTTTTGTAACACGCAGATACTACAATTTTTTTTTATTAATCGGAAATTAGCCGAAACGCATCGAGAACAATTCGTAGAAAAATGTATAAGCAAATACAATGAAGGCGACAAATATATTTTAAATTTGGGAGTCCATAGGACTAAAGCTAAACAACGTGGGACCCCACCAGTGAGGTCATGGAAAAAGTGGGTAGAGGTAAAGTATTCTAATTGATATTAAATAAATGAAATAGTATGACATTTTGGATGTAGGTTTTAAGAGAACTACCACTTTCATCTGCACACTCATAACTAAACCATAGCTCAATACTGTCCACTATTTCGGTTAATAACTTAGATGATCATTCACAATAACGAAAATTTTTGAAGATCAAGTTACCTAATATATGTATATATAATTGGCGCGTACACCCTTTTTGCGTGTTTGGCCGAGCTCGTCCTCCTATTTGTGGCGTGCGTCTTGATGTTGTTCCACAAATCGTTACCGAAGTTACTAAAGAAATATAGAATAGAGTTGACTCAATTGACAAGATTCTATTACTGGCAGTCCACACTTGTAATAGGGGTGTCCTTCTCCACAGTTAAAAGTTAATTCAGAAATATTTTTAATTGAGAATATATTTCAAAAAAAATAATGGAAAAAGTAAGCTCTTTGCTCTTAAAAATGTAAAAAAACTATGAAATTAAATTAAATTAATTTGTGATTTAATTTGCAGAACTTAAGTGGTAAGCAATAATTCAAAAGCATACTTTTAATTCAAAAATTTTGATTCAAAAATATTTTTAAGTAAATAAAAATAAAAATTAAAATAGAGATAAAAAAAAATTTGTAATTCAAAAATTTTTTATAGCGGCATAAAAATGATCAGTAAAATCTTATAAATATAAATATTTTGCCTGAAATTGTTGTAGCTGCGACTTTATTGACTAAGATCTCTTCGAAAATGTCATAGCACCATCTTGAAAGACTTGTTGCTGTCTCACAAATGGAGGGTCAGTTTTCTCTAAACCTCAACTTTCATATTAGCTTTTGTTTGATCCTGAAACCTGCAATGAAAAAATACACTCGGCTTTTTGTGGGGCGAGAATATTTATGCTTCTAGTTAAATACTTTTTGATTACCAGCACACAATATTGGCCAAACTACTCCAAAATATAATCAGAAATTTTGTTGGATGCTTGCTAAATAACCTGCCGTAGCTCTAACAATGTCGGGAACAACATTTATGTTTTTAAGAATTTACTAAATATTTTTATTCCCCTATAAAAACTTTTTAAATAAAAAATATTTTTTTTAGTTTTATTTTTATTTACGGGTAAGACTCCGTCAGAAAATATGAGATTTGCAAGTGGTCTTTCGATTTCTTTGAAACTTTGGGAAATATTAGTTCTAGGTAAGATACATTCGAGCCTAAAAGGATTTTGAAAAATTTTCAAAATTGAGTCATCTACGCCATGTTGAAAATCGGGACCGTGTTTTTTTTCAAAAATCAATATTTCTTGAACCGTTGGATGGATTTCAATGCAATTTACAGACAATATAGGAACAAATAAGTAGTTTAAATTAGTATTATGTTAAAAAAAAAATTTCGAAATTTTGACCAAAAAAAAGTCAAAAAAATTTTTTGAATCAATTTTTAGTTGATTTGGCCAGTTGGTCTGTTATATACGGAACGATTCCTTATGATTTAACCTTTATTTTGAAAAAAAAAAATTTGATGGTGTCTATAATAGTTCTCGAGATATTGCGATTTTAGTGGAAGCGCGCACGCAAGGTTCGCGTACGCACGCACGTTTCGCGCTGCGTTATGTGTTCCTGTATGAAGTGACTGGAGCAGACTGCTGCAGGTCTGTGCGCATTTTTCTACTCCCGCGCTGCGTAACAGCGAACTTCACGGTGCGCGCTTCCACTAAAATCGCAATATCTCGAGAACTATTATAGACACCATAAAAATTTTTTTTTCAAAATAAAGGTTAAATCATAAGGAATCGTTCCGTATATAACAGAAAATCTAAAAAACTGGCCAAATCAACTAAAAATTGATTCAAAAAATTTTTTTGACTTTTTTTTGGTCAAAATTTCGAAATTTTTTTTTTAACATAATACTAATTTAAACTACTTATTTGTTCCTATATTGTCTGTAAATTGCATTGAAATCCATCCAACGGTTCAAGAAATATTGATTTTTGAAAAAAACACGGTCTCGATTTTCAACATGGCGTAGATGACTCAATTTTGAAAATTTTTCAAAATCCTTTTAGGCTCGAATGTATCTTACCTATAACTAATATTTCCCAAAGTTTCAAAGAAATCGAAAGACCACTTGCAAATCTCATATTTTCTGACGGAGTCTTACCCTTACTTAAAATTTTTTTTTGTAATACAAATATATTTTAAATAAAAAAAAATATGTGATGAATAAAAAATATATTTTGAAATAAAAATATTCTTAATTATTGTTTACTACTTTAGTTCTGTAAATTAACTCAAATAAAGAATGACTTTGAAAATTTTTCAGATAGGCACAAAGTATTGATCAAATCAGATTACGGCTCACTCTTGCTGTTAAGGGGACAGATACCTGTAAAATTTCGAAAAAAAATTTTTTTTTTATAAAATGTTAAAATAATCCTTTAAGAATATGTCGAAAAATGTTTAGAACGTAAATTTAAGTATTTGTTATACTATAGATCGTCAACCGTGACGACTCTAGTCTTTGCGTACGAGCGCTGGGAGAGGTATAGTTACGTTGCCGACTTTAGACGCGTTTTTCTCAAATCTATATTTTTCGAATTGGCGTACACGATAACTCGAAAAGTTATTTGTCAATCTCCCTGAAATTTTGCACACATCTTTTCTATGATATTACTTTCTAGGTAAATTTACAATTATTCGAAAGTTTTTCGAAAAAATTTTTTTTTTGAAGCAAAAATAGTAAGAAAATTCGCCCCAAATTTCATGTTTTCTTTTAAGCATTTTATTCCGCGAATTTTTCTTTTTTCCATTTTTGTTTAAGGGGCCGTTCAAGTATTACGTAAGCAGATTTATTACAACTATTTACCCCCCCATCCCCCTTGTCAGCAAAAGTAAGCAAAGCTTTTACCCCCTCCCCCATACTTACGTAAACATTTTTCAATTAAAAAATGTATTTTTTTTATATTATAATTATAATTTTAAAAATAAGAAAATAGATTTAGAATAGAGATTAGATTTGACTGATGCAGTATTCAACATACAGTAAGGGACAAAAATAGGTCTTATAATCTTACGAACATAACAAACTTATTTTAAATTTTTGGTACACATATTAAATTCAAATTAACAGTCTTCAGTCCATGAAACCCGAATCCATGATTCTAAGTTTTCGATGACATTGGATTGCTTGGATTGCTGCTCAGTGTTGTGAATCTGCTCACTTTCATCCGATTTTGGAATGTCTACGTCGTTCTCATCGAGCCATTCAACATCATGGTGGTCTAAATTTTGAATAATGCACATCAGTTCATTAGCACGACGAGCAGCGACTCTTACAGGTCTAACTTCCCTATCAGTGTGCGTGTTTGCTTTTTTATGGATCTTCTCGATGTGACGATTTAGCGACTTGATGGAAGCATGATAAAGACCACACGTTTTGCATGTTCGACTTGATAGCCTCAATTTTACCGTCGGACAAAAATAATCGTAGGGCATTTGCAGGAAACCTTTGAGTGAAGCACTTAAGCGTAGAGCTAAATTGACTGGAAGATCAAGAAATTGCCCTCCTTCATCCAAAACCAAGTCATCAACTGTTTGTTTACAGGTGGTGGAAGAAACCTGTTATCTAGTAATCTGAATAGGCCACTTCTTGGACGACATTATTCTGTATTTCTACATTTTACAATTTGAAGCAAGTATTGGCTTTCACGCACATGTTCTGAATACCATTTAATGTCTGGAAAATCAGGAACATCTTGTTGACCTGCCCCAACATATTTTGCAGTAACATTATAGCCATCAATTTCCATTGAACTCCATACTTCAGCTAATACAATTCCTGCAAATTCGAAATTAGATCTTTCTAAATGTTCATCAATTGTAACGCCACGTTCATCCAAATGAGACCCAAAATGGTCATGAGGCAATATTAAACCAGCCAGTTCCCGACTAAGAGGAGCCATTCTGCGCTCTACTCTGTTGTACGCACTTCTTCCAGGAGCATTGGTAGCTAAAAACAATGCATCGAGATCATGTCTAGCAAACCCTATGACCTTTTCATAACGCGGATTTTCATCTGGCCCTCCATCAACCGTCATGATTATCACTGGTTTTACTAGTCCATGGTCAGTTTTAGCTAATGGTCGAAACTCTTCAAGTTCGAGAAGGGTCTCGAAATCCTGAGCATGAGTATTAGCAGTAGATGAACTATGCTTTCCACTTCGAATAGCGATGTATGTTGGTCCAGAATATCCAACGGCTTGCGGTTGTCCTAGCATACTGGAAGTCATTTTGTTACCAGCGTAAACAGATGGTATTAATTTATGACGCTCAGCGATTACCCAATCGTGGTCAGGTAATTTGATTCTATATTCCATGTGCATTAGAAGAGGTGCTTGCTTATTTGCCGCAGTTACGCCAATAGGGACTCGAGCTTTATCATCTTGAGATATGAAAAATACTTGATCTGGACCAAGTATGGATGCTATGTTCTCTAAATAATGGATTGATGTTTCAGCGAACTTCATATCTAAGTGGCTCTTGTGGTGATCAGTTTGAGCCCGAATGAGCTTAACAGGGGCTGTCGTCCCTCTGCAGAATTAGACTTTCTGGGAATCAAACGAAGATATGTCCCACTGCGACTAATGTCAAATCCTATTTTACGTAATTCTTGTGTGAGTTCATCGAGAGTTTTTACGCTACGAATAGATTCCGTTCGTCTTCTATCATCTGCTGCACTCCCAAATAAAGCTATATCCGCAATTGTTTTCAATAGTGATGGTTGATTGCTTTCAAGATTAGGACGTCCCACTGAATCCCTCAGAGATAGTCTTTTTTTATGTCTGGATTTTCATGACAAATATCTTCTAACTTTCTTTTCATACCATCCCTGTGTTTCCTCAAGGCAACTGCGTTTTGAATCTTCCTGTTTAAAGACTCTTTTCCTGTTTTTATTTCCTCACGCAACTTAATGATCTGTTTATCAACTTCAGCATGGCTTGGCATAGTATCTCTAGTAGAATACAAAGCGTTCAGATTTTTTTCGACTAGAGCAATCTTATTTTTCATAGCTTCCTGAGAAGGTTTTGCTCTCTGTTTATCTGCATTTTCATTATTTTCACATTGCTGTTGTGATTCATTACCGGGTTTTTTAATATTTGAAGCTGGCTGTATAATTTGTGTTTTTTCTGCAGGTTTACAGGTAGTCGTTGCCTAAAAGTACAAACTTTCTATTGCTTCTGCTAAAGATTCTCTTATTAAAAATAAAATAAAAAAAATAATTGTCGCGTCCACTTTTGTTAGGTGTTTGGCCGAGCTCCTCCTCCTAATTGTGGTGTGCGTGTTGATGGTGTTCCACAAATGGAGGGACCTACAGTTTCAAGCCGACTCCGAACGGCAGATATTTTCATGAGGAGCTTTTTCATGGCAGAAATACACTCGGAGGTTTGCCATTGCCTGCCGAGGGGCGACCGCTATTAGAAAAATGCTTTAGAGATTCGAACCAACGACCTCTCTGTGAATACCGAATGGTAGTCACGCACCAACCCATTCGGCTACGGCGGCCGCCAATTCTTTTATTAAACTACATAAATACAAAGTATGCAATAAAAACTGCATTTAAAGATTATTTAAAGCCATAGCCCGTCATTTACATGTATCAACTTCCCCAGAGGGAAATTGCACAATTCGCATAAATTTCTAATATTTATAGTACTCATAGGTACCTAAACTGATTTCATCACTCACCTTGGAAAAAAAATGTAGTAGATTGGATTTATTCTTAGTCGCCGCTTGCAATTCTTCTTCAATTCTCTTAGATACAATGATATCTAGTTCCTTGTCGGACTTTGCTTGTAATTTATAATTTCGCCGCACTTCGTTAACTAACTTTTGTACATTTTGTACTTTCGTACTTGTATGAGATTTTTTAAAACTTTCAAACAATTTTGGTATAACTTGGATTTGTCTATTTGAAACGACATCTTATTTAAACGTTAAACTTTGGCTAATGGAATCAACGGTAACACAAATGTTAAGATGCGTTGTATCCGAACAAAACAATACACTAACAGAAGAAATTTAGACACTAGTTATGATTAGACAATAGTGAACAGCGCGCGGTAATTCCCCGAATCGCGTATGCCTGTATATTTGCGGGAATCCCCGAAAATGCAGTGCGTTCAAGCATAGATAATGTGAGGATTGCCATTCGTGTAAAAAAGTAAATAACTACTGATGACGTAATCATCATCTAGACTCCCCTACCCCCCATGTCATCCAAAATAAGCAAAACAAAGACCCCCCACCCCCCCATAGTGCTTACGTAATACTTGAACGGTCCCTAATTCATATAGAAATTATGACATTAATAAATAAAAAATGTTTGGCTTTTTGTATTTAGCTCACTGACGCCGATGCTACAATGTCCGCCGATTGAGAAGCCCCGCTGCGACCTTCCTGGAATAATTGAGTGTACATCCGTAATTTTAAATGATTAAAATAAAAAAAAAAACATTTAATATTATTTTAAAGTATAAATAAACTGTATGCCAATTTTTAAAAAAAAATTATTGACTTCTTCATTTTAAATAATTTAAATGAAAATTACAAGTATCTGTCCCCTTAAACTACACAGTTAGAGTTGAATTCACAGCATTTATAGTATACTCGTCTGTACATAGGTATATACTTATATTCACGCTCCCGATTGAAACTTACATCCATGATGTTATTTCAGGAACTGACAAAATTTCTTAACATAATAAACATATGAACAACAAATACATATTTCCTAGTTTCTATGCTCTTACATTTATACTTATTTGAATGTTGCATTTAACTATACTTTATTTGTACACTTAACCATTTTAATTCTGTTAGCTGAACATTAGGCATTTAGCTAACATAATACGAGTACGAGGCTTACAAGTAGCAGAGGCTCTGACTACATACATCACTCAGACTCCATGCAGCGCTGCTCAGTTTAGTTTTTCACTACACTAGATGTGTAGCTACAGTGCAGTGCCGCCAGAGCAGAGCAGCGCCGACAGCGCAGAGCAGAGGTCGTCTTAACAGTGAGTGAGTAGGTAAATGTTGTTGAACTTTAACGGTGGTATGAGACACCAGTTCGCATGTTCAACGCCTGCTGCTAAAAATTGTACACAGCAAGATTACCGGCATAACAGCAGTTCACATAGTAACAGCGCGCTTCTAGAAATTGCAGCAAATTTACTGGCGTAATTAACAGTAGTTACATAATTAACGCTATATGCCAAAAAATGCTCGTGTTCAATGTGACAAGTGGCTGTGTTAGTAATTTCTTTTATAACCTTTTTGCGATTTATTTTAATAATTTTTACAAAGCCCAACCATAGACGCAAAATATAGGACTTGACTGCATTTTGTGTCAATTAATTTTTGACCTTCAGTTTTGTAACTTAAATATTCATCGTTTAGGCGAACTTTCAAACTACATAAAGATGTGGAAAAATTCATAACAAAATCCGATTTAATTGAAAGTTAAAAATGAATAACATTTTTAATATTTATGAGCCTTTAAGTATTGAAGCTTAAATATAAATAAAATATGATCTTCTACCGGCTAGTATTTGAAAACGCATTTTGCGAATACCAGCACCGATCGATAAATATCAAAATAATTGACCCACATACATACAGACATACACATTTGTGCCAGAGCTATGATTTAAATTATTTCCACTGTAATTTTGCTTAATGATTTTGATGGGATTTGCCTGTTGATTTTGCACATTTCCAGTTTTGACTGTATCCCAATTTAATGCACTTTACATACATACACACATATGGATGTACATCTATGCAAATATTTTACCCAAATATATATGCGCGTAAATATGATATGATTGCCTGTGTGTGCAAGCATAATATTTGCTTATAAATAAATATAATATTAATATGTTACAGTTGTTGTTGCTGTTGTTACTTATTGTATATTTGAAATTTGCTTATTAACGACTCAGTGGTTTTAAGCTCCGATTGCAGTGTTTCACATATGCGCATACATATAATTATAATTTATTTTCCTCACTTATTTGTACTTTTCACTGGTTGTGGATTGTTTGTGGATTTCAGCTGAAAATTGCGCTAATGGCTGATGGGGTTAGTAGAGTAAATTTGATGTGAATACGTGAGTAAAATATTGAAAAGCCAATAAAAATTTTGCTTGTTTGAAATATTTCAGTATTTCGTAATATTATTACTGGAAAGCAAAAGAATTTTGCCGCTTAGCTGAAGCTCGTGCACTTAGTTTGGCGCATATAAATCAAATCATTTTCAGAATACATGCAAATGAAAATGAAATTTACGAGTCAACTGGCATTTCTGGCGGCAGCAAAATAGCTAAAATAAGTATAGATGCAATTTTGCAAATAAACTGGCAAGAGTTTTCATTGTTAATATTGTAAATGGTTCTAAAACTTTCTGTTTGTATTTTAATGAGAATGTCCTTAGGCGGCAAACTAACCCGTCAGGTGGCGCTTCAGTCAAGATCTTTAGAAAAATCGTATTTATAAGCCGATTATAGCTCTTTTACTGCAAGGTTATATGTGAAAGTTTTATGCCAATCAGAGCAAAATTGAAGGTGTTACAGCACTTTTTCCGAGGAGATTTGAGAGTTTTGTTGTTTGACAACCGATTTTCATGATTTTTACATATTTAGAAAGGCTGATCCTTTTGCAATTACGTGTCTAAATTTTAAGCCAATGAGAGCAAAGCCGAGCGAGCTACAGCACCTTTACTGGAGGTTATATGGCAAAGTGTCAGGCCAATCAGATCAAAATTGAGGGTGTTACAGCCTTTTTCCGAGGAGATTTGGCAGTTTTATTATTTAGCAACCGATTTTCCTGATTTTTGATTATTTAGAAAGGCTAAAAGTATTTAAAGTAAATACTTTATAAGCTCTCCAAATGACACCTCTATTAGCTGGGTACCTCCCATGAGCGTACAATTTTTTCTGTACTAAATCTTATGCATCGGAAGAAGTTACCATCTTTTAAATGGACGCCTCTGTACAAACAGAAGCTGACTGACGATCACGTATGCCTAAGAGACGTTGCACAATATTGTACTTTTACAAGGTGGCACAAAATGAATCATCCATTATAAATTTTTTTATTTTTTTATTTTTTTGACTAAATAAGAAACAAATAACGATTTTGACTGATCAAAATTTTTTTTAGCCTTTACGCTCTCCACTGTTTGCGTTACCTGCAATTTATTAAAGAAGAGAGACAACTGGTCAAGTCCCAAACTAACGATTTTAGAGCCACATGGGAAAAAAATATAGTTTCATTTAATCACAAAGCTGTAGAGCCACTATTACTTGCCCTTAAATATAATGTCTTGATGCGAACCCTCTTACTCACTATCCCATTACATTTTTCCAATTCATTAAGATAATTTTTCTACAAAATATCCATATTAACTTTCTGCAAGACGTTTTTCTTTTTTTTTTTTGGACAAATTTTCACTTGAGATAAATAAAAAAATCGCTCTATGGTCGCTTACCAAAATAAAAGATATTTTAACGCAACAAAGGCATAAACCACAATTGAGTATTTTTTATGAATGATGGGCAAACACAACGAATTAATTATAATTATACAAGCAATTAATTCGTAGAAGAGTGCACTGTAGTACTTCCGTCTATTTGGCAGGCGCAGCAGCGCAAAGGCATTCCTTTGTAATGGAATAAATTTATTTTTGTCTTTCCTTTAAAACTTAACCCTTTAAAGGCACCGCGAGCTTAAGACTTCTTAAATAAAATTTAAAATGCCTATAAATGTTTATAAATTCAAAATGGTTAATCTTGTACTTGTTGTTGTTGTTTTTGTTGTTGAAGTGGTTGAGTATTTCGACATACTAAAATAATCTTACTTAGCGACTAGCGCCTGTTTTTGAGTGAAACTTCTTAGACGTGGATGGATGAGCGAGAATGGAGAGTAAAATTTCAAGGCCATGCAACGCGAGAGAGAAAAAATATATAACGTAGAGGAAAAGGAGAGAGAGAGAGCTATACCTTGCATATATCTAAGATGCACCTTAGGCTATTTTTTCTGAGTTTTTCCTTGTGGTTGCTAATTTCTAGTGAGGAATAACACTGCCTACTTTTGGCGCTTGTTTGTTGGTGCAAACATGTGGGAAATATATTTTTGGTGCCTACTTTTTGCCGTTATATTTCCTCGATGCCATTCTCTCTCGGGTCTCTCCCTCTTTCTTTGTCTGCCTTGAAAGTTTCACTTCTATCTGCACTACTTGCACATGCACTTTTTGGTTTTGTTTGAGTCAGATCCATTTCGGGAAATCTAAACATAATAGTTCAATGTCTGAGATTTCATTAATTTGCTGTAGGAAAGGTTTACCGAAAGAGTGAAGTATTTTTCTGGCTAAACCTTCTTTCAATCTCTCCGCCTGCCAACTTCTGCATTTGGGATTGAAAGAAAGATTGAGTCTGGCTGGGTGTTCCCCTACCTTCCAGTGACCTATAAGGCTTGCAGTAATACGTGAAATGTTTGAGCGACAGGTAACAGATAATTCGTCCTCTGGATGTTGTACGATGGCCATGTTTTCTTTGTTGTTGTACATGTAAATAATTGCCTCCACCTCTTTTTTTGGGCTACTGCATAGTAGTGTTACGCAATAGATGTTTTTTTTTGTATTAAATGTGGTAGCAACTGCCACCACCTCTGCTATGTCTAGTGCCGAACATTTTCTTGCTAGCTCGTCTGAACTTCTGAGAATTTCCTCAGTACCTCAATTTTCTCAGTACCTTCTATATTGCTGTGCCCGAAACCAATATCAGCGTAATTTGAAGCCAATAACCAAGCAATTCTAGTTCCTCTCTACACTGTAAAACTAGTTTGAGTGAAATGGAATTAGGATATAAGACTGCTTAATAGCCTGCTCTTGCATCAATTTCTTTGTGGTGTCTCAGTGATTTGCAAGCTCCCCCAATTGCTAATAGCTCTGCCTGGAACACACTGGCATAGTCAGGAAGTCGAATTGATTGGTATAAGTTGAGCGGTTCCGAATAGAGGCCAGCACCCACACCACAGTTCATATTAGAACCGTCAGTGTAGATTTCGACATCAAATCTACCAATCACTTTCCTTTTCCTCCATTCGGCTCTCAGTGGAAAATGTGCCGCAATGTCTTTCCTGAAGTTGGGGTCAAGGATTGTAAAATCTGATTTTTTTTTTTTGTTTTTCTGGGCAGCGAGGGTCCCTGTAGGATGATCTTGAGATGACCGTACAATCTTGTTGTCTAACTTTCATTATCTCGTGAGTCTCATCGCGCTGCATGTGGCGATTGTTTTTATGTACAAGTCGAATGGTAATAGATGTGTTAGCACGTTAAACGCTTGAGTAGGACTGGTGTTAGGCGCACCTGTGGTTAAGATACAAACTGATATTTGTATCTTGTATAGCTTGCTTTGGTTGTATTTCTTATACTTAATCTTATACTTATAACTATTATTAATTAATCCGTACACCCAAGAATCCTTCGTATCCATTCATTTTATAAAAATATATCTCGTTTTATAATAAAGCCCATAACAAAACAAAAAATATTGAATATAAAATAGATAAAATTATGCTTTATTTAAATAATATTTCCGCATTTCTGGAAGCCTGTACAAAAGTATATAATAAAGTAAAAAGAAGTACACCCTGATTTCAACAAATTCTGACTATTTGCATATGTTTCGGTGCCGCTAAAGGGTTAAAATAGTTTATGACATACAAATGGCTATGTAAGTAGTGGCAATTACTGTGGCCAGCCACAAAACATTCCAAAAATTAAATGTTTTACAGTTATGACTTCAAGGAATGTCTCTTGAAGTTGGTAATTTTAGAGCTGCCAACTTATTATAAATTATATATAGAAGTATGTATGCATGTAGTTTATATTTATAAAGGCATATGTATGTATATATATAAATATATTTATATGTATATTAGTGGCTTAAATGCTGCTTTGGCATTTGAAATGACCACAACAAATTTTCATGCAATCACAAATCGACCGTGAAAAGCGCAATTAATTGAAAAAGGAAATAAAACACAAACCAAAATAAGAAATCGTTAAAGTCTTTCGGTAGCTAAAAAAGTATCCATTATTTCCGTGAAAATTAAATCACTTTTACATTTTTTTTCTTGTCTTTGCCTTTACTCGCTTTTTATAGTTACAATTTCAGTTTATCTTTCACATTTTAAATTTTATTGTTAATTGTTGTTGGTAGTTTCTGCACTCTTCGCTTTCTTTTACGCCACTTGAACAACTAAACAATTGCCTTACATAATAACTGAAAACAAAACTGGACGATCAAATCAATTGAATGAAATTCAGTTGAAAAAAAAGCATGCAAACGTAGGGAAACTGTTGCAATTTAAGGCAAGTAGGTGGACAGCGGCATGCCGGCAACAGAAAGACAATTTTGCGGAAGCGGCTATTGGAAGATATTAACAGGGTGTGTCTTGCCGCAACCAGGCAGACAGGCAATGAGCTGGTCAGTGCAGCTTGAGTGGCTGGTTTAATGGGTGATTTGCGGCGATTGTTTGGCATATATGCGATGTTATGATACACTAGGGTGGACCACTAAGAGACGGAGTACTGAGTAAATATTACTATAGAATTTTTCTAAAAGAAAACTATTTGTGTGTATCTAAGCGCATGTGCACGTTTACATATATATAAATATATATATCAAGGTGGTCCCAAAAAATTGTAAATATCGAAAATATAAAACGCTGAAAAACCAAATTTTTCGTACATCTAAATCCAAACACTTACACAAATACTTATACATGTTTGTATTGAAGTACTCAGCAAAACGTCGGATTGATGAAATTCTGTTTTTTTTTTTTTGAGAATTGTTCTATATTAAAAACGTAACTTAAATTATATTTAGGGGTTATATACCTTCTGAGAACGAAAAAATGGACGATCATCATAATTTTTTTTAAAATGTTTTAGAACTTTTATTCAAATGAGGCATATATCATACTGAAGGGTAACTCGCGAAGAATACATTTTGGTGTTTTTATTTTAAAAAATGTTATTATTTATTGTTGATATCGCCCCTCCCCCGAAACGCCGTTTTTTAGAAGAGGCTAGCGGTGATCGCCGTAGCGAATGAGCAGCTCAACTGAAATCAAAAAAATTAAATTATTATTGTAGAAAAATGTTTTTTAGTGAATCTGAACGGTATGAAAACCACTTTGTACCAAAAGTACGATTTTTGAGGGGTTGAAAAATTAAAAAAAAGTAATTCCTGCGAACTATGCAAATATTTATAAAACGTGAACCGTTCAGATTCACGAGGTTGTAACTTCGAATAATTAAAAAAAAAAGTTTATGCGCATCGGTCAAATAGTTTTTGATAAATAATGATCACCGCGACGGTAATTTCAAAAAACACGACTTCGTGTTTAAATCGCGTTTAAAGTTTTGCGTGCACTTCATTTATGGATAACGTCGCTTCCACGGTTTGTAACTTTCGTTCTAGTGCTCCGACCTTTATGATTTTTTGAATTTATATTTTTGAGATGATGAATTTTCGATTTTTTAGTCCAACACAAGGTATATAAATCCTTAAAACAACATAAACCTTTTAAAGAAATACACTCACCTATTCCTTCCTTAAATCATAAACAATCAAACAAAAAGCGGTCGAACATTCATAAACTCAAAGGTTCTAAACACAGAACTAAGTTCACAGCTGAAAGTTCGAAACCTCCAAAATTAAAAACTAAAAAGTTTTAATCAGAACTCAAGAGCTCAAATCTGTAAGCTGAAAGTGCAAAATCTCCAAAATTCAAAACTCAAAGTTCTAAAATCAAGAACTAAGGTCACAGCTGAAAGTATACTCAGAACTCAAGAACTCAGATCTCTAAGCTGAAAGTTCGAAAACCCTAAAATTCAAAACTCCAAACTGAAAATTCAAAATCTCAACCAAAATAAAATTTCGTTTAATTTATATTTCAAACCACATCTTGCTGCAACCCACATCGCCGCAGGCCCGCCGGCATGTTGAGGACATGAGTCGATACTTGGTGTAAACGTCGGCTAAGTATTCACTACTGAACACTCTAAATACCCTACCTGGCAGCCACAGGGACAACGGGACTCTCTCTTGGGCACTTATCGTGACCAGTGAAAAAACCAAGAAGCAAAAAACCGGTAGTAAGTTGCTGCTGCTCTTGAGTATAATTTTATGTAATTTTATTTTTCATTTTATAAAACTGTTAACTTTTAAATAAAAATATTTTAATATGAAAAAATGTAATACATTAATAAAAAAATATAATTATTTAAATAAATAAGACTAAATGATTTTGTACATATACAAATTTTATTATTTTGAAAACGGTTGATTTTTAATGTTGCTGCAAGCCCCACAAAGTTTTTGATGAACCTTGTAAAGCAAAAAGTCACCTTTTTTTTCAAAAATTGTACATAAAACTGCTATAATTAGGTTATTTAAACTGACAAATAATACTTCTTTTCAGAAATGATCACACTAGGAAGTTCTAATTTCAATTTTAAGCGAGTGAAAAAAAAACCAACAAAGAAATCCCTTTATGGTCTTCATTTTGGAGTTTCCAATATATAATTTTTCAACAAAATATTTATATATAATTAGCACTTTACACCTTATTGAGTACTTGGCCAAGCTCCTCCTCCTATTTGAGGGGCGCCTATTGATATTTTTCCTACAGTTTTATGCTGCCTCCGAAGGTCAGATGATTTTTTATGGCAGCTTTTTCATGGCAGAAATATTCTTGCCATTAGCTTCCGAGGAACGAACACTATTAAAAACAAATTTTTCTATCATTTAGTGTTTTGTATGGCGGTCTTGGCCGATTTCGTAACAAACTTGAAAACAAACTACATGAGAAACTGCATGAGCTTTGCGGCAGCCCAAGTAGAAATAGTAACCAAGTGTAAGATAAAAAAGTGGGTATAGGTATATTTCAACGTAGAAAAATGCTGACATGTCGCAACAAATATTCAGTTCTTCGACTTGGTTTTGGGCACTAATTAAATTATATCTGTTTGGGGGTGCCTACAAACTGCTTGGGGATACCTACAAACTGTTTTCTTTTTCAATATAAGCGAAATAATTCCGTCATAATAAATATTCATAGCTCCGTATTTTTGTTGACAATCCTCATTCATGTCTTTATAAACTAGTTTCACGGCACCTCAAATTGGTTTTTTAGCCCCCCTAATGTCTAATTGCATATGTGTTTGTGCGTAGGTATAAGTGAAGCTGCATACGCACTGCCCAGAAGTAAGCCAAATGCAGTGTCGCTTCGCTGCACCTCACACATACATTTTCTTCCGCTTTGCCTTAACTCGACTAGGAAGATTAGGAAAAATAAATTAAATACAAATATTGAGACGCCAGAAAATGTTGCAAATCTTGTCTGTAGCAAATCGCTTGTGCGCAGCATTAACATACAAATAAATAAGCCGCAAGCGGAAGCGTAAACTGGTGCATTTTTTGTGAACCAGTTTCTACCTTTGTTGAGGGAAATTGAAAGCGGTTAATAAAACTAAAAAAATGTTTCTACAAAAATCGTTAAATCGAATAGATTTACAAGCCTTTAAAGTTGAGTAAGGCAGATCTTACATACATCTAGGCTAAGATAGGGTTGGCTTCTGGTAATTTGTATTGTCGTAGATGATTAAAACAACCGCAGTCTTCAAAACTAATCCGCACTCAAAATTAATCTCACCAAGTTTCTAATAGTCATGGAACTCATGGCCTCTGGTCCCTTCAAGAAGTGGCAGGGTAAGAGAGAGTGAGAGAGAATTTGTAACGAAGTACCTTCTTGCTTCTTTCAAGGAGCGCCCAATCTAGCTGTATACCAATCAATCAATGTTTAGGAACCTAAGAAGTTGGGTGAATTTCCTGTCTACAAAGAGTAGATTTAAGTAGAGATTTAGTGCATTGATCAGTTAGAAGTGGCAATCGGTATATAAACCATCGGACCGTTGACGATCTATTACATTGATCACTTACCAGGGATCAAATTTGCCGAGCAACCGCAATTGAGACCATAACATTGAGAATTGAAAATTTAACATAAATTTGGGAATTCATAAATAGAAAAGTTCAGAAATAGCAAAATTCAAAAATACCACAAAGATGAGAGGATTGGATTCTACTCTACATCCAGCTAAGATGTGTATTATTTTCTGAGTTTTTGTTTCTTGTGTTTTATGTTACATCTTTGCTTAAAGCAGTAATTTACAAATGGGTTCATGCAATGATTTGTAATAAATATTCATGAAGTTTTCTATGCTATATTTTGTGCACAGCTTTGTCCTATGCATGAAAAAGAAATTAGAAAAAGATCTATAGCAACTCCTTTTTATTTTTCGTGGGTGAGGTAGGGTTCGAAATGCTTTCGCACTTACAGCGACCATCGTCTACTGCGTCGTGTGGTGCGGCCACTAAAATAATCCCTCCTCCTCGTCTTCTTATGTCTGTGTTTATGAGGCTTGAGCGACTTCTGGTCAGCTTAATTTTACTTAAAATTATATAGGCAATAAAACTACCTACCTTAAAACTTCCAGAAATGCTTGATTACAATTTTGATTAAAATTTTTTGATTTTTTAAAATTCTGTACACAGTTGGAAGATTTGAAGAAAATTTCATTTACAAAGACGTCAGTGCTCATGATGACCAAAGCTAAGAAAACTCGATGAACGATCGTGCAAAATAATGATCTACCGAAGCACTAGTGCCTGTACCATCATCGTGCACGCTCTCGAAATTACATCCGTATGCAAATCGATCAAAGCGCCGTTATGTATTCACATTACGACGAGCAAACAGATGAAAGGTACTTTCCACTGACCTGCTGCACGAAATTGAATATAACTCAAAAAGTGGCGAGAATCGCTTTATGAAACTTTCAGGAATTACTGAGCATAGTCTCAGCTATTAACGAAACAAATATAGAGAAGTGTTTTTCATGAAAATTTTCACAAATACAAAAGGAAAATGTCACAAAAATTTTGGAAAAATAAATTTTGAAAAATCATACATTTAGGAGAAAAATAAGTCATTTTTTCCTCGGCTTAAAATTATAAAATCATCGTCTAAAAATTATAAAACTGAAAAAAATCAGTTTACTTCTTATTATACTCGAATCGAATTTTTGGAATTTTTTTCTAAGCAGAATTAAAATTTAAAAAATTAAAATAAATGAAAAAACAGAAAAAATTCAAAAAAAAAAAGTAACAACGAAATCCATTTTAAACAACTTATACCAAAATTTTGACACTGAGTAAATCCCAAAATGATAAAATATTTTCCAAATCAATTTTGCAAATAAATTTGTAAACAAAAATATTTTTAAATTATTTATTTAATTTATATAAAAAACTAAAATTTTTGTTAAAATGCTAATAAAAATCGCAGGAAGCAGTGAATAAATTTCAAAATTACTAAATTTTCCAAAATATTTTCAATTTAGTTCTTATTATAATAAATTCTACAAATAAATTTTGGGCAAACATTTTTTTAGTTATACATTTTTTCCTAATTAAAAAAAAAATTAAAAATTAAAAAAAACAATTAAAAATTTATAAAAATGTGAAAAATGTTTAATAAATTAGAAGAATAATTAAAAATGTATACAAATGTGAAAAATTGAAAAATGGCCGAAGTTATTTGACTTTCAAAAACTCTACACTAAAAATTTTGGTACAAACAAATTATTTTCAAAAGTATATTTATCTTAAAAAACAAAAACAATTATAAAACTTTTAAAAGAAAATCAAATTCTAAAAACGCAGGCAAATTGTTTTTGTTTTTTAATAATATTTTTTTTAGAATAAATAAAAAAACAAGAAATTTATAAAAATATTAAAAGCAGTCGAAGCTCTTTGACTTAAAAATAACTCTATGTAAACTTTTCAACATTAAAAAAAAATTAATTAAAAAAATTATTAATTTAAAAAAAATTAATAAATAAAAAAAATTATAAATTTTTTTCCAAATATTTTAAGTTTACTTCTTATTATACTCAATCCCTCAAAAATGTATTAGTAAAAAAAAAACCTTGTTTTGGTATATATATCTTAAAAGGTAAAGAAAATGTAAAAATGTTAAAAAAATCAAAGGTAGTTTACTTTAAAAAACTCCAAAATTTTCAGCATTGAATAAATCTCAAAATTATTAAATTTTTATAAAAAAAATTATTTTTAATTCATATTATGCTGAATCCTACAACTAAATTATTAGATACTTTTTTCATTATAATTTTTTCCTAAAAAATTAAAAAAATTAAATTAAAATTTTTTTAATTATAGCAATGAAAAGAACAATAATAAAAGTTTATACATTTTTATCATAATTTTTCTTAATAATATAAATTTTTCTTAATATATACAATTTTTTTTTAATTATAATTTTTCGTAAATAATAAAAAAATTATTAAAATGTTTATTTTAAAACATAAATAAATAATTATCTTAAAAAATCAGAAAAACAAAAAAAATAGAGAAATGTTAAAAAAGTGTAAAGTAGTTGACTTTAAAAACTCCACTCCCAAATTTTCGGCACTGAATAAAGCTCAAAATTATAAAACTTTATTTTTATTTCTTATTATAAATTATTAGATATTTTTTTTATTATAATTTTTCTTAAAATATAAAAAAAAATTATTAAAATGTGTATTTATGTGTAAAAATATATGTATGTTTTAAAATAAAAATGTATCTTAAAAAATTTAGGTAAAAATATAAAAATTATAAAAAAAGTCTAAAGTAGTTGACTTTTAGAAACTCCACTCCAAAATAAATGTCAAAATTAGAAAATTTTTATGAACAAATTTATTTTAAATTCTAATATTAAATTTATTTTTAATTCTATATTCTAATAAATTGTTGGATACATTTTTTTAATTATAATTTTTACTAAAAAATAAAAATTAAGTTAAATTATAATTTTTTAAATATAATTTTCCCTAAGTAATAAAAAAATAAAAAGAGTCGAAGGTAGTTGGCTTTAAAAAATGCCACGCCAAAATTTCAGCATTGAATAAATTTCAAAATTATAAAATTTTAACCAATTGATATGGAATCAGATCCCATTTACAATTTTTTCTGCAATTATCGCAGCACCCAAAGCCCTAAGACAATCTACTCATAAAAATAATACAGTAACATAATATTTTGATGGTATTTTTATTATGAAAAAAGTAAGCAACCTCTTCACACAAATATCATAGAAGAGCTGCAATGCAAAAATGATTTGTTCACACGGAATTCGCAAAAGGGCTGAAAAAGTTTCAGCTATGCTTCAACTTATTCGGTTGAACGATTTACATATGTATTTAGTTAGTGAGCGACCAAATGGAACGAGCGGCTTAGTCACTACTACTACTGCTACCTACCGCTACTACTCACCGCAGACTCTTAAATCATCTCAGACAATACGTAATTCTGAGATCTTCTGAAA
>JAYXIM010024491.1:0-67074 GCA_037575425.1 Anastrepha fraterculus | reverse complement strand
CTTCAAAGAAAGAGCTCGGCCAAATACTTAATAAAGGCTGTAAACACAAATTATATATAAAGAAGAGTGAAAAGACCGAATGGGGGCCCGTTACGCCAATAGTAAATGCTTCGTGCCGATGATGAGGCAGCGCAGTCAGCTAATATCCAGCTCGGCATTTCTGCAAGCGTATCTACAACAAAGAGCGCCAAGATGGTTGAATCTTAGTCTCGTGAAAGCACAGTAACTGAGGAGTGCGGGCGGAGATGATTGCATCGCATCCTCAGGATATCAGGATAAACACTGCAAAAGAAATACTCGAAGTAATAATGGGCAACGGCCGATTAGGATACTCACCACAATCGAGAGTTGAGCCTTTGTTAGCCTAAGGAGTTCCCTCGAGTACCAGCGCTGCACCAAAATAGTTTCGCGACCTTAAATGGTAATGTTTTTGCAGAGCGCTCACTGACTACGCGCGTAACTCGACTGTTTAGAAGCAGATCACACGTATCCAAGGGAACACCAGTCTTCTCTTTGCACGCAAAAACCACCTCTAAAGTCTCCCTTGTAGTAAGCACATCTGCCAACCAATTTCCTGTAATGCCCTGTGACGACGAGCTCACATGGGTTTCATATCAAAGTCTTTGCATGCGATCAAGTCAGGCTTCCCGAGCTAGTTAGACTCGAGAGCACCTTCAATAAGTCCAAAGCCCTGATTGGAATATTGGTTTATATCCTTCAAAGTTGTTATGCAAGTAGTCAGGCGTTCAACTGTTTCTTTGATAGCAACTACCCTCGCTTAGAGGAACACGCCACAGTGGTGACTGAGCTTAGAAGTAATTTCGATGGAGAGCTTCTCGAAAAAGACTCTTCGTTAAATTTTACCGTTCAAATTCGAACTATCAGTGAACAAATTTTTAGGTGTAGGGTATATGGATTAGGGAGGTAAAAAGGAACTGGTAAAGGAAGCTATGCCTAAATTGAAAAATTTCCTGAAAGCTACATAGAAAGAACAATAACTGCGGCAGGGTGGAACTGCGGTTCCTTCGGAAAAATATGGCCTTCATAAGCTGAAATAATTTAGACGATTGCAATGTGCTGTATTATGAGCGATTCGTTGTAGTATCAACTAAATTTTCATAGAATATTAACAAAAAAAACTTTTTTATAGAATATTTTTTTATAAAATATTTGTTTTATAAAAACAATGTTTTATAAAATATTTTTTTTATAAAATATTTTTTTTTATAAATATTTTTTAATAATATTTTTTTTTAATATGTTTTTTTTTTTAATAATTTTTTTATTAAATATTTTTTTATGAAATATTTTTTTTATAAAATATTTTTCTTATAATTTTTTTTTTAACTTTTTTATAAGAAGTGCTGGGCTTATAATTGTCCAACGGGATGTACAGGAGTATTACAGCGGTTAGGGCAAGTATATCCAAAAAATAATAATTGTTCCCGAGCCATTTTTCAATAATTATCCGATGCGTCTTCAAAATATAGTTTTGTACTTTGTGACTTTCTTTTCGCCGAGGAAGTCAGTTGCTGCCGTTTTAAAAGAATTCCATCCAGCAGATGCAGTAGCTGTAAAGTATTTGATAAACTCAGATTTATTGAGAAGGGTTTCATTTTAACTTTAGCATCCGAAAGGCGTTGAAAAACTTTTTTCAAATATGTACACGATGCATTTTCCTTCTTCTTTAACTCTTTGGCAAAGTAAGCCTCAAAACATATTTGGGATTACGATGTGATCTGAAAAAAATCCAGTCAGGTAAACAGCAATAGGATCATTTTGAGTCAGTATCTAAATTTTTAATGGAATAAGATAATGAATAATGAATAAAAATATACTGGAATAATGGGGCAAGTCCAAGCCCTAGGTTAGGTTAGGTTATAGTGGTAGCCGTCCATATGACCAACTCACTTAGTCCTTACAGGTCCGTTGTGATACCACTGTACGACACGGAAACCTTGCTTATTTATGTTCATGAAATCATTTTGAGGCTCTTATGAAGCGCAGGATTGGTCTAATTCCCGCGCCAGATAGTTCTGTAAGACAATTGAAAAAGTATTTACCTAGACAACCTGCTCTGATTTTATCTAAGGCTGGACAATTGCAAAGGAAGTGCTCTACTGTTTTTTCCTCCTCCTCATCTCTACAGCTTCTACAATATTCATGGGGGAATACTCCTAGTCTCAAGGAGTGTGGAATAGCCAGTGGCCGGTGACACAAGCCACAACCTTCGAGATATCTTCTCTTGAGAAGTTAAGCAATTCCTTTGTCCTTTTCTTGTTCATTTGCGGCCATAGTAGTCTGGCTATTCGCATGTATCTTCATCTTCCCATGACCTATTGGCGTCTTGGGTAATGTTGTTTCTTATTATTAATTTACTCGTGGCCAAAGGTATTCCAATGGTACTTTTATCACGGAACAGTTGAAGAGCAGTACCTTTCCTGGCTAGCTCATCAGCTCTACAGTTTCCCTCAATATCTCTGTGCCCCGGAACACAAATAAGGCTGACCTTGAATACGACGCTAATATCATTTAGGGCTGTTCGGCATTCCTGTGCTACCTTTGGTCTTAGTATAGCCGCATTCATTTATTTAATGGCCGCTTGACTATCCGAGAATATATTTATTGACGTTTTTGTTATGGCATGCGTGTTTAGATATGTAGCCACTTCTTTTATATCTAGCTAGTTCCAGTCCTAATTCTTTCGAAAATACTCCATAGCCAACTTTATCGTCTAGCTTGGAACCATCTGCATAAAAATTTAATTCCCCCTTCTCCATGGCCTTGGTGTCAGCCACTCCCTTCTTGACGGTATACTTGTCTTGAAGAGCTTGTCAAAGGTAAGTCAACATAGGAACAGAATATTCTATTTCTTGTTTGTGACTGTTTAGAGTGTGCAAAATACAGGCGTGGCAAACCGCCGTTCTTTCCATAGCGCATTACTTTTGAGTCTAAGCGCCGAGGCGGCGGCCACGTTTTTCCCTGCGAGATTTAGTGCAGGCAAATTGATTAGCACTTCTAGCGCTTTGTTTGGGGTAGCCCTTAAAGCACCAGAGATGCATAAAGGAGCTGTTCTTTGGACCTTACCCATGATTTTAGCGTAACTCGCCTTTAGAGCAGATGGCCACCATACAAGTATTCCATATATTAAGATTGGTCTAACTACCGAAGTATATAGTGAATGAGTAACGTGAGGTGTTAACCACCATTTAATACCAACCGCTCTTTTGCAACTATATAATGCAACGTTGCCCTTTTTTACTCTTTCCTCAATATTAGGTTTCCATGTGAGTTTCCTATCTAATATGAGTCCTAAGTACTTGACAATATCTCTCAAAGGAATCTCCACACCCTTAAAAACCAGCGGGGAGATTATAGTAAGCCTGTGCTCGAGAGATTTATAGCGAGTCCCCTACTCTCAGCCCAGCTCCTAAGCGGGGCCATGTTTGAGCGCAGAATGTCCATAAGGGTGTCAGCATATCTACCTTAATCAGCAATTGCTAGGTCATCTGCGTATGCAGTGATGTGACAACCCCAAATCCAAGCCCTATAATGGATCAATAATGGAAGGGTCCCCAAAAATCATTACGGCTTCGTGTAGTTACAGAGAGATAATAGTAGTTCAACCATTGTAAAATTGTCTAAGGGACTATCCCGTATCTCTTTCTTAATATTATCTACTTTAGGTTCTAGCCAGTTGGAGCATAGCTGTTAAGCAGACTTCCTTATGGGTTCTCAAAGAAATCAGTCTTCAATTTCTAATTTCATAAAAAAAACAGAATTCAATTATCTACAATGTGGTCGAAACCTCCATCAGCAACTATGTAATAGCTGATTGCGACGGCTACAATATTACGCCAACATGACAACAGGGTCAAAATGGCCAACATGGCGCATGAAGCAATAAAGAACTGATTTTATATAAGGATAGAAATTCATATAAAACAGAAAATAAAAAATTGTGTTGCACATACATCACCACATGTAATATAAAAGCAATAAGACGCACATCACAACAATTTCAACAACAACAACAAGAGCCGCATAACCCAAACGAAAAGAAAAATGAAACAAAAGTCTTTACTGAAAAGTGTTGAGTGAAGCAATCAAATAGTCAACTTGCAACAACACAATAATTGCGCAAGTTTGACTGCAATAATGCGCAGATACAACAAAAAAGAAGGAAAACTGCAAACAAACGCAATATGATCCGCAAATAATACATAACAAACCGAACCGAAAAATGCAATAACAAAAAGAAATTTTTATCGATAGCAGCTGCTCTTCAGGTCAGGTTGGCTGACGGCATTTATAGAGCATTGGGTATGTTTTATTGCTGGTGTTGCAAGTTAGGCAAGGTGCCACATAATTCACGCTTCATTTGCCAATCTCTTCGACGATTGAATTCAATTCGTTTTAGGAGTAAAAACAAAAAAAAAACAAAAAAAAAATTTAAATAGCAACGATTTCGGTTAAGTAAAATAAATTTCAGAGAAAATCGAATTTAAAGAAAGTGAAATGACTTCAATTAGTGAATTTGTAATACTGGTGAAAAAATGTAACACGGCTTTATCAATTTTCTACTTAATTTATTAAGACTTTTCCTTCAAAAGAGTATGCAAAGGGAGTTAAGAAGATTTTGAAAGGAAACTGCGGCTTTATTCGAAAATGTATTTATAGTCAAATTTTAATTTTTTATCTATATATAATCCATTTCTTCATGTGCTATTTCGAAAACCCTTTGGCCCCAATGCGATATACAAAGGGCTCAGAAAGTCTTTTGGAGTCCTCGCCATTCAATTTCCAAACTCGTAGCTGTGTTTACCGGTCACTGGACGATCGGCACACACGCGGAAAAGCAAGGGTTCCCATTTAACCCCCTGGATTCTGCTGTGGGGACCTTTCAGAGAAGGGGACTGTAGAGGATTTTCTCTGTAAATGGCAGCTAGACGACTAAGGGTACTGGGCCAACCTAAATCCAATCAATCTCCTCCATTATACTAACAGCTATGGCTGGCTGTAGATATCTGCCTGTTGGAGATCTCATAATGGTATCAAAACGGCGCTTTAGTGCTATTTGAGGAGTACCAGACCTGCACTTCAACCCTTTCACCTACCTACCTGCCTACGATCTTACATTCTTTAGTGTGCAGAGGAACACCAATGTGTTCCACGTCCTGGATATATGCGATAGGGTCAAACAAGACTTGTAAAAAACGTTTCAAATCGAACATAGGATGTTGGATATCTTTTACTACTCAGAAAGATAACATTTATAAGATACCAACTTTTTATAACCTTCACCCACAGTCCAGTCCCTCGAACTGTGACAGAACTGCTAGGTCCTAGAAAGTGTGTTGAAACTTCTGAGTCTAAAAAGATGCGTATTTTTTGCATCAGTTAATTAATTTGCATCAAAATTATTTGATGTCATTTCTAAGGCATAAGTGCATTGAAAGCTTGTAGAAATATAGCGATCCAGTTAATATAGCTGCAACAACAATAACTGAGCAGAAATAATTTTCCAACGACCAAGCTTTGACTGCCACAGATCTTCACTGTTACAGCCACTGTTGAAAAGATCTCTGCCTGCGATGGCCGTTGCTGCTGCTGTTGATTTTGATTTTGATATTGTTGATGTTGCTGCTGCTGCTGCTGCCTCCACTGTTGATCTTTCAGTTACGTACAACCAACCTGCTGCTACCTGCTACCGGCAATCGGTCGCATCACTCAACCAGCCAGACAACTAGCAGCTCGGAAACCAGCCAGTAGCAGGAGTAGCAGCAGCATTTGTTGCATGAAAACGCAAACGTTGTGGCAATTTCACTTTCATTCGGTGAACGCGCGACTACCAAGGCAGACGTGTTTTTTAAGCGCCGCACAACCAATCGTTGAATCGATCAGTCGGGACGAAGAAACAACACAGCAGACTCCTTTGCTCGCAGGCATTTGCAAGAAACGTACTACAGGCGATGCAAAAAATCAACGTGCAAAAATTATAATTATTGAAGAAAAAACTTTTCTTCATATTTTTGCTACAATTTGCATCCACCGCTGAGGCAAGCAAATGCAATTTTGTGTCAGTTGTTGCTTGTTCGGTATTTGCTGCACTTGTTAAATATTTTAATTTACCACATTGTGTTGCAGCAGATTGGTTTTTGCTTTTTTCGCGCTAACAGAAATTCGTTCGCGGTCTTCAAATTTCTTTTTCACGGCTATCAAAGAAAATAAGCCAACATTATTTTGTTCGTGCAACTAATTTGTGAAACTAAGTGAATCTAATTTTTTTGTTGTTGTGCTTTTCTTGTTTTTGGGGCTTCTTGTTTATGTGTGAAACCGCGTCAAGATATTTGTGCCACAATAGCCGTCGATTGTATTGAATTGAAGTGACAGTTTTTTTTTTGTTTTTAAGTGGCCGCACATGCCACCAACAACAATTTATTCATCATAGACGGCGCATTTGAATGGAAATTAAAGGTTGGTGGAAAAATGTTGCGGTTTTGAAGGAAAGTTGCGATTCACACGTTTTTTAAATTTTGCATACTCAAGTGGCATGAAATCCAAATATACTCTAAAGATGTGTTGAAGTTGCGCAAATAAAAATTTAAATGGTGACAAAAAACATATTTCAAAGGCACAAAAGTAGCTGATTTCTGATTTTTTTTATTTTAATAACCGGAAATGAAAAAAGAGGGCTCAAAAAACAGGGATTGATTAATCTCCGCCTGCTGGGGAAAAGAGTAACAGGGGATTAGGGGATTAGGTTGGGATGAGGATGATCGCTGAAGCGCGATCCTCCTTTTATTCTATAAACAGCGGCTCCAGAAAGAAGCTAGACAGGGCACACTGAGGTCACTTAATTAAGTGAAGAAAGATATCATAGGGGCAAGAATAGTGGCAAGGATAGAGGCAAGGATTCATACATTGACCCATGACGAAGGATATAACTATATGACCAGTTAGAGTTTGAAGAAGAGAAAATACTACTGTACTACAACTAATATCCAAAGAATAAAGATTCTCAGATCTAATTAAAGTCCAAATTCAGAGAGTCCTAAATATTATCCACGCGAAAGCAGGACAGCTTGGGAGTAGATGCTGAGATGATACCACCTCAGCACCCAATTTACGGCTACAGTAAAAACACTTGAAGTTATATTGAGTCTCACCGCGGGAACTCCTATCGGATTCCAAATAAGACTAACTGCACTAATCTAAGAAGTTCCTTTCTTATATGCAAAATATCTTTCAACCAACTCCGCTTTAAGCGATAAAAGCAATTCTGAAAGTCCTTCGTTATCATCCAATACTCACTGAATTGACTCGAGGCTCACCAGTCCAAGAGAAAAATGCAGCGGTTTTCACTAAGATATTAAAATAAAGGTGGCCTGATTGGAAAGCTCGTCACCAAAGCAGTTTTAATATTAAAAAAATGTTAATAAGTCCCACAACAAAATACCCAATGCAACGGAAAGGTAGTGAAGCATTTCCCTTTAAATTTTGATTGTATTTCCTGTGAGCCGGAGGTCTTGATTACCTCTTAGTTATCAGGATAAATATATATCTCCTCAAAGAATATTGCGTTAATTAACAGCCCAATAATTTCTTTTTTTTAATAGCCGCAACTTTGAAAAATACTATAGTGATTTGGAAGCCCAAATTTGCGGTTAGTGAAGATCTCGAAGCATCGTTGAAGAGATTTACAGGGTTTTATTTTTGATTCACTGGATTTTACTTTGAACAAAAGTGGGTAGGGAAGTGTAAGATTGAACACAATCTAAGTGTGCACCGCTGAATTCGCGCTGCGGTGGCATAGAGAGAAAGTGCTCGGCTGATGAGCTGGCTAAACAGGGTACCCTGGAAACGGTTTCATCGCAAAACGAGAGAATTTTGCTTCCCCTGAAAAACTATGGTCTACTCCTGGAAAGATGGGACTCGCGTCAGCTCAGCGAGCGCTGGGCTAGTGCGTGTAAGGTCGTGAGCTCCTTCTGATCTCGAGTAGACCGGAAGCGCTCGAGAGAACTTCTAAAGCTAACAAAGCAGGAATTCGGTAGGTATCTTTACCGGACATTGTTCGTTTGGTGTCCATGAGATGAGACTTGGGATTGCTTCAAGTTCTTTCTGCAGAAGCTGTCCAGAGGATGGAGTGGAATGAACTCAGCACCTTCTTCCCAGCTGCCCTCATCGGGCAAAGATTTAGACATCTGGGCTCTCACTTTTTTGCTATACCCGTGGATATTGCGAGTTTAAATATCACGCACCTGGTGAAATTCATTAGTACCTTCAAGCCGTGAATGTAATTAGCCCCCATTTGGTCGTCATCCTTCAATCCAACGCCCCTTCTTCCTTTTTCCATCTTTTCGGTTCTAATTTTGAGTATTTGTCCAAGTGAGCCGCTTCGCATAGCCAGCCATTTATCCACTGACATTTGCTACTGACTCCAATGTAGCTAAAAAAGTTGATTAACTTAAAGGTAAAGTTAAAATTATACAGCTTCAAATGTGGCTCTAGAACTGACAACTGAATTGGCGTAAAATCAAGAAAGTTCTCAATAGCCTTTCTCATTTTCGAAGTTGTGTCAATTATTATGCCAGACAGATACTTCTAAACTTGATACTTTCATTGCGTTCGCAGACACTTTTCTCACATAGTCCGACCATGGTTATCCATGGCTGTAAATGATACTTTCTAGCCAACGCAGTCGTTGTATTTACGTGGATATTGCAGAGCTCAGCCAGGTCATTATTTTACATAATTCTGTACCCGTGCCCAAGACGGATGAGATCATAATTCGGTTAAAATATTTCATTCAAACTTTCCTTGTCCCTACTCTTATTTGGAAAGTAACCATCAATGGTGGAGATATCTAAATTTATTACCATGATTGATGAAAAGCGGAGTATATCCTTAAAAGGGAGATATAATTTATTTATGGAAAACTTAACCTTGAAAAAGTGTTTCAAAAATTGCAAGGAAAAACAAAATAAACAAGCCAGGCTGACCACGCCTTCAAGTATTGTTGAAAAAGGCGGTCAACGTTTAAAAAAGAAACAATTCGCGGAAATTGTTGGTACGACCATTTTGATTGGGATCCATTGAGATCCTGATTGATCATTCTAACATATTTAGGTTTAGCTCAAGGGGCATAACGAGTACGCTAACACTACTAGACAGCCTTTCGAATGTTCACGCAAATTCTTAAATCTGTGTAGAAACTTATCGCATACAAAACCTAAGATCTGTCTTATATGCTTGCAATGAAGCAGGTGTCAATGCCAGGTACAAAAAGGATCCAGTATGTATAAGAACTTTCTGATGTGCCAGTTGGCTGGAAAGATTTTGGCTTTTTTCTGGATACTAAGAAGCTCTTTTGTGAAGTGATGCACTACAATTATTTATGATAAAAGAAATTACGAAGTTTTAAACCCGCATTTAAACAATATAATAGTTTATAGGCTATAATTGTCATAAGGCTAACAGTTAAGAAAAGTGAGAGAGGAGACAAATTAAATAATATAATTAGAAAAAAAATTAAAGCTAGAAAGGCAATAATGAGAATACAGTAAAAAATTATTGAAAATCGTTTCATTCTTTTTCAAAATAT
Source organism: Anastrepha fraterculus (assembly GCA_037575425.1). NCBI lineage: Eukaryota > Metazoa > Arthropoda > Insecta > Diptera > Tephritidae > Anastrepha > Anastrepha fraterculus. The sequence goes on along the minus strand of JAYXIM010024491.1, from coordinate 57,470 downwards.
TCTCCTTGGAAGTCAGTACACTCCTGCACTTGACCAATTTTCGAGTCACTTTTGCTAGTCAGAAGCGGATAGCTCCAAAAAAGCTACTCAAAGGCTTCAACACATTCATCTGATGTGGAAAAATGTTGACCTCGCATTATATTTGTAATGTTCGGGAACAAATGATTAGGTGCTAAAACAGGGTTGTAAAGCGGATGACCCATTAATTCGATCTTTTGAGTATTCAAAATCTCGCATTTGTGAGTCGGCCTGCATTGCCATGGTGAAGATTGATTCGTCTTCGGCAGTTGGGTTAACTTAATTCTCCGAAAACTTTTGGCAAAGAAACGGTTGCGTACCACTCAAAATTAAGTGTTTGAAGTTGCTTTAGTTGTGCAGTTGTGAAATGACTAGATTTTTCTAAAAACCAGCCGACCATTTGCTTTGAGCGGCTGCTTCCGCTAACAACTTTTGTGAAAAGTGAAAATCGTTATATGTAAGTTTATGCTAAAAAATACCAAACTTTTCGATAAAAAACACCCAATAACAGCTTTTCATACATAATGTTGTAAGGTCAAAAATACAAAAGGCACTCCTCGTAGATCAGTAACTGCTCTTTTGGGGCATCTAACCGATTTATGTAGTACTTTTATTGGATGTTGGCAAAAAATTCGAAGTCTGATACTCGTAGTGCTAGCAAAGAACAATCGAACCCTGAGAGTATTTTATATATATATATAATATATAATTGGCGCGTACACCCTTTTTAGGTGTTTGGCCGAGCTCCTCCTCCTATTTGTAGTGTGCGTCTTGATGTTGTTCCACAAATCGAGGGACCTACAGTTTTAAGCCGACTCCGAACGGCAGATATTTTTTATGAGGAGCTTTTTCATGGCAGAAATACACTCGAATGATTGCCATTGCCTGCCGAGGGGCGACCGCTATTAGAAAAATGTTTTTCTTAATTTTGGTGTTTCACCGAGATTCGCACCGACGTTCTCTCTGTGAAGTCCGAATGGTAGTCACGCACCAACCCATTCGGCTACGGCTGCCGCATCGAGAGCTTTTTATAGCAGTTTATATTCTAAGCATTTTATATTCCGTGATGGTGAAGTGATAAATACAGAATGATTTCACAGTTAATTCTTATAAAAAGGTAGCCTGATTGGCAATATCTAAACCTGATATTTGAAAAGGAACAGAACTTTGCCCACAATCAGGTAGTCAGAAAATTTTTCGGGTAAATTGAAATTTGGCTCATCTTAATTTTTAAATAAATGAACCTTGCAGTATTATTTAAGGCAAAATTTAATTTCCATCTAGTTTCGTAACATAAATTTCCATATACCGATTCAAAGGAAGCAATATGAGAGGCGATTAGACTTTTTACTAATTTAGGTTTTGCATCGATCAGTGGGCAATGTGTTCTTATAAAGGGGGTTAATTTTCAAGGGCCGGTGTTGATTTTGAATAAAATACAATTCTTTTAGGAAATTATTGCCATTTCTCTTTATTATGATAATATTGATATAGCGCAATTACGTAGAATAAACTATCGGCCAAAGGGCCGCCGTGGCTTCGGCAGCATACCTCCATCCGATGGTCCAAATTTTCGATGACGCTGAGGCATAATTTAGGTTATATGCCGTCAATGCGCCGAATTATCTCATCCATTAGCTCTTGAATTGTTGCGGGCTTATCGATGTACACCTTTTCTTTCAAATATCCCCAAAGAAAGAAGGCCAACGGTGTCAAATCACATGATCTTGGCGGCCCATTGACATCGCCGCGACGTGAGATTATTCGGCCATCCAATTTTTCACGCAAAAGAGCCATTGTTTCATTAGCTGTGTGACAAGGGGCACCGTCCTGTTGAAACCACATATCGTCCACATCCATATCTTCCAATTTGGGCCATAAAAAGTTCGATATCATCTCACGACAGCGAACAATATTCACAGTAACTGCCTGACCGGCCTCATTTCGGAAAAAATACGGCCCAATGATGCCGCCGGCCCATAAACTGCACCAAACAAATTCGGCCATCACTCTTGGATTATCATTCGCCCAAATGTGGCAATTCTGCCTATTGACGAGTCCACTGAGGTGAAAATGTGCCTCATCACTAAAGATGATTTTCTTGACGAAGTGCGCGATATGCATTTTGATTTGAACGCCCGTTTTCATAATAAGCCTGAATAACTTTAACGCGTTGATCGATTGTGTATCTTTCCATGATTTAAATTGAATACGTCTGAAATTGAAAAATGTCAAATAAAATGCAGAAAAAAGCTTGACGTTTAGGTGTGATTCACATGCAACATCGGCCCTTAAAATTTAACCATCCTTTACTTCCTGAAGGGCCACGTGGCACGAAAGCGTACTACAGGTATTTTTCCTTTTATTCCTAACAGAGATGGAATGTTGCTGTTTACGTTTTAAAAACATCCTCTCCTAAGATTTATAATTTAGAATTTGCTTCGTTGCGTAATATTTGACACTTGTGAACTAGACAGCTGCAGTATGCAAACAGATGAGCAAAAAAAAATCAAAATAAAGATTTTCATTAGTATATATTTGGATTTATTGTGATTTATTGTTAAGAAAATTATATTTACAACTTTAAATTAGTTACCGACACGTGCGCGATCCAAAAAGAGAAGAACATTGAAATTGAAAATGAAATGACAGCTCATGCCAGTAGCACGGCGTTACCATAGCAAAATTAATATAAATTCAACATATGAAATCTTAAGGCTAGTGTAGAATACAATTAGTTTGTGGGTACGCCACATATATTATTATTATTATTCTTTTATTTAGTAAAAAAAGTTCTTCAGAAACCAAATTGGATGATTATTTTTCCACCGTCTTCTAGAAAATTTTGAGAATTCAGAAAAGACATACCTGCACTGTACTTTTTGAAGCTTATATGAGTTAGTAGTTAGTTTTCCATTAACTTAACAGATATTGACTTGAACCCAAAGTAATGTTGCAATTTCAAAAGTATAAGATCGTAGCTGACAGCTTCAAAACTCTTTTCTATCGGTCCAGGAGTACTTACATAGATGGTAAATAATTTTCTATCTAAGGCGGACCGAATTCCATTTATTACTTTCATCAATGCTGGGGAAAAGGAAAAATAATTGCATATTCAATTTCACACGAGTTACTCTACCCTGCGTAACTTTTTAATATCCCCTCGTAGTATAAAAGTGTTGGTTTAAAATTACATTTAGCACAGTTACTCATTTTCAAAGCCATAAGAAATCAGCTATTTTTGGGCGTGTAATTAATTGTAATTACTTACTAAGGCACTTTGAAGCAATAACGGTTGAAATTTATGTACGTATATATGAATCTGCATACACCTGTGTGCACAATAACAGCATCATAGCATATTGGCACATTTTGACTGTTTATATATTTTTTTATATTTTTTTTATTTTTGAATTAATAGTTTTTATATACGATTTACATTTTTTTATATTTTTTATGTAAATATAGTTCTTACTACAACAAAAACCATATAATTTAAAGCTTCACATTTTGCACCAAATTTAATAAAATTCAATAGCTTTTCATCAAATCCTCACAGGGCACTGTCTGCGGGGTATACATGCCGTGAGACTCGGAATCGCTTCGGGTCCTTTTTGCATCAGCTGTATGGAGAATGAGGTGGAATCATCTCAGCACCTGCTCCTCAGCTGCCCAGCTCTCGCGGGACTAAGATTCAAGCATCTTGTTTATCACTTCTTTTCTGCGCCTGCTGATATAGCAGGTCTTGTGAACAAAAATCTGATGAACTTCCTCAGCAGCATAAAGAGATTAACACAACCGCAGACTAGTCACCGTTCGTAGTCCACAAACACTCAACCCTCCCCATCCCTTTAACTTTCATCCTTTTTTCCTTCCTCTCTTTTTCTCCTCTTGCAATGGTATCACAAAGGATGAACCAAACTCCTTTCGTCCAAGTGGGCCCACTCTCTGGGCAACCATCACTACCTAACTTAACCTAATATTGCGCCAATTTAAAGTGACTCAAAATTTGCATCGACTTTTGATATATGTATATATATATATATTTTTTTTTTTTTTCGGAAGAGTTGCGCCTTTTCGTCCATATAACGAACGGTTTGACTGTTCATTAAATTTTTATATTTTGTTTTAAATAATTTCTTTTTTATTTATAAAAATTTAGTTCTTATAACAAATAAAACCCTATAACTTGAAGTTTCATATTTCGCATAAAATTTAAAAAAATTCAATACTATTTATAAAAATTTCAAACCTAATAGTCAAAATTTTTAGAATAATAATAAGCAGTTTTGTAGCCAATTAAATTATTTTCTAGCATTGCGTCAGTTTAAATTGACTCAAAATTTGCGTTGACTTTTCATAGTTTTTTTTTGACGGTGTTATGAATTCTCCCCCATGTGAAGAACTCTTTGATATTTATTTAATTCTTATAATATTTTCTTTTTACTTATTTTTTTATAGCTTTTTTCCTAAAAATAAAAAATGTATTTCATACTAAATGGTGGTTAAGTTTTAAGGGCCGATGCTGAACGTGAACCACACTTAAACGTCAAGTTTCTTTCTATATTTCATTTAACGTTTTTCAATTTCAGACTAATTAAATTTGAACCATGGGAAGATACATAATCGAGCAACGCGTTAAAGTTATTCAGGCTTACTATGAAAACGGGCTTTTCCGAAAAACCAATGCACCCACAAAGAGTGACTGTTTGTTTGGTGCGGTTTATGGGCCGGCAGCATCATTGGGCCGTATTTTTTCCAAAATGAGGCCGGTCAGGCAGTTACTGTGAATAGTGTTCGCTATCGTGAGATGATAACGAACTTCTTATGGCCCGAATTGGAAGATATGGATGTGGACGATATGTGGTTTCAACAGGGCACACAGCTAACGGAACAATGGCTCTTTTGCGCGAAATATTTGATGGCCGAATAATCTCACGTCGCGGCGATGTCAATTGGCCGCCAAGGTCATGTGATTTGACACCGTTGGACTTCTTTCTTTGGGGTTATTTGAAAGAAAAGGTGTACGTCGATAAGCAGCAGCAATTCAAGAGCTAAAGGATGAGATAATTCAGCACATTAACGGCATAGAACCTCAATTATGCCTCAGCGTCATCGAAAATTTGGAACATGGGATGGAGGCGGCCATTTGGCCGATAGTTTATTCCATACGTAATTGCGCCATACCAATATTATCACAATAAAGAGAAATGACAATAATTTGTTAAAGAAATTTTATTTTATTCAAAATCAACACCGGCCCTTAAAACTTAACCACCTTTTATAACAAAAACCATATAACTTAAAATTTTAAACTTAGTGCAATATTTAAAAAAATTCAACAAATATTCCTCAATTTTTTTTTTATATAGACAAAACGAAATTTTTTATGATTTTTGTTTTATATGGAGAAAACAAAAAATTTTACAGCAAACAAATTTTTAAAAGTCAAAGCGATTTTGGAGCCAACAAATTTCTTAAATTTTTAAGCATTTTTCTTTATTTATTTTAAAAATGTAGTTCATATATATATATATATATATATAATTGGCGCGTACACCCTTTGTGGGTGTTTGACCGAGCTGCTCCTCCTATTTGTGGTATGCGTCTTGATGTTGTTCCACAAATGGAGTTCATGCCATAACGAAAACCATATAACTCAAAATTTGAAATTAGTACAATATTTAACGAAATTCAAAAAACATGAACAACTTGTTTTATACATATGGAGGAAATGAAATTTAGTACACTTTTTTTTTTAAGTTCACGGCAAAAAAATTCTTAAAAATCAAAGCGATTTCAACCACTGCAAATTTGCATCAACTGCGAACTGCGAAACTGCATAACCAGAATTTCTCTCAAAATTTCGATTACAAAATTTGAAATTTTTATAAAAATGTCCAGATTTGTTTTAAGTTTAGCGCAAATTTTGAAACTTTAAGTTTTTTTTTGTAAACAAATATAAAAAAAAAAATTATAAAAACGAAATAAAAATAGCACACTGCAATTTTTTTGAGCACAGGTGTACATACCTGCATAGGAAATGCTTCACAGGCAGTAAAATAATTAAATTATGTGATTCAAAAGTTGATGATATCACAAAAAGGCGCTTGTCAATTGAATACTTATGTTTATGCATTTGCAAGTGCTTAACTGTGAGTGTGTGCGTATACATAAAAAATATTATTTTGAAATTTGATGAACTCTTCAGTGCTTTCTTTATTACTTAAGCCATCAAACCAATTGCCCAAAAGAGCAATGAATGTCACAGAGATACATATCTACACACGCATACACACATAAACTACACTTTTTAAAATCTCATTACTACTCACACACACATTTGTAAACAATGCATACCAACTAACTGGTAAAAAATTGAATAAATGAATGGAAAAAAAGCAAAATTGCATAATTAAAAATTGAATGGCATGGGAGGTATTCGGCTGACGCAAATGCCATGACCCACGATGACGCTATCTTTGTTGTTTTTTTCTGTTACTTACTAGGCACTTACAGCGGTATGCACAAAATCAAGCATGTAGATATGTAGGCAAGTATGCGCTCATGTCTGGCTGTGTGGCGCTGGTGGCTCAGTACAATGACATTTGCGCGACAGATGCGCCAAAGTTGGCGAATGCTTACACAAAAGGCACAAAAACGTAGTTGAGTAGTAACAATGTCAACAACAATAGTAACAACAACAGTGGCAATAACTGCAACAATAACAGCAACAACAAGAACTCTTAACTATGCATTGTTAATGATAATCAAAGACAGGGCAACCGCGCCAAAAAACAGAAAGATATCTACTTCTCTGCTTCAAGCGGATGAATTGATGTTTGGTAGTAGATAAATAAGTACAAATTTATATACCTACAGAGATATTAAGTATGAAAGCAGGTGTTAGGGGTGTAAATTTTTTCGAGTTTTATAATCCCGGGATTTTCGGGATTTGGTCAGAAACTCAGTTATGCATTATTTTGCAATACTTCAGTCGAAAAAAATGTATTCATGTTGTTTGCGACTTGAATCACATAGACTTAAAATTGAAAAATCTGTACGTCTTCTTAATACCTGCAGTGTCTAATCACAGGTTACTAATCACAGACTTCCCTTTTCCTTTTAAGGGCAATATTGCTATTCTTTTGTATAGCTATTCATTTGCATAGCTGCAATCCAGGCACTGGATTCGGCCACAACAAAATGCTGCGGAAGCGCTAATTGGATTTTGGATGAATCACCACTTTAACAACCAACCAACTGTTTGACATGTAAGGTCTCCTGTCACATAATAGTCCGGGAGCCATGGGTCGATTTTAGACTGCGTTTTTATACCGTTAAATTCTTGACTATACTTGTGATTTAGCTTTCATGAATAACGAAAGTGAACGTCAGCTGGCGCACCCGCGGTGGGTGTGATTGTGGGAGGGTACGAAACGTGTCGAAAAAAAATGTCTACCAACTCATTTTATACCGGCTGAAATTTTTTTCATGTATTGTTAACATTAAGTAGAATAAAAAAATAAAGTCAGCTGCGCGGTAGAGGGGGGAAAACACGTCAGCTGAACAGGTGAAGTTGTAAAAAAAATTTAAAAGTAAAACTACTTTATGCCGATTGAAATTTTTTTACATAATTTTGGACACACATGAAAATATAATAATGATGGCCAGCTGCGTTTATAGCGGTGGGAAGAGCGTCAGCCTACTGGCCAAGCTGAGGTTTGGTTTCGTCATGCATTAGATGGCGTCTACCTTCAGTATTAAAATCAGTCGGCATGAAATGATGAGGTCAAAATGATCCCTGGCTCCCGGACTATAATAAATATATATAAATGAGTTTTAAATAAAGGGTGTTTTTTAAGAGCTTGAGAAATCAAAATGATAAAACAAAACAGAAATATTCTTGGAGTACATTTTTTTAATAAAATCTGGTAGATAATTTCATGGATAATTTTCATTTTGTCCGGCGCGGCTACTATTTAGTTACACGGTCCACTCGCTCCGTCCAATTTTTGACTAATTTTTTCTATAAATCTGAATAATTGACCCAATCAGCAAAAATTCACGCAAACAGTGGACAAACGGTAGTCAAAGGGCAAAACCCAACAAATTTAGAACAAAGACGAATCGATATTTCGGCGTCATCTTCAATACTTCACACAGATTTTTTGTTTTTTTTTTTTTCAAAGCGAATTTCCACAATTTTGAAACAGTGTTCTGGCGGTAAACTATGATGAATTGCCAAACTTTACTAAACAGAAATGTCAACACAGTGAACGCGTGACCATCTAAATAGGACCACATCATTTTGGAGGACCGTCCTTTTTGTAGACGAACCTGATGGAAGACCTTTTATAAGCACAAGGAGCTCAAGCCCCGAAATTTCCGAGCTAATATAATAAAATACGGCGGTGGCAACGCTATCGAAGTAATTGAAGTAACAAATAGATTTATTTAAAACTTTTGCAGGAAAATTTGTTTCAAAGCGCTAGAGAACTGCCAATTGAAGATGACTTTCCCTTTTATCTAGTTAATGACCCTAAGCAAAAGCCACAAATACTACAAACATGATTAATTTAAAAAAAGTCCCCTCATTGTTTAAGCTGCTGCGCAATCACATGATTTGAACGTCATCGACATGGTGAGTTTAGAAGACAATGACATCCATAACAAATCTGATCTTAAAAAGGCGATATTTGAAGAGTGGAACCAAATATGTACAGAATACACAAACCCTTTGATAATAATGGCACTAAGTACTAAATACCTTAAAATTAGAAATCAATAGCTGCTCTTTTTTAACTGTATCATTTAAGCTGCTGCTGAAAAAGTGAAATGCACTTTGTGATTGAAAAAACTTCATATATTTTTTTAATCTTTCAAAATCTAAACAGAGTAAGCGGAAAGCAGTTATCTTTAATACACGTTAAGTTAGGTAAGGTTAGCCCGGTTGGCAACAAGCCACGCATAGATCTTTTGGTCCCTAGCGATACCAGATGGAGACCGATCTCTATGAATACCGAAAGTAGACATCATGTCAGCGCTTTTGGCGAATCTAAGCAGCGCTGGGAGATCCGTTTTTGAGACGTCCTCCAGACCCTCAAACCCACGCGTTTTTGATAATGCCGGACAAACGCACAGAAGGTGTTCTAAAGTTTCCTCAACATCCTCTCTGCATTTCCTGCATTTGCCTGTGTTAGCAATCCCTATCTTGTACGCATGTGCAGCCAATAGATTGTGGCCTGTTAGCATACCTGTGATAGTTCTACAGTCCTTTCGCGATAGCGTAAGTACGAATTGAATCAGTTTTTTGTCGTTAGTTCTACACATTACTTTGCTGTTTTGTATGTGGTTAGATTAGTCCACCTACATATCTGCCACTCGCCTTTTCATGTAGTCGTGCATTTCATTGTATTTGGTATTCAGCGGTTTTGGTATGTCGTTCTCTTGTTCAAAAGGTAGTCTAACAGCACTTTTTGCTATCTGATCTACTATTTCGTTCGCCATAATGCCTTTGTGACCAGGCACCCAATAGATATGCAGCCTACTGTTTGCGGCTAGCCTTTCTATGGCCTGCCTGTTCTGTCGAACATTTTTGGACTTAATACAGTATGAGCTTATTGCTTTTATTGCTGCTTGACTGTCCACGTATATATTATTTGGTGAGTTCTTTCCCCACAGCAAAAACTTCCGTTTGGAAAATATTGATGTGGTCTGGCAGCTTGATAGGCTGCCTTATCCCTAGTTTAGAGCAGTAAATACCCGATCCACTCCATCTACTTCCGTATAGATGTGAAAAGTTCTATGGCCAGGCCTTATGCCTTTGTGCCATCCCTCCTCTTTAATTGTAGTGCGAAACCTGCTCTCCCAACTAAACTACGGAGTCATGTAGTCTGCCTGACCTGAGCTCCACTTTCCTATTGAGTTTAATACACATTAATTTGCTTAAAATAAAAATAAAAAAATCGAGTAAGTTAGTGCAACTTTTTCATTATAGACTGCATGGGCTTTTTATACCGGACGGCGGAAATTTATAATTTTTGCAAATCGTTTTCCCATCATAATTGACACTCGTGAACCAGACAGCTGCAGTATGCGAACAGACAAAATAATTTTTCCTATTTAGTAAAAAAGTTATGCACAAAAAATTTGGATGATTAATTTTGTGTCTCCTTGTATTAAAAATTTAACAAAAACAAACAAAACTTAGCCTTCGGTAGACACACTGGGATGTGAGCCACCCCAGAAAATGGCTGATGGGTTGTAATTTTTTTATTTCTAATATCTGGAAAAGTACCGTTAGTTGTGTTTTAGCAACGCCGATTTTACTCTTCGAATTCATGCAGTAATTTCTCAGTAGTTGGTGGGTACCGAATTTATGCAAATCTAAAAAAGTGATTGCGCAAAATTTACCCCATTGTTTAGTTCGCGTACCTTTTTTGCATATACCGTCAACGTCAAAAGCAAGTGTACACCATATACTGACAAGTCTAGGACACTATCATCATCATAATCGAAATCAAATATTTCATCATCCAAATCGGATAAAAAATTTTCCCCCTCGCTTTCTTTTGTGGGCCGGCTCTTAGATCATATTGCCATTATTACTCTTAAAGAAAATCTCTTCCTATAGAAATGGAATTAAAAGAATTCAAAATGGTACCTTTGACAAAACTAAGCAAGCTTCAAAGGAAATTGAACACCACACAGTGAGAGGTAGTGACTATTTCTTTATTTTTTTTTTTTTAATTAATTAATTTTATACAAAAATATAGTTTATACTTCTACAAAAACCATATAATGCAACTAACTAATTAACTAAGAATTCACTAACTAATTTTTATGAATTTGTTCAAATATTATTTTTACTTTATTTTTAGTTTACATATAAAGTTTTCTGAAGTCCAATATAATTTTTTTCTTTAGAACACAAAGCCTATTTCTGATAAAAATTGTATTTTTGTGAATAAAATACAGGCATGTATTCTGTATACCTTCGACTAAATTAATCTAAAAAATTAATTTTAAATTTATTTCATATAAAAACCTACAAAAATATGTAAATATTTCAAAACCTTAACTCTGTTTGTGGAAAAAAGTTTATTAGTCGTGTGTCGTTTACGTAAAGAAAATTGGTGTCTACAGAAGGTTTAAGGCAGTTTTGCTTTTTTTGTTTTTAAATCCATTTCATGTGCTACATAATAAATTGGGATTAATAGTATATGCATGCATACTTAGCAGGGATATGAGTCCCGCAATCAGAAGATTTTGGTCAATATTAAGTCTCTAAATTTTCGCGACTTGGTAATTACCGGAATCCCGTGATACCGGGATTGACATCTCTAGTATCCATGCATTAGTAGTATATGGTTTTTGTGGCTCTTATATCGTAACAAGAAAATCCCGTTTTGTAAACTTATTTTTAAATTTTTTCCATAAAAACAGACTTGTGTAATATCTATGTATGAACCGCTTTGCCGCTGAGGCAGTGAAATTTCATTGTCAACGACAATGTGTGCAAGTACCATAAAGAGTAAATGCGTAAAAGCTCAATGCGTAATGACTCAGATACTTAGGAAAAGTACGTCATATTGGGTGCTTTAAAAAGCTCGAAAAAATTACAAACATTTTTGTGAAAGAATTCATATTTTAAATGCAAATATTCATGCCAATTGCATGAACACGATATATACAGGGTGAACGAAATAACTTTTTTGTGTTAAATTAGTTTTTATTGATTTCAAAGACAAAATTGTTAAAAAATGATTACAATTATAACTTAGGTATATTCACTTTAGCTCGATATGACCACCTTTTGCCTTGACTATAGCATTCAAATTGTCAAAAAATGAATTGCATACTGCACGAATGTGATCTTGAGGTAATTCGGCCCATTCTCCTATAATCGCTTTTTTCGGTCACTGCGGCCCAAACCATTACTTGCGTTGGGAAATTGCTTCGAGTGGCCATACGTCGGCTCAAATTCTCGTATGAGCGTTCGGTCAAGTAAACTCGATCGTTTTGAGTGTTTATAAACGGCTCAATTCGGAAATTTTTTTCAATAGAAATTTCAATAGAAAACACAATATTAGGAAATTCGCCACGTTCGTGCAAGCGCAACAACTCCTTTGCTCTTTCGCACCGAACGTTTTTTTGCTGTGGTGAAAGATAGTGTGCTTCTTAGGACTTGTAAGCCTTGAGCTTGAGCTCATTTTTCAATATGCGTCGAATGTTGTCTTGCGATATTTTCAGTTCTTTTGCTATTTTTCTTCCACTTCGACGTGGATTTCGTCCAAGTCGAGCCTTTACTTCCCGAACCATTTCTGGCATTGTTGCGGTTTTTTTTGGTCCACCTCCATAGCGTTTTGCAATGCTACCTGTATTATTGCAACGTTTCATAGTGCGTTACACAAACATTTTATTCACTTTGAGGTGACTGAGATCACAAACAATGGCTGGTTGTGATTTTCCTGCCAAATATAACGCAATAACACTATTACGTTTGAATTCCATCACAGAAAAAAATTCAACAAATCTGAGATGCAAATGCTTTTGCTGGCTTATAAACAATATATTGAACTGTCATTAGAACAATTTTGACGTTGATGTCATGAGTTGTTTTACAGATGCAAGCAGTGTGACGTTGGTAACACTTCATATCGTTCACCCTGTACATGTGTATGCATGTAAAGGGCGATAAATTTAGAGGTATCGGATTTTAAAGTGAAATAAAGCAAGGAAAATTTAATATGATTGGGCAATCTTTATTATTTTTGTGTAGAACTACGCATGACATTTATTTTTTAAAGGTAATTCCTTTCAAATGTTGGCCGCAACTGGGCCGTAAGCACCTATTTTGAATGACTTTGGTCGGTGCCTAGTGAATAACTTTAGTAGTGTTGGCTTCCAACGCCTCAATCGAAGTATTTAGGCTTTACATGCCCCACAAATAAAAGTCCTATGGTGTGATATCACACGATGTTGGTGGCCAATCCATTGATCCGAGAGGAGAGATAAATTGCTCACCGAAAAGACGCAGTAGGCCCCTTGTTTCACGCGCTGCATTGCAAGTAGCGCCGTCTTGTTGGAACCAAATGTTATGGAGATCACGGGCTCCAATTTCAGGTATCAAACGGACATTTATCATGGCACCATAGTGTTCGCTATTCACTGTCTCGGCGCCAGTGTCGTCTTTGAAGGAATATGGGCCGCTGATTCCTCCAGCCCATACGCCGCACCAAACTGTTGTTTTCAGAGGATGTAATGGCTGTTCTTGAATGCCTCGAGTTGCTCTTCAGCCCAAGTACGGTGGGCTGAGGTGGCAATCAGCGAAATTGCATTCAGTAAAAACTTGCGCGTTACAATGTTAGTTTCGTTACTTAATAGCCCTAACTTGAGTTATAGTACCTATATAGCAAATGAAAAAAGAGGTGAAAGTGAATCACAAACTTTGTGCAAAATTTTATTTGTTCAGAATTATTTTTTATTAGTTTTCTGCGTTCAAGGCCTACAGCCCAACGCATTAGCTTATCACTCATCAAACTCACTAAAGTACAGTCCGAAATATGCCTTAACAACAAAGAAAAACAACACCAAGTAGATACCCATTCTTCATTTTATTTGAAGCTAAGTGATTGTCAATCAACCCCCAACTTCAACTATTTGGTATGAAGTTCAACAAGCCACTGATTTGCGCGCGTATTAACTCTCCTCTCTGCTATTTTCAATTTCAGCGTTGAAATGTTAACAAAACTGCCGTTACCAGCTGTCATCGGCGTATTTTTATTAACCGCAACAACAGCGGTAACATCAAACACAACAACAACCACCACAGTAAGAACAAGAACGGTATCAGTCGCGACTGGGAACAGCATCGTCAATGCAACAACAACAACTCTAGGAAAAATGGCGGAAGTAACAAGGAATGTAAATGGAAGTGCAAGTGGAAGTGGAAATGGAAATGGAAGCAAAAGTACAAGTGTAAAAGATGTCCCCATTGCGACGCTGGCACTTGAGCGATTTAACATAAAAGACGATGTTGAGTTAGATGATGTACGGCGCGACGAAACGACAACATCACTGCTGCCACTACAACCGCCGTTAAATATGACAAGCACCACAACAAGCACTTTCCTCACGCCAGCATCTAACAACAAAACAATAACAACAACAGCAAAACATAAACTGTCAATCTTGGCGACGCCACAGTCGCAGTCGCAGTCACGGGCGCTAGCTACTCAACCCACAACACAAAAGTCTATGGCACAGCCGGTTTCGGCCAAGTACTCATCGCAGATTCGTGCGTTAAAACAATCAAATGTCAAACCCGAGAATGCCAATGTTGCCAAAAGTGACAGCAACATATTGCAACATGACAGCACGAAAAAGGTAAGAACAAAAGTTGTTGCGGAGGTGAGAAGGTGGTTTTCGATGTTGGTTTGCTGTGAGGTTGTAAAAGGTTATATTTTGGTGTAGAGCATTTGCTTGCGTGTGTGTATGTGTTTGTTAATAAGTGGCTGTAATGGGTTTCTAAAGCAGAAAATAGTTACTAGCCAACTGAGGTTTATATTCGCAAAGAACAGGAGCGCATTTCTTCTGGTGAAAGCCAACCGTAATGCAACCGCTCGATCTTCAAAGCACTTTAGGTATATTTTTTTAAAGTGCTGAAAACAATTAACGACGACTTAGTGAATCATTTCGATCCTTACGCCGAGATTTCCCATTCCAGCACTTTTGATGTATCGGACTCGTATTTTACCACAAGGAAAGTGTGGATAGTACTCTCAATGGCTGACTAGTAATGGTATTTCTCTCACTTTTTATTGAACTGTTGACTTTTGCAGGTAATCAGTTTTAGAGCTCATAGGTTGAAAATCTCGTGCCTTCCTTGGCCCGTCGACAAAAAAAGAATGATCCGTAAGCCATCCAAACTGCGTCACTTGTATCCGTTGAGTAAGAGGAGGGATGAGGAATATGGATGGCGTGGAAATGACTCAACGTCCAAGTACCGAGAGCACTCAACGCCTAAATGACTCTGTTGAAACCCTATTAGATGATAAAATCTCCTGAGGCTGAGTTTAACGGGATCGTTCAGATAATTATATGCAAAGGCCCTTAAAACCCTATCAGATTACAAAATCTCCTGAGACTGAGTTTAACGGAATCGTACAGATAATTATGTGCAAATGCTCTCAGAATACTCCTCTCATACCTTATTACAGCAGGGCATCTCCACTGAATGAGTCTCAACTGTCGACTTAGTATTTCCTTCCACGCAGCTTCTATTTGTACAGTAATCGTTATAAGCAACAGTCGGATGTCAATAACTAAATGTCTGGTATGAGCAATAACGTGTATTTCAGTCTGAGCTTCGGTAACGAATTGGATGTTCTTTTAAGTCATATTTAGGTCACATAAGATTGATAATTTTGCAGCCTAACGCTGTACCATATCTATGACTCATCTCTTGACGAGAGTTGAAGTGAAAATCTCTATTTATCAATACCAATCCCAACACTCCTTTGTCTGAGATCTCTCGCTTGTCCATTCATAAGCTCTCGCGTTAGTCTACAGTTTAGTATTTTCGCACAAATTGTTTCACTGCGTAACATTGCTATTATCTACTTATAGTATCTAATATTCTTCGACGTCTAAGGTCTCATAAATAGTTTCTATACGGCCTTTGTTGATGTGTGTTTCCATGTTAAGGATACTCATTAAAATCCGGTAATTTCTCGATAGTCCTAACGAACTCATTTAGCACCGCGTCTAAGGATTTTCTTTTCTCAGGTGCAGGACCACCAAAAAATAAGCCCCAGAAAAAGGTATTAGGAACTGAGAAACAGAAAACTTAAGCAAATAAAACAACTCATCTTCCATGCAGTAAAATTACTAACTATTCACCGACCAGAGCGTCTCTTCTCGTTGACGCTTGTAACACCACGAATGAATAGTTCGAATTAACGCTTTACTATTGCATTCAGTACTAAATCGAATCTATAAGCAGGATATCTTTTTGCTGCTGCCTGTTCCGAACTTTGGAGATTTTCTTGGTAATACTGAATTAGCCTCAAGAGACTTTCATACATAAGCTGCTTAAGTTTTTTTCAATGGGGGCGCGGATTTCTTCAATCGAATCAAAATTTATTTGTTCACCAATAACTCAGTTTACTGTGTCTTCACAAAATATTCAGTAAGTCTGAAAGAAACAGAGTCAGCGGTGAAATTGAAGAAAACATTTAAAATTTCATAAACTACATCAACACCCAATCTGTTCTTTTCTTTGGATGGAAAAACAAATTGGTTGGCGTTTAACCACCAAACAAGATTGAAAAGCTTCAACAAGATGACCAGTGTCTTCTTACGTGTATTGAGCTGGTTTTTTATAACCCTAATATGAATGTAGCGTCGACGGGATTGAGTCTGCTTGGATGGTGTTCCAACCCTATCCTCGATCATCAAAATCATCAATATTCGTCTCCAAAGGCTCTTCTCCAAAAACACCCTTGGCGAACACTTTAGTCCCTTTTCCTTATAGGTAATCTATTTCTGCTTGGTTTTATGGAAAGTTAGATTAATAGAACTCTTGCAACTCTTGCAAAATAAGACCTTGATTTTGTGAAATTTCTGAATACTTCTTGTCTCCATAGTTGCTTACAAATTTTTTTAACTAAGCTGATCTTCAACTGCTTCTATGAATCCAATTAATATGCAGACCTGTGGAAAGGTCTCAATTTAGCAATTTTTAAGTTGACCTAGTAAAGAAGCAGCACAAGATCAATAGTATCTGACTCAAAGAAGTACAATAGGTTAAATAATATCTTATGTCATCCACAGGATCAGTCGAAAACGGTTAAGTTGTTACCAGCGCCTGTCATCGAGGTTGGCAATGACGACGAGCCCAAACGAACGTAAGATATACTTCAACTTATACTAACCCGTAATATTTTTGTACATGGAGTCTAAAACATACTTCTTTTTTTTTCCAAAGCGTGGACACCAGCGATGAAAGTCTACGGCAAGCAGCTAAGTCCACCGGCTACATACACTTCGATGTGAGCGAAGAAGATGGGAGCATTCGTGGAACTGCGACACCTGCGCGATCCACTCGCATGGAAACTGTGAACGAAGTGCTTTCAAACCTCTTTCCAAATGGTTTCACTGATATATTTCGCTTCAGCTATGCGTCGGAGCAACCAACTCCAGCAGCTGACATTCCTATACCAGATGCAGAAGAGAGGCCTAAACCAACTAGTGTCCCATCACCTGAGACGAAAATAACACCAGCACCCAGTAGCACAACTACCACAACGACTACCGAGAAACCACGTGAATCGCGCGGGAAAGCATTTTTCAGCTACGAGACAAGCATTTCCAAGGAGTATCGCCGCGAACTACGTCCAGGACATACAGAGATTGTGGTGGAGAAGCTTGAGCTGCTGCCGCGTGGCACTAGCACGGGTAGCGGGGAATTCAGTGATGGTAGTAATCTGATTACCAAAGATGAGCTGCTGCGGATCAATCGAGCGGCAGCAGATTCGCCGGTGCTACCCAGCTTGTTGATGAATCCCAGTGAGGGCAACTCAACTGTAACGGCCGCGAACCCGGCAGGCAAGCAAGCGCCCATAATTATATTGAACGACGACGATAGCGCCGATATGGAGGGTATTAGCGCAGAGGATAATCTCATTGCAGAGTCTCAGAATATTGGGCAGCGTGTTTATCAGCTTTTGCCAGTTGGTGATAAGCCATATAGCGACAAGTTTAATGTGCAAAAGCAACAATTACGACCAGAGTCGGAATTAAACCAGCGGCCAATTTTCGTGCCCGAAGAACAACAACCGGAAGAAGAACCTAGCGGTGGTAAGGCGGAGGCGCCGAAGGCAGCACTGTCGAACCAACAACTCGATACTTTTCAAGAGCATGCAGAACAAAGTTTCCGTCAATTGAACCTGGTACAGGAGGCACCATCACGGAAATTTTTGCGAAACTTTAATCCGGTTTTGTCCACGGGAGCAAGTACGTTGACGCCGAAGGGAGTGTTCCACTATGAAGCGAATGCGTTGCAGCCGAATTACTATGTGCAGGCAGGAAAAAGTGGGGAGCTGGCAACTAAGCAGGGTTCAGAGAGCGGCAGAGGGGCTGGAAAAGTTCAAAGTGCGGCTCCAGCTGAGCAGCAATACGACAAAGATGCGGCCCAACTACGTTATTTCAAAGAGCAACAATATTTACAGCAACAACAGCAATTACTGCAACAACAACAACAATTGCTTCTACAACAACAACAGCAAGAGCAGCAACGTCAACAACATGAAATGCTGGTACAACAACAGCAGCAACTACAGCGGCAGGAGAAGCATCAGCAGCAACAGCAGTACCACCAACAACAGCAACAACGGCAAGAGGAAGATGGAAGAGGGCAACAGCTTTTCCAACCAGCCTCACAGAAACCTCAACAACAGCAACAGCAGCAGCAACAACTGCAACAATTTCACAAAGAGCTGAAAAGCCAGCAACAATATGCTTCTCACCACCAACAACCACCCCTACAACAACAATATGCAATTTTCCAGCAGCATCCGCCACCCCATGAGTACAAGCAGACGCAACAGGGCCAACAACAAAACCAATACATACTGCAGCAACAGCAACACAAAAAGGAAGAAGAAGAGAAGGCACGCAAGCAGCAGCAAGAACAACAAAAACAGCGAGAAGAACAATTTAGAAAGCAGCTACAGCAAGCACAACATGAAAAACAACAGCAACAACAACTTCAAGCATTGCAACACCAACAAGCACAACATGAAAAACAACAGCAACAACAACAACAACCATTGCAACTGCAGCAGAGCACACAATCTCAGCAACAACAACACACCAACCAACCATCACCGCTTAAACCTGTTTCCAAGCTTCATACAAAAATCCTAAGCGACTCAGAACCGGCATCCGCTTCGTTGGACCATCAAACTTACCAACATCCCTTGGAGTCAGCAATCACATACAGCGAGCCAGCAACGCCCACACCCCACAGTGTGGTCTTTGTAACCTTAAACACGCCGTCTTCACAAGCGTCACGGGCACACAGCACCCGTCCCGCTTTTGCACAGAAATCCCCTTATGAGTACGTCTCCGAAGCGGCAGGCGCGACGAGCCAACATGCACCATCGGCGCCACCAACGCCAGCAGCCATAGTGAAACGACCACAAGGCGGCTACACCTTTGTTGAAGTACAAAAGTCGGTGAATATCCACAACAAGTTGATCACAGAGAAAGATGGCAAGTTGGTGGAAGAGCACGAGACATTTTATCCCCAACAACAATATGCCATTTACCAACAGCAAGCCGCAAAAGCGCAACCGCCTGCACCGCCCTCATCGGCGCAAACACCACCACCATCGCCACAACACCAGTCACCAGGGCAAGCACCCAAGCCAGCGACCGCACCTGAGTCACCTTACGTTGAGGTCCCTTACACGCACTATCCCTTGCAATATACACAGCAGCTGTCTTTGCTGGAAGAAGGGGTTCATCCAAATGATTATTACTTTGTGCCCAGAGAGTACGCGTCGCTCTCTGCTAATCCCATCAACGTGCAACACATCGATGAGCCTGAAGAGCAAGAGGAAGCATCCTCCTACACCCACATTGAGCAAGCATTACCGTTGCATGATCAGGTAGTACCGCAACCACATGCCCAAGCACAAGTCGGCCAAGAGCAGGCACATCCACAGCAATATGTACAGTATACACAACATTACGCCCAACAGCCCGTAGAGCATCATGCTCCGCACCATATAACCGAACATCAACCGATTCAACAGCCGCCACAACAAGCGCATGCAGAGCATCACCACCAGCCTGTTGCAGAGAAAGAAATTGTAGAGAAGGTGGTTGAACATCAAGTTGAGAAGATCGTTGAGCGTCCAGTGCATATACCCTACCCGGTGCACGTACAGCAATTCATCGATCGTCCCTATCCCGTGCAAGAAATAGTCGAGACGCACATACCCGTTCCCTACCCAGTACCGGAGCCAGTGCCAGTGCCTGTGCACGTCGACCGCTACATCGAGCGTCCCTACCCAGTGGAAAAGATCGTCGAGAAACGTGTGCCTTACCCCGTGGAGAAAGTTGTAGAAAAAATTGTGGAAAAAGAAATACCCGTCGAAGTAGAAAAGGTAGTTGAGAAGGTGGTTGATCGCCCTGTGCCTATACCCATACGTGTACCCGTCGCAGTACCAGTGCCTTATGCACAACAATCGTTGCCCGACTACAATGAAAATGCAGACATTTTCGATCCCTCATTCTACTCGCATCCCAATGCACTCGGTTGGCCTGAACCAACGGATGCTATTGATTTCAGTGGTCGCAGTCCAGTGGGTCAGCAAATACCACCGAAAGTGTTGCAGAACTACTATACACGCATGCTAAAGAAATTGTTGCCACAAGTGCAGGCACAGCGAGGTACGGCGCCAACAACAACAACCACTACCACAGTATACACACATACCCAAGCGCGTCCTAAGACACCATCAACTGGTACGACTAAGCCTTTCAAATCTACCAAATCGCAAAAGTCAGTGGCAGCAAGTGGCACAACGCCGAAGCAACACTCCTTCAAGATCGGCGATATACGTTTCGACTTGAAGCCTCCGCCACCACCGCCCACCGGACCAGAATGGACGAAAGGTTCGCGCTATATTTACAATACTTTACCGCATGATCTTTCAGTAGCCGACACGTCTGACTCCGACCAACTGACGGATGCGTATTCGGTTCCATTTCCATCGCAAAACGAGCCGTATGACGAATTCCAACGCTGGCGTAATGGACACAGCTTGAAGCGTAGTCCACAATTCGGTAGAAATTTGCAAATGGAATATGGCTTCAAGCCGCCGCTGGTGCCCTCTGTGGAGATCAATGATCAGGGCATACCATTAAATGCAGACGCAAAGAAGGCGGATTAGTAGTTAAGTGTTGGCGAGTTGTTCGAGGAAAAGGTGCAAAAAAGTCGAAAGTTACAAATTATATTTACTTAAGCTGGCGTTTAATATTAACTATTTAAGTTTTATATAACAGTTTAGTGCGATAAACTTATTAATGTATTTAATTACTGTGCCAAAATACTTTTTTTTTATAAAAAATAATAATAACTAAAATTTCTTCAAGTTAAGAGGAGCCCCATGATAGGTGGGGTTCCGGAATTTGCTAGTTGCGAGCGTCTTCTGGGTTGTTTCTTTTTCTTTTATTTCAGAAAATAACAAAGTGAGCTGCTTAGCAAAGACTTCTAGACAGATTTCTAGGCCTCGGAGACAGACATACAGATTTAAGCTCCATTTACACGTAATGAAAAATTTAATGAAATGCAGACTCCATGAAAGTTGTGCTTAAAATAAAATTAATTTTACTTATGTATGAACCTGAAGCAACATAGAAATGGACTCCGTATTGGTTGGCCTTGTGAGCTATGAATCAGATGATGACAATTTCGCAGGTTGTTGAAATAATAGAAAATTGTTTAACGTATCAAAATGAGCTTAGAGGATGCATCCTCTGATGACATTTAAAAAAAGGTATCGGAATTCTAATCGAAAATCGAGTGCTTTACACTTTTAAGCCGAGGTATTGCGTGACTACAATGCGGTAGGATCCGTATTCCATACTCATTGCGGGTACGAAACTCCAAAATGATAGAAAAGATTTTTTGTTCTATATTGCAGTTACCCCTCGGCAGGCAATGGTAAGCCTCTGTGTTTATTTCTGCTATGAAAAGGCTCTTCACAGAAAGTAATTTGCCATTCAGAGCCGGCATAAAAAGAAGGATCTTCGATTTGACATACGCAACAAATTTAAATACGAGCTCGGCAACACCCAAAAACGAATGCCCGTGGCAATTTTATACAGATGTAGAATCTACAAACAAAGTGTGATCTGATTCTTGGTTCGAAATTCGTGTCAGCATATGAACAGGGTCCGGCACTCGAATTGAAACTAACTTCAGACAGCTCGCGCAACTGAAGCCCGGCAGCGGTCAATTTCTGAACATTATGTTTTCTGACAAGAACTTTGTTTCAAATTGAGCAATTCGTAAACTCCCAAAGCGACAGGGTGTTTTGACCAACCGTTCATAGAATTTGAGCTATCGATTGGCCACCAGGAGGCAACACCCACCACAGGTAATAGTTGGGGCCACTGTAACCGCAGATGAGGCTCTCCAATCGTTTTCATCGAACATGGCATCGAGGTAAATGCGAAATATTATCGGGAAAATATTCTGGAGGTTGCTTTGAAGCCGTGGACAAACAAACATTTCGGTGGCTGACCATGGATGAAGGTTCGAGTGAACCAAGCATAACTAAAAACCCACTTTCCTTCACTTCATAACGTCCACACAATGGCTCTCAAATTCACCAGACGCGAATCCGGTGGATTATTTTCTTAGAGCCATTTTGGACAGAGAGATCCGACTAAAAGATTCACCAGTCTCGAGGCGATGAAAATGACATTGTTCGCGAGCGGGTCAAAATACCTGCAAGTCACCTTGCGATTCGTTTCTGAACTATCTCAAGACCATAGTCATGTCTGAAGGTCTTCATATCTAGCAATTGATTCTTACTTTTGTATTATTTTGACCAATTTTTTACTTTGAATTGAATAAAAGTAATTTTCCAAAATAAATGTAAGGTCTTTTTGATTGGTTATACTTCGAGTGCCGGACCCTGTAAATAATTTTCGATACTCTTCTCGGCGAAAACACTTGTCAGTGGTCTTAACTTCATTTGGGATATCTTCGTAAATTATCTTTACCATTGCAATTCACAATAATTTCGTGAGTTTCCTTATAATTTAGTGGGGTGTGAGTTCCAACGAAATAGTGAGCTTACGCAGTTCTCAAGAAGATTTAATTTCTATTAAATTCCTTTAACCGTCCGTTGTGTGATGTGGCCTACGCAGGCCATTCCGAATTTTAGAGGGGTATATCTTTTTGTTTCGTTAAGTTTTCAAAAAACGGCGAAAATATACCATACAGGTCTGTTAGATGAATCTTCTGAAAATTTTATAACCATTTCCAGCGAAGTGATTATGAAAAAAACCATTTTACACAAAAACTTCATATGTTAGGGTAAATGGTCTGCACAGGCCACCACTGCAATTTTAGTATAGTCATGCACCGTCCTTGGTCTTCTGACTAATTAGAGTACAAGAAAGAGTGAATACGGTTCTCTTTCACTCAGAAGTTGAAACTTTAGTCGCTCTCACCGCGAGAACAGGCGCCAGATATATGCCGTTAGAATTGAATTTGGTTATATTTATTACAGGTGCACATTTTATTGTGTATGATTGTTTTTGCTTTTTGCAATCATTTTTGTTTGAGTAGAGAAAGTAAGTATTTATTAACAATTGAAATAGTGATCTGTATTATTATAGAAATGTCACTTTCAAACGAAGGAGATAGGGCTCTATTAGCTATTCACGAGGAAGTGTTGAGCAAATTTATTGCAGCGGAGGATGAGGCAGATGATCCGTTTGTCACAGACGACGATAATGATGAGGATTATGTTCCTGTTGATGACAAAGAGGTGTCTGATATTGAGAATGAGCTTGAGGTTGAAGAAGAATTGCCTGAAAACGAAGAAATTCATGAAGTTGAATGGGATGAAGTAATCGAACCAGAGCCTAGTGTCTCAAATCTTACCAGTGGATTGAATCGATCTAGGTGTAAAAGAGCAATGTTATGAGTGCAAGATTGACAATATGTTTTGGAAAAAGGAACCGCCAGCACCTAGAGCCCGCCATTGGAACCGATTTACCAGTACCAGCACCAGACCAGTGGGACCTGCTCATCGATTTCTGCCAAATCCAGTGTCTATTTTTCGTGACATAATGTCACCTGAAATAGTCGATATAATTGTTCGTCAGACGAATCGGAAAGCAGGAGATATGATCAAGGCCTGGAACGAGGCTAATCCAACATGTAAACCAAAAGAGTGGAAGCCCACAGACAAATGGAAATGTATGCTTGGTTTGGATTGCTATTATTTTCCGGTGTGTTCCACTGTAATAATATACAAGCAAAGGATCTATGGCATTCTCGGCATTTTCATATTTATAATGCAACAATGTCGTTAGATCGATTCAAAAGTTGCTTCGGTTTGTTCGTTTTGATGGAGCTAATACTCGTTCTGATCGTATGCTGTTGAGTAAATCTGCACCAATCGACGACATCTGGACTATGATGAATCACAATCTGCAAGAAGCATATACTCCAAATGCAGCAATAACAGTAGATGAGCAACTATTTCCGTACCGTGGGCGAACTAGGTTTACGCAGTATATTCCGTCTAAGCCGGCAAAGTACGGAATAAAAATTTGGTGGGTCTGCGATTCTTCAACAAACTACCCTCTCAAGGGACAGATTTACACAGGAAAACGACCAAATGAAGAACGAGAAATTAACCAAGGTGAAAGAGTGGTACTGGATTTGGTAGAGAGGTATCGTAATTCCGGCCGAACGGTGTATTGCGATAACTTTTTCACATCACTCGAATTGGCCAAGTCTCTTATGCAGAAGGGATTAGCTGTCGTAGGCACAGTGCGCCCAAATAGAAAATTTGTTCCTCTATGCTTTCCGCTGAACAAAAAGACAAGGCCATATAAAAAGTTTCGACCTCTATATCAGACTTTGTTTGCTTTCCTGGATAAAAATGTATCTATGTTATCATACGTTGCCAAAGTAGACAAATATGTGCTAGTATTGTCGACACAACATTACTCGCAAGCCACAGAAACTTCAAACAAATATAAACCTGCAGCTGTCTTAGACTACAATGAAAATAAGTCTGGGGTTGATACAATGGACAAAATGCTTTGGCTACAGTTGCAAACGCGCAACAAACCGGTGGCCATTGGCCATTTTTCTTAATATGCTTGACATTACTGGCTTGGCTTCTTTTATTATATACAAGCATTTGCGACCAAGCAAGAAGTCAGACCAACGAAGGGATTTTATATTAGAATTGGCTGAACAACTGGCAATCCCCCTTATGGAAACAGCAAATCCCAGGGTATATGGTAGACCAGGAATTAAAATAGCAATGCAAAAGTTCAATGTATTTTATGTAAGTATTTATAAAAACATCCGAATGCGTACTGAAATATATAATTAATTAAAATAATGTATCTCTCACAGGATCCACCATCAACTTCGACGGCGCCAGCACAAAAAAATGCATCAAAGCCCGTAAGCTCACAGTACCGGCCATTGTGCAAGCTATGTACCAAACTGGGAAAGGAATAAGTTTAAAAGAAAAACCCTATTTACTTGCCACATTTGCAAAGATGCAATGTGGTTAACTCACGGTTTAGAAACCAAAACCTGCACTTGCAGCATATGTCTAGCTGCAGTAACTACGTCAACTTCATAAGCAACTTTTAAAATTTAATATTTTTATTTATTTATTTATAAATTGAATTTTTCAAATAATTTTTAAAAAACAGTAAGAAGGATGAACCTTGATAAATAAATTTATTTTAACACTAATCAATCTGTTTTTTTATTAATCGGTATTACACTTAAATTGATTACAGACATAATTTTCATACCAGCCTATAAATAAAGCACGTGTTCTCATAGGTGGACTGGCCAGGCCATTTTAAACAACGAAAGAATATAAAACTTTCACACAACGGACGGTTAAGTTGCATATTCGGCTTCTGTCAACAGTTTTGCACAAGGAGATACTTAACCAACTTTCCCTAGCGCCAACACACTCTACGGAAGGGACTAACTCATTCCATTTCCGCAGTCGATTTTGACGTGATAACGTCTTATAATTCGATTTAACAGGCTGCACGCACGAAAAAATGTGTCGTTACCTTGCTCATTAGTGTTACCTTGCGTTCGGCAACGTGTGACATCTGGCTCTGTCCTACTTGAGTGAGCATATATATGTATGTATATGTATGTATATGCGCATTTGTATATACATTCACATACTTGTATTTGCATATGCCTTCTTCCTGTGTGCATGGTAATGAACCAATTCTCTGTTGAGAATAAACGATGATAGGAAAATAGGAAATGAAAGGGAGTGTTTCAAGTGTAATGTGTCTTGAGGAAGTCAAATCGATGATGATGCCTCTAAGTGTTGTTGACTTATTAACGTCTGATGCACAATCGAAATTGAAGATATCTTTCATGAATTTGATAAATGTTTCGTCATTTTTCACGTTTGTGTAAATGTAACTTGACCTATTCCATTGCAATTCCATTTACCTCCTCCTCTATATCCATACAAAATATCTATGAAACAAATAAAATTAAAATTTTGTTTTGAAAATTGCAACCATTCCATCAATATTTTCTTATGACGTTGTCACGTTAAACTATCGTCAGTAAACTGACTTTACAGACAACCTCTTTTTTAGTTAGCGAAACTACCTGAATTTATGTCCGTCTGAGGACTGTTACTGCAGCAGAATTCTTTAAAAATTATGGTGACGGTTTCGTGCTATTACAAGGCGGACAACTGTTTTCACACCTTCTCTAAGTTACTTTGATAAAACCCTGTCTTCTTAACTCATCCACTCTACTCATAATTTATCATCTTGTATCACTTCTCTCTAAATAAAGTCAAAGTTGGCCCTTTCTTCAAATGAAACGGCATAGGAAATCTCGAGATCTTTTCGTCTAAGGTATATGTAAAATATGTTCAACAACTTTATGAAGAATACAGCGAAGATGTTTTCTTTGGAACCCTGTGCCTCTCTCGTATGTGGGTATAGGAAGTGTCGACCAGATTTATTCTAATAACTGAAGGTTGCAGATTTTTGATGGCATCTGTGCTATATGGTTATGTGTAGATAGAGATGTAAGCCGCCTAAGTGAAATGTTGATGTACTCGTGTAGCTTTTATTAATCTTACTTTTACTTGTGATGACTTTCCTATTGTATGCATTTCTAAGGAAGAACTTTCTAAAAACCAGTTCACGTGGGTTGAATATGTGTATGAAGGCGCCAAAGATCTGTTTTCTATTCCAAGCCACTAGCTTAGAGCTTCAACTTATATCAATCCACCGGAGCTGTTGGAAAGTAGACAGCATTTGAACCACATTCATATGCAGGAAGTCTAATACCTCCTCTACAAACTCTGACGTTCTGTATACATCCATCAGAGAGCAATTAATATCTTCTGTGGACGAGAAGCTTCCGTAGCTTGCAGAGACCCGCGTTACACTGGCACAGACACTTTCTGGATATTATAGCAGAGTAAACACATACCAATATAAAATGGGATCCGACATACTCAACATTTGTCCGGCATGTGAAAGTACCTAGCATTAGAATAACCATCTTTCCATATGCCCACATAAACCTACTCATGCTTTTTCCCTTTGATTTCACGCTCTAATGAGCCTATGGTTAGATGGTATCGACCACGATGACGGCTGATCTTATCCCTGTAAACAAGGGAGCTGTAACAACGACAATATTCGCTCACTATCAGCCAGCTTCCTAATTATTCGTTAGATGTTGTGATTACTGCTGAGATCTTCTATCCTAAGCAGACTTTTTACAGAAATCAGTTAACTTAAGAAAATTTTTTTTATAAATTATCAGCTGGTTATATTTGAAGACTTGATTTTGTAAGAAGCCCAGATATGTAGAAAAATCTAAATTCGGTTATATATATTAAAGGGATCAGCCGCTGAGCCAAATAAGATAAGCAGTAGCAGCAAAGCAGAAAAAGAAAGACAGAAATGGCAGAGTTTTTATCGCTATCCCTAAGCTGTAGCTGTAAAACTAAGTAGTACTCTGGTGTATGTGAAAACATGCCACATCAGCTGTATAGCATTAAGCAATAGCAGTTTTTTCTTTAATTAAATCTAAATTTGCGCGTTTGGATGCTCGCAATACTCGCTTGTATTCTTTGATACCGACATTTCAACCAACGTGTATGAGACCTCCGCTCCCCTACTAGTAAGTATTTAAACCAAATACCACGCATAATTGAAATTTTCTTGCAAAGGGTGATGTGAAATGCGGCGTGCTTTCAAACAGAGGTACAAAGAATTCATATGTGAAGGAAAGAAACGCGCAGCTTTCAAAAAATTGTGTATGTCAGGAACCGTACTACAGAGATTCCCCTAACTTTGACGTCAAAAGCGCAATTAATAGCATAAAATTAGGTGTGAATTCAGGCGTACTGGAGTACAAAATAAAAGGAATCGGTAGCATTTCTAATGAGCTAATTAGTGAAAATTGAGTTGAATATTCCATAGTGGGAAAGCTAGTGAGAAATTTCTAATTTTAAGAAAATAAAATAATATATATAGAAAAAATTATTAAAAAACGTGAAAAATAGGTGAATATGAGTACTCAAAAATATGCAAAGGGGACAGAAAAACAATAGATATGGTTGTAGGGTTAGAAATGTTCGTAAATAATAAATACAAGACTATGCGAAATAAATAATAAAAGAAAAACTAAAAATTGATAACGAAAATTAGAAATAAAATCTCAGTGGTGCCAAGGCCCCCCCCGAAAAGGGTTCAACAGCTTTATCGAAATAACCCTTCAGCACAAAGAAATGCATTCTGCGCAAAGAACTTGAAAAAGTACCTAAAATCCCACCACATTAGTTGTGTGTTCGCGCCTAAAAAGCGGCCAAAATGTTAATGATTTATGTGGCAGCTAATAAATTGTCGACACTTGCCTACATACAGAATGCATGCCCTTTCAATTCTAAAGAAGAATGCGTGTGCGAGTGCAAAAAAAGAGCGGCGGTTGCTCTTGCTTGTGAAAAATTGTACAACTGTTGAAAGGAAAGAAAAGTGTAGGAAAGGCAGCAGTTGTTGGAAACTTTTTGTTAGCTTAGTGGGCGGCGGTGGCATTTTTTTAAACAGCCAAAAAACATGTTTGCCTCCATGTTAGTTGACTTTTAGACGCACAGGCATGCTCATATTGGAATACAATTTCTAGGCATTTTATGATATAAAAAATTTCAAATATATATTTGTTAGATAGGAACATATGTGAAAAAATAGAAAAGTAGAAGGAAGTTTTACAAGCAAGAATCGCAGCGGTTGGCTTGGGCGGAACATGTGCGCCTAAGTACGAGTAAGAGGCGTAAGGCATTGCGTTAGACTAGACATGCAAAAAGTTTGCAAAGACTATGGTTACAATTGTGAGCAATTGTACTACTAGAGAGGATGCGCGCGACACAATGTTTCGAAAACTGACGCTGGTTCACAAAAAATAACAGCATGATTGTTAAAGTTGATTAGCATGCGGAGCGACAAACCCAGAGGTCACTGTGCTCCCTGCCTCTGCGCTTATCGTTCCGCATAACGGAGTCAATATCAGTGCTCTTCCACCGGTAATAGTATCCAAAATAAGAGCGCTCAACTACAAAACTCCAATCGATTCTACTGCCATTACCCACTTTGATGAACTTCAAAAGTACTTCGAAAGTAGCTTTCCTTGGAATTAAGTGAATAGAATTCAACGATCGAGAACGCATTGATATTCCAGTGGTAATTCAAGTATTAATGCAGCTACGATGGCGGCGAGCCAACCTCTAACCACTCGAGTCCACCACTGCAAAACTAATAGAGGGAACCAAGTTGAAGGAATTACAAAGAGAAACCCCTTTATAAGGAACGAGAATATGGTCCAAAAGTGTTTAGTCATTTAAAAATGGAAATCATTACTGCTAACAAAGCATTCCTCGATCGTTAATTTGACCAAATAATCCAGTTGCCATTCATGAAATTGGAGCCCAAACAATCGAAAATGTGCTTAAAAATTGGGTTGGTCGAATGGCCTACTGTAAAGCCAGTCGTGGCAGTCATTTGAACGATACTATTTTTCATTCATAAATGACAATGTTCAATCTTCAAAATAAAAAAGAAAGTTTGAAAAAATATTCATTCGTTTTTTTTTTATAGCCGATTCAAAAAGTAAATTTTGCATGGCCCACCCTATATTTACACACATCTACAGTAGTCGCTTCAATAACTAGAAAAATGTTAAGAAACAGTAAATCAAACTCGGCTCACAGTCGGTAGGCATCCGGTCTAGCAGTTGTATCATTCCTAATGCTTAATATTGTGGTGAAATGATGTTATTGTATCAGTTTATCAAGCCCTCCCCGGCAAGGTAAAGTTACAATTCGTCAACGTTATTCTCATCTAACGGCTGGCCCAAGAAGCATGCTATTTCGACCGGGTGGGTTCACAGGCAGATGGGTATTATATGAGTGGGTTTAAGAGGGCACATGAATTGGTGATTAGTGTCGTGCGGGGTACCTTAAATGGTTTTGGCGAGATCGCAGAGTTTGCTGAGAGCGCAGAATAATTTTCCTCACTGAGCTGTTCCACTTGGGATACTTAAGAGCAGCCTTAAATGCCTACATTTAGCAGAGTTTGATGTTTCGTGAACAGGATTGCCGTGTATTTATTTATATTTATTATTATTTAGAAATACGCATCTTGATTAAATGTCTCAATAAAAGTATTAAATTAAAAGCGCTTGCTTCTATTATTATTCGAGAGCAATTTCGGCTAGGGTTGCCATTGATCTTTGTAGAAAAAATATTAAAAACCAAAAGTTCCATGACACATAACGCAATTTAGTCGCCCAGCCATTAATAATTGTAACTATCATTCCAAATAATTCCAAATAGGGTTGCCATATAATTTTTAAAAGTAAATAAATGTGTGAAAAATCAAAGGTTCTTACACTTGCAATTTAATCTTGCCGCCCAGCCATTAATAATTCTACCTATCATTCCAAATAATTCCAAATAGGGTTGCCATATAATTTTCAAAAGTAAATAAATGTGCTAAAAATCAAGGTTCTTACATTTGTAATTTAATCTTGCCGCCCAGCCATCAGTAATTGTGACTGGCATTCCGAGCAATTAGGGTTGCCATATCGGTTTTAAAAGAAAAGAAAAGTATTGTATTAAAAATCACAATAATGTAATCTTGCTGGCCAGCCATTAATAGTTATGACTGCCATTTCAAATATTATAATTCCGTGTATGGTTGCCATATAAGTTTTATAAGAAAAGAAAAGTATTAAACAGTAAAGTTTCTTACACATGTAATATAATTCTGCCCCCAACAGTAAATAATTGTGACTGTCATTATAAATAATTTTGAATAGTGTTGCCATATAATTAAAAAAATTTTAAATCAAAGCCTCTTATGGTATAATATAATTTTGCTTTAAACCATTACGAGTTATACTTCAAACCGAACCTACCCACCGAAAACTGGAGGGTAGTTAAGGTGGAAGAGCCTTCAGGAAACTCCAGACATATCTCGCTGCTCCTGGACCAGGAAAGCGTTAAAGCACTGGACGACCGCAAGGGGATTGTGGCATTCGGGTTCACTACAGCTACCATCTGGACCTATCAGCCGAAAAACCTCCTCGCACCCAGCGAAGAGAGTACGGCGGCCCCCGAGATGGATGTCGATAAGCCTCTCTCACAAGCTTCGACGATTGAGTCTGACTCGGAATCAAACAGCGAACTTGTGGGAAACTTATTCAACATTCAACTCGAGGACGAGGATAGTCTTTTAGATAGCGGTGATGACGCGAACGCCACAGTCATTGAATGCCCGTCTAAAAGTGCTGCAGATTAATCTGCACCACTCTAAGGCTGCCTCGGCAGCCCTCATTCTTCGTCTCTCTGACCTCAGAGAAGACATCATTCTCATCCAAGAACCTTGGATATCAAACAACAAGATATGCGGCCTGAAAGATAGGCACTACACCTTGTTTCAAGGTGAGGCTAACGTTAGATCGCGCTCTTGTATTCTCATTCGAAAACATATTAATGCTTTTCTTCTTCCCTTTAGCAATGCTGACACCACTGCCATAGAGGTTGAAGCAGTCCACGGCCCAATTTGGATTGTGTCGGCTTACATGCCTTACGACGCAGCGGAGGCGCCTCCTCCTGAAGCAGTGAGCAGGCTCGTCAATACGGCGCATCTGATCCAGAAACGCATAATTATTGGAGCAGACGCCAATGCACATAATACTGTTTGGGGCAGTACAAACAACAACACACGAGGTGAGCAACTCTTTGATTACATTCTAGCGAATAAGCTTGATATATATAATAGAGGTGATGTCCCTACGTTTCTTAACTCGTCTAGAAGAGAGGTACTCGATATTACTCTTGCTAGCGAATCATGTACACAACTGGTGCAGGACTGGAGCGTTGATAAACAACACTCTTTTTCCGACCACCAATATATAACATTCACTCTAAAAGCCGAAACGGCAAAACCCATGATGTACCTTAACAAAAAACGTATGAATTGGATCAAATATAAAGAACATCTTGCCAATGGACTTCCTGATATCAGGCAGTTTGAAATGGCAAATAAAAACGATATCGAAAACGCTGTCAACATGATAACGAAGACGTGTCAAAGCGCAGCACGACAATCTTGTCCCCTGACAAAAACAGGAGGTAAGCATAAATCTTTTTGGTGGACTCCAGAAATCTCAGAACTTCGCAATCGAACTCGGAAACTCTTTAACCAATCAAAAATTACAGACGAATGGGAAGAATATCGACAATGTCTCAAAGACTTTAAGAAAGCTGTCAGAAGTGCAAAACGCACATCCTGGCGATCATACACTCAAGAATTAGAGAACACTTCAGAAGTAAGCAGACTACGCAAGATTCTTGCATCAAACCCAGTTTCTCCCAGTTTTATCATGACTCAAGATGGAACTTGGACAACTTCAACTGACCACACTCTTAGAATACTTCTAGAATCTCACTTTCCAGGCTGTGTTGCCAACTTACCTGCACTTCCCAGTACTCTTCAGGGTAATTATGGGAATAGATCAGATCTAATCAGCTCTAATAGCATCTCTACAGCAATACTAAGCTTTAAAAAATTTAAATCACCAGGTCCTGACAACATCATTCCAGCAGAACTTCAAGAAGGACTGGAAATTCTACTGCCTTGGTTAACAAGGATCTTTAACAAGTGTTTAAATCTCTCTTACCTTCCAACAATTTGGAAGAAATCGAAGGTAGTATTCATTCCGAAAACGGGAAAGCCTTCACACTGTAAACCAAACGACTTCAGGCCCTAACCTCTTTTTGCTTAAAGGCTTTTGAAAAAGTCTTAGATGAGCAAATCAAAACCCAACTTGATACTAAGTTGATCTCTGAGGCACAACATGCCTACACTAAAGGGAAATCGACTGAAACGGCACTTCATTCACTGGTGCAAACAGTGGAAACTTCCCTTCACAATAAAGAGTACTCTCTTGTCGCATTTATGGACATAGAAGGTGCTTTTAATAATATTGAACCCAACGCTATTTTGTCTGAAATTGCCAAATTGGGTATCAATTACTCCATCCGAAAGATGATCGAACAAATGCTCCAAAATAGAATAATCACTTCAGAGCTTGAGGTAAGCTGCATGAGAATGTACGCCGTCAAAGGCACTCCTCAAGGCGGAGTACTTTCACCCCTTCTCTGGAATCTCGCTGTAAACAGTTTGCTTCGAAATCTCGAAAAAGCAGGCTGCAAGGTTGTAGCCTATGCAGATGACATTGCTCTCTGCGTGTCAGGCAAACACCTGAATACCCTCACTGAGCTCATGCAACGCTCAATCAATATTCTGTCAAAATGGTGCACCGAATGCGGACTAAATGCGAATCCAGCAAAGACAGATCTTGTTCTCTTCAATAGGAAACAACAATCTCCTCCACTGCAAACAATAACTTTAAAAGGGGAATCATTACTCCTATCTGATTCAGCTAAATATCTAGGAGTTATTCTAGATAGGAAGTTGAGTTGGAAATTGAACATCGAAAACAGATGTAAAAAAGCCTTCATAGCTCTCTATACTTGTAAGAAAGCTATAGGCAAAACCTGGGGTTTTTCACCTCGGATCATTTATTGGATATATACCTCGATCATCAAACCGATACTCTTCTACGGTGTGGTTGTATGGTGGACAGCACTCGAAAAACGGTGTAGAGTAGCCACAGATGATAACAGGATGCCTTAGCCTGATAACAGGATGCCTTAGTACAACACCTACTAAGGCTCTAAATACGTTGCTTCACTTGTTCCCTATCGATCTGGCTGGCAACGCGATTGCAGCGAAAGCAGCGACACGCATGAATGCTATATCGAAATGGAATAAGTATCTCGGCCATTCGGCCATACTGAACAGGAACACTGTTATCTCTTCCGACATAGACTATCATGTAAGTCTTCCATCACCATCCTTGCTATTCTCCTGTTCACTCCCAACTAGGGAAGAATGGAAGACAAATCTTACCGAAATCGATGGCCCTCTGAATATATACACAGATGGTTCTAAACAACACGGTAAAGTGGTATTTGGAATCTTTTTCAATTCCCCTCACATCAATCTATCATTTAGATTACCCGACTACTGTAGTGTATTCCAAGCGGAAGTATGCGCTATCTGGTATGCTGCGAAAACTCTCTTAGAAAATAGAATATCACTAGAGGATATCCGCTTTTTCACCGACAGTCAAGCGGCCGTTCGAGCACTCAGCTCCTCTTATACCCACTCAGATGTGGTTCGATCCTGTCTCTTATCTCTTAACGAGATAAGTGTTCAGAATTCTGTCCAAGTTATCTGGATACCGGGTCACAGTGGATTCGAAGGTAACTGCAAAGCTGATGAGCTCGCAAGAGCTGGGGCTGCGAAATCAAATGTTAATAACTTACCCACAATCCACATTCCGCTCTCAACATGTAAAATGCTCATCGATCGAGAATTTCACAGCATTGCTGATCGGAGGTGGTGAGTGGAAACTACTTGCGTTACGACCAGACAAATCTGGCCATCCTACAATCTGAAACAGACAAAAACCCTTATAAGTCTTTCGAAACACGAACTAAGGCATATAACATCTCTTATCACCGGCCACTGCCTTTTGGGCACTCACGCACGTCGGCTCGGGGTTCCTCAAAACGACCTGTGCAGATACTGCGAGGACGAAGATGAGGAAGTATCGAGCAGACATTTGCTGTGCAGTTGTCCGGGTCTAGCCAGAAGTCGACTCGCTCTTCTAGGCTCTCCAACAATTGACAATCTTTCAGTACTCTCGGACCTGAAAATCGAATCTCTCATCAAATTTTCGAAACGAATTAATATCTTTGACCAAAATCTACAATAAAAATCTCGGTTAGGTGGGGAAATCATTTCAAATAATGAGCTCTAGGGCAACACAACGGACCCAACTTGCGGTCTATGTGGCACTCCGATGCGGGGTCACCCTTAAACCAACCAACCAACCATTGAAACAAAAGTTCTCGTACATATACCATTGCTTTTAAGCAATTGAAATGCAGCTAAAAAAATATTATTGTAATAAAAAAAGTAATCTAAAATAAAAAAATGTATTAAAAAAGTGAATGAAAAATTATTTCATAGCTCGCAATTTGCTGGAGCTTAATTATAGAAAATACACAATAAGTATTTTAAACCCTCGTTTAATACAATAAGCATACACTGTTACTTACATGTAAATAGAAATTGACCCAGTTTTTTTAGAAAACATATCCAAAGGTTTTCCATAGCCGCCTTAAAATTAAAACAAAATTATTGTCATGGTTGTCATTTATTGTTACAAAATATTTTCAAATATTCTTTACAATAAGCTAAATGAATGTGCTGGAAAAATTATCGGCGACTATCAGTGCGGCTTCAGAGCGGAGCGATCAACAATTGGCCAGAATTTTTCACTGTCCCAGATATTTGAAAAATGTCACGAATACAAAATTATGCCACGTTGTCTTTTTATAGAGTTCAAACAAACATTTGACAAACCTAATCGAAAAGATATTGAACATCATTTAAAGATGTTAAGAATACCTTGTAAACTATTATGTCTGATTGCCATAGCTTTAATACACGTTTGAGCAAACGCGAGAATCCAATATAATGTCACCGACTGTTTTGAAGCGATCTCATTCCTGCTTTCGAACCTGGTACTATACGCTGTTATAGCTGATATAGACCGCAGAGGAACCACT
The DNA here is from genome assembly GCA_037575425.1 of Anastrepha fraterculus. NCBI lineage: Eukaryota > Metazoa > Arthropoda > Insecta > Diptera > Tephritidae > Anastrepha > Anastrepha fraterculus. The sequence continues at coordinate 21,387 of JAYXIM010024491.1, read as the reverse complement.
TTGGCAACTCTACACAAATTTGTGACTATGCGGATGATATCGTAATTATAGTCAGAAACAAACAGGCTCTGCAAGAAATGTTTATGCATCTAGAATCTGCTAGGATGGTAGGACTCATCAACAAAGAAAAAACCAAATGTATGAGAGATGTAGCACGCAACGTAATACATAACTTACGAAACGGCAGCCATAGCTTGCAATGAATTTAGGTACCTGTGCTGATTGCACAGAAAGACACATACATATATTGCCATACAAGACCAGATATAAGCCGCAAATAAGTCTTACGTTGCGCATACAAAGTTGTTGAAGTCGAGATTATTTTCTAGAAACCAATAACTACGAATATACAAAATTGTCATAAGCCCTAGTCAAATACGGATGCGAAGTCTGTGTGCTGAAATCCAATGAAGCCGATCAGTTAAATTGTCTTAAAAGAAAGGTTTTAAGAAAAAAACTTATAAGAAATAAATCTACAAGACGACAGAAGAAGAGGCCGGACGAGAAAACGATGGAGAGATGACATTCAAGTGGACTATGGAACTATGGGCATTTCTAATATCAATCGAAAGACTGATGACCGAGTAACGTGGAAGCGAATTGTAACGCAAGCAATGATTCTCCCTGAGCTATGATGATGATGATGGTATCCAAAAATAGTTAGCAAATCGTACGATTTTCAGCAGATCCCTGATAGTTTATTTTTTGTTATGTTTTTTGTAGTGGAACGGCAATTTGTTATTTTTTGCTTTAATTTTAGCGACTGGATTGAATTTGAACTACTTCACTTTCGAAAATTATTAGCTTTGTATTTCACAAATATTTTTGGAAAAATTGTTAATTATTTTTGGTTAAACTGAGGTAATATAACAAAGGTAAAATGTCACTACCTTAAAGTCAATTCTACTGGATTTTGTATGTAAATATTTTTATGTTAACGAATTTTTTTTTTTTTTTTTGTGAATTTTGCGTAATTTTTCTATCACTCCAGGTGGACTATTTCAAAACAATAACTAATGGATTTCATCTGGTATCGCTATGGACAGAACCAGTCCTATTCACTCCCTTTTTCGAAGAAAATTGCGCCTTAGTACTTTTGTGTTGTACTAATTGTATATTAAAAGTTATTCTGCTAAAGCTTTAAAATACGTTAATAAAAAACACAAAACACTCCATTTTATAATAATAATGCAAGTGCGTAAAATTTCGTTCACATGTTTTAAAATGACTTCTGAATTCATCCAAATAAATAAATATCTTATCTGCGGGTAAAACCTATCTACCAGCATTGCCAGTCACAATGTAGATAAATTGTCATAAAAAATATTCCTTAATAAAAAATGTACATTCTCTATGCACACCGTTAACCAGAAAGCTCTGCTATTTTATTTGCTAGTAGAAAAAAGAATATTTCCAGCAAACAACTTGGCAATCGCTAAGCAAACAACATCACCAGCATCACCACCAGCAGCAGCAGCAGCAGCAGCAGCAACGGCGGCGGCCGCGTCGAAGCAAGAAAACGGTTGTCACGAATGCCAATGACATTTGATTTGCAAACAATGTTTTGTGACTGTCTGCAACAACAACAACAATACCACTTTCCCACCATTACACTCTGCAACGTAGCGCCGTCACCGTCATCGTCTCCGCGTTGAACAAAAATCTTTACTTTTTTTCGCTTTTCGCCTGTTTTTCCTACCTCCTAGTCTATGAATCAGCCATAGTCACTGCTAGAAAAAAAAACAGTTTTGTATACGGCCATATGTTGGCTACGCAAGCAGCTGTGCAAGAATAAAGAATTGAAGTATAGGCAACTAGGAAATGTTGAAAAAAGTGGAAAAGGTTAAATGCTTTTGTAACAAATGTTTGCATCTGTAGGTGGGCAGCCGTTTGATTTTAGATGACACCTTTGGGATAAATTTCGCAAATAGAAAAGAAATCAGTTTAAGAAAGTAAAGGGAATGGTAATGATTTAAAGCTTTTTCTAGTATTGATTGTACTTTTTTTTTTTTTTTTACGATATGTTTGCAGAGGGATTCCAATATTGCTGTATAGTCATAAATTATGACAAAGTGAAGGAAAGAGGTAGTACTGGAGTTTGAGATGGAGATGGCGATGGATATGGTATCAGAACTTACATTGAGGTAGTTTGCAAATAGATGAGTTGTATGAGTGCCTGCTTGGAAGATTAAAATTATTAAAAAATGATTGTGTTACATTTGAATGGTTTTAAGCTCTTGTGTGGATTATTCAGCCCCATCATAGAATCCGTCTTAGAAATCCCACGAATACCAATGTCTACTATGAATATGAAAAAATTGTAATCGTGGGTTCCATGTGAACACGAAAAAAGTGCTGCCAAACTCAAATGTCAAATTTTAATATTTCGACAACAGCTCACTTCAATGTAATTTGGCAAATAATCTTTTATTTTTTTATCAAGTTAGCTGAATTTTCATGTTAAAATATATTCGCTGAGATGTGCGGTTGTGTTAATGGAGGAAGAGAGAAAAATTGAAAATTGAGCGAAAAATATTGAGAGATGCCAGCAAGCCTCACGATATGGACGAACCATTCATTGTAAGTGCTTGCCTTTTTGTTAAAGAAAAAGTTTACTTAAATTCGGTTTAAAATAGGCTTATCAAAAATTACCGGTTACCGTTTTAAGTTTTATTGAAGACAGCCGTTTTTTGTGGAATGAGGCTATCAGAACGGAGTTGGTCAAGATTTCGACGTGCCAATGGGGCAGTCGACATTTAGCTACGTACTAAAAGACGTACTGGTGTCACCACAAACACGATCGTGTCCTCAGCGAGTAAATCTCGTCATGAGTGGCAATGATAAAAGATAAAACAAGATGTAATTCTGTCAAAAATATAGATTTCCTGGCATCATTTCGTGTGTTGATGGGAGGTACATAAAAATTATTTCCCCCACTAAAAATAAATTCCTCTACTACATACAACCGGAAGGACTTATACAGTAACAATGCCATGATTGATTTCTCCTTTATTAGCTCCAACAAAGTGGCATACTGCTGTCGTGTTGTTACAACTTGACAGCAGTGGAAGTCACGTGAAAGTACATATACTTCAAAAATTTATTTGTATTTATAGTTTAGTTCATATAGGACTTACATTTTCCAGCTTTTTCATGTGTTTCCTTTTAAATTCTCTTTTTATTACTCGTTCTAATTTTTGTGTTAGTCTAACGTCGTCGTAGAAAAATTCTACGAAACTCTAAGATTTCACATTACGAGTGTATTCGGTGAATGCTACTCTACGAATTTCGAATGTACGTTCGGAGCTATTCGATTCATTACAATTTCTTAGTTTTTCCGAAAAACAGTCTACGCTGAATTACATGATAGGGCTGATTAAAACTTAATACTTCCTTACGGACCTTTTTGGCATAGGCATTACGTATCGTTCTTGCTCCAAAAGTTGAAACAGAAAAGTTTCACCTCGAAGAAAAGGGAAGGTTAAGTATCGGGCTCTTACAGATAGTGCAGTTGTTGTTGTTATTTTGCGATTATTATTATTAGCACAATTAGGCAGCCACGGTAGGTTTCTCATAGAAGTAAATTCTCACTTGTAGACGGTGAAAGAAAATGAGGTTCACCATTTGTAGGAAACAATGCCGGTACCATACACCAAAAAATTGGAACAAGGCAAGCCTAAATATCTTTCAAGAATATATACAAGACACTCTTATTTATCAATATATAATCGTAGTTTTCGTTTAATAAAAATATCTTCTTTCCCTCTAGGTTGGTATGGTTGCCCAGGGAGTGAGCACACTTGGACGAAGGAGGATTCTTTCCCTCTAACGAGTCCACAAAAACTGCACACAATCGCACAAAATAAAAAGGAAAAAAGAATTCCCTCCTTCTCGTTGCCTTTGTGCCAATCCAAAATTTATTTGCAAGCACTCCAAGCGTGAAAGCGTCATTTCCGCTGACTAGAATGTGTGGCAAACAATTGCTTGCAGTTGATTCAAAGAATTCCTACTCTTTGCCATAAATATTTTTGTGCCAAAAAGCGAACGGTTTCCTGCGCCGTCATTACAATTACGGCGCTTTTGTTAAACTGTGGATTTAATTTTTTTATTTATTCTTTTTTATTGGTACAAATAAATTTTTCAAGCCACAACTGCATGAATTCTTATCGCACTTCCTTCTCAGCACAACGATTTCGGCCATCCAGTATTGTCCTTTATGCGTTTATTAAAAATATTGGCAGCGTAAGTTTCTTCAATTTCACTACGTTACAGTTGTCAGCTGAAAAGAGACTTCCTCGGTTGTAAATTTCGTGAGTTCATTGTTCCACTGAGAGTTACTGTAAGAATTGTGGACTCCACTGATTTGTGGGTAATGAAGAAGAGGTGGTTGTTTTGATAAAAGAGGATGCTGTTTTTGTTAGTGCTGCATGGTTTTATTGGTTATCATTGCAATTCACTTTCACTGCTTACTATTGGAAAGAGGGTTTTGAAAGGAGCATAGACTTGGCTGATGTACTGTGCAGCCATAAACGACACTTCAAACAAAATTTTACCTTATTTGACTATTTTCCTTTTTGTTTTTTTTTTTTTAATTTTTATTATTTTTTATAAAAATGCGGCTCATTTTCAAACTAAAACCATATACAAATGAATTTAACTTTATAAAAAATTGCAAAAATTCAACGATTTTAGCATCACAATTCCGCGTACCTTAATTAGTATGTGAAGAAAAATTGTTTTACAGTTTTATAGCTTATTAAATTTTAATATAATAAAGTACAAGCTTGGTATTGCTGAAAAGTACCGTCGATTTTTGATAATTTTTTTCTTTGCTTGTGTTACGCATTTTCTTCATATAAAAAATGTCGTGCATTCGTTATATGAAGAAAATAGGCAACGCCGCCAAGGAAAAAAATTAGCAAAAATCACCGAGAATTTTTGGCCACTCTAAATTTGCACTCTGTTATATTAGAATTAAATGGGCTATACGTATAACGGCATACCCAGGAACTTTCTAAAAATTCTGACTAAAATGTGTGAAATTTTGATGGGAATCGGATGAGTATTTAAAAGTTCGGCGCAAAATTTTAAGGCTTGGAGTGATGCAGTTTTTGTTGTAGAATTAAGAATGTTTTTATAAAAAAAAGATTATTTAAATATAATAAAACTATTTAAATATAAAGAAAAACTATTTAAGTAGAAAAAAATAACAAAATATGGTCAAAACTTATCACGATTTGGTGTCCTAATTATTAGGCCTTTTCGATTCGCCAAGCTTTATTAAGTGCCGAACAGATTAACGCTCGCTAGCGCAAGGCTCACAAATACACAAGCAAAAGTGATTGTTCAAGGGAAGCTCACAGAGTCGTTCTCTATTGAATTAGGTGTAAAACAAGGTGATGCCTTATCAACAGACATATTCAATTTGATGCTGCATTTTGTCTTAAGCGAAGTCAACAAAGATGGTACCTTGATAACTAAAACGACCCAAATATGTGCTTACGCAGATGACATCGCCAGTCTCTCAAGAAGTAGGAATGGTTTAAAAGAAAATTTCCTAAAAACTAACAAAATTGCGCCTTTTTGTAAACGAGGGCAAAACAAAATATCTGTTGAAACCGAGACGGCCTGCTCAGGCGGAAAATTTCCATGTGAGAGCCTATACTTTTGAAACAGTGTAGAATTTTAGGTACCTAGGAGTTATGTTCGCATGTAGCGGTGATTCAACTTCCACAGTCAGGGATCGCATCAACGCCGCCAACAAAGCGTATTACGCCCACCTTAACTTGTTCAAGACCCGACTTTTGTCTAAAGCTACAAAGTTAATTATGTACAAGACCCTTATTCGACCAATCCTAACGTATGGTTGTAAAATATGGACTCTTAAGGTTGATGACTAAGCGCAGATTTCTAGCATGGAAGGAAAAATGTTAAGAAAGACCTACAGAATTCGATTGAACTCTGAACTGAACGATCTTACTCTGAACGAGACAGTTGTACGATTTGTTAAAGCGCAGCGCATAAGATGGCTAGATGTGGCATGTGATCCGTATGCTTGGGCGGGAAGGCCAAAGGCAGACCGAGGAACCGTTGGATAGACGCAGTGGAACATGATCTTAGGATGGTGGAAATACATAACTACGAAGCAACAGCTCAAGATAGACCGCTTTCGAGAAGCATTTTGAAAGAAGCTTTGACGCACCGCGCGTTGTAACGCTATGAAAGAAGAAAAATATTTAATCTGTAAAATTATTCTACTTCCAAACTATGAAAGAATAATTTTAATGTTACATTAATTTTCGTAGTAAGTGAACTATTGGGACATAAGATTTAAGTATAAATATAATTTATCCTAGTAGGTGGTCCAATGACCGACACTGCGACCTAAAAGATCTTTTGTGTCAAGCTACCTAATTTAATATGGATGATCCTTCTGATCATCCGCGAAAGTTGCCCGACCACTACATCAGGTTCTAGTTTGCCTAGTTGTTCTCTGCCTTTGGAAAGGAGTTGGTTGAAAGCCATGTTCTTCCAACAATTTTTCTGCTATACGTATAAACCTTAGTATATCTGTAATAGGAGCTTTCTTTATTTCTTCCGGAACCAGTTGATCACGGTGGAAGATTTGCATTCTGGTTCTAGCCAGTGCAACGCACTCGCACAATAAGTGCTCCGTTGTTTCATCATCTTCAAAACAGAGTCTACACTCAGTGTCCCTGAGGAGTTGAATTCTGTTAAGATGATAGTTTAGATAGTAGTGGCCCGTAAGAAAGCCTACTATTTTCCTGATATCTACTTTTCGTAAGTTAATCAGTTCCTTTTTGTAGGTAAAGGGTCTAACCAACCTCTTGGCTTGACGAAGTTTCAGATTATTTTCCCAGTAAGCTATTCTGAGAGTATGTTCCCACTGGTCTACCCTGGATTTAGCTTCCGCCCAGTTGATACCACAATATGGTTCTGGTCCTATAAGGTCTGATGTCGATCCAGCCCTTGCTAGTTCATCAGCAATTTCGTTACCCTCGATTCCAGAGTGACCTGGAACCCAGCAAAGTACAACCGTATTTTTTGTACTTAATTTTTGAAGATTGTTTACACATTCTTCCACTAGTCTCGACTCCAAAGAATGAGACATTAGTGCTTTCAGTGCCGCTTGGCTGTCCGAATATATAGTTATGTGGGCCCCTTTGATACCCCTTTTTAGATTTGTCAGTGCACAGATCGAAATAGCTTGGATTTCGGCCTGGAAGACACTGGGCCATTTGCCCATGGGTTCTGAAATTTTTGTGTTGGGTCCAAAGATCCCGGCACCAACTCCAGTATTTGTTTTTGAACCATCAGTGAACCATATTAGACTTTTTGGGTTAACCCAAGGTCCTCCAATTTCCCATTCATCACGGTCTGAGATAATTATCTCATAATTTCTATTGAAGACCCGTTTCGGAATCATGTAGTCTGTTACTGAACAGCTAATATCCTTATCCGGTATTTTTCTTAGAATACTCATATGACCAAAGTCACTGTATTCCTTATTTGACAAGATTTGCATTTTTAGTGCATTTCTGACTGCACATTTCCATATGAATATATGCAGTGGGGATAGTCCTACTATCGCTTCAATTGCAGTTGTGGGACAGTTTCGCATGGCACCTGTTATAGACAAACAGGCCTGCCTTTGAAGACTTGCCAGTAATTTCTTGGCTGTTTCTTGTGTGGTTTTGGGCCACCAAACAAGGGACGCATAGGTGATGATTGGTCGAATCATCATTGTATACATCCAATGAATCATTTTGGAGTCAATACCCCATGTTCTCCCCAGGAGACTGCGACATGCCCACATGGCTCTGGTGGCTTTATCTATCACCGATTTAAGGTGAGAGTTCCAATTTAATCTTTTATCCAGAACAACTCCTAAATATTTGACCTCATTGGAATAGTTTATATTTGTTCCTTCGACAGTAATTGAACCAAGGTCCAACTTATATCTGTTTGTGAAGGGTACAATAATAGTCTTGCTGGGATTTATAGAAAGTCCTTCTGCACGACACCAGTTTAGAATGAAATTTAATGTTTGATTCATAATGCTGGATATTGTTCTGTCGAATTTGCCATGAATAATCACTGCAATATCGTCAGCATAACCAATTACCTCCAAGCCTAACTCACTTAGTTTGACTAGGAGGTCGTCAATAACCAGGGACCATAATAAAGGTGACAAAACACCACCTTGGGGGCATCCTTTTAATGCTTTGACTGAGACTGATACATCTCCTAGAGATGAGCTGATTTCTCTGCTTTCCAGCATTGCCTTTACCCACCCTATGGTCGGCTTGTCAATGTTTTTATTTTGTAATGCTCTATCAATCGAGCGATAATCTGTATTATCAAATGCACCCTCGATATCTAAAAATGCGCATAAGGCGATTTCCTTAGAAAAATGAGCTTTCTCTATCTTTGATACGAGAAAGTGAAGAGCTCCTTCTGTAGATTTCCCTTTATTATATGCGTATTGCGATTTATGCAAAGGTGTGTTCTTTTCTAGATTTTCTCTAATGTGAAGATCCACCAATCTTTCCATTGTTTTTAGGAGAAACGAAGTTAAACTAATAGGTCTGTATGACTTTGGAAGTTCACTGGACCTCTTGCCCGTTTTTGGAATAAATATCACGTTGACCTTACGCCAAACGTTTGGTATGTATTCCATACTAAAGCTATTCCTAAAAATGGCAACAAGTGGTTTTATTAGTATTTCTATCCCTCGTAAGAGGAGGGCTGGAAAAATACCGTCTACCCCTGGTGCTTTAAATGATTGGAAGGACCCAACGGCCCATCGTACTTTGTTTGGGGTAAAGATACGTCCTGACAGACTCCAGGATTTTTTGTTAGCCACGACCCCTTGGTCTGGTGTTAACTGATCCTCCCTCACTGTCGATGACGTATCTATAGATCCCGGGAAGTGTACTTGAGGCATATATTCCAAAGTATCTTTCCGATTTTTTGTATACGACCCATCTGGTCTTTTTAAAGTTGTAACACCGTTTGAGTGTTCCTTGCACAAAGCTTTAAGGAGCCTGGCGCCCTCTGGCGCTTCGATAATACTTTCACAGTATCTTCTCCATGACTCGCGTTTAGACTTTCTCAATTCTTTGTTGTAATTTGTTAGAGCAACCCTGTAGTCGTCCCATACCTTTGTATGTTTACAACGATTGAAAAGTTGTCTTGTTTCTTTACGCATTTTGGCAAGCTTATCATTCCACCATGGGACCTTTCTAGTCACATTACGTGTTTTGATTACGTTGCTTTCGTGGTATGCTGAAATTATTGTATCCCTTAGTTGAAACGCTGCCTCATCTAGTTCACCAACAGAACTTATGTTGATAGGCAGTGAATCAACCTTTGATTCTAGTAATTCCTGATATCGTTTCCAATTTGTTCTTTTAGGATCGAAGACCTCATTTCTGAGATCCCTTCTGCCTGGTAGATCAAACCTTATGTGTAGATGGTCTGACAAAGAGGCTTCGTCAGACACATGCCAATTTCTCACAAAGTTAGCAATGTATGGGCTTGTTAGAGTAAGGTCTAGTACCTCCTCTCTAATAGCGTTAATAAACGTAGGTTTAGTACCTTTATTACTAATGTTTACGTTTTTGCTTAACAGATAATTTAAGAGAGACTCACCTCTATTGTTGACATCCGAGCTGCCCCAGATACAGTGATGCGCGTTTGCATCGCATCCGATCACGAACTGTATGTTCCGTGAGTGACAGTGCTCAATAAGCGCCTGCACCTCTACAGGAGGTATATCGTTGGAATCGCCCGGGAAGTAGGCAGACGCACAAACAATTTCCTGTGTCCCCTTTTCCGTTGCGATTTCTATTTGGATAGCTGCCAGATCCTGGCTGGCAAACTCTGAAAGTGGAAAGTAGTTAGTGTTATTGTCTACCATTATCGCAGCCCTTGGACGCGGGCAGTGATAATAAACCAACTTACATTCCTTGCTAGATAGTCCTTTAACTTGACCACCAAATACCCACGGCTCTTGTAGTAGAGCTATGGATATTTTTTCCTCGGCGAATCTCTTGCACATGGCGGCTGATGCCCCTGTGGCATGGTGCAAGTTCGCCTGTAGCACCTTCAATGTGCTCATTTGTGGCTATTTTCTGCCACAAGGTGCTGGAGCCTTGCGCCCCGAGGTCCCTTGTTTTTGTGGTCCTTATGACCCCCCACCGGCCGTGGTTTTGCTTGCTTTGGCACCTGTGTGTGCCGAGCTGCAGCGGTAGCCTTTTTCACGACCTTTATCGCGTTTTGTCGCTCTAACGCCGCTTTGCTTGTTGAGGGTTTCTCCTCTTCTTCCTCTTTGGGTGTCGTTTCATCAGTATGCCCAACAGCACTACTTACGGATGTTGCGGCAGGTACTTCTTGCGCGCCCAGTGGCTCTGCTGTACCAACGCTTTCCTCTGCCTTTACCCCCGCTTTATTGCTTTTGAGGATAAGGCGCACATGGCCGAAGCGATATGCAATCTTGCCTTTCAGCTCTGTTAGCCTACTCAGCGATTCGTCGTCAACCGCCATGATAAGGTGAAGTATGGCACCTTCGGTCGACCTTTGAATCACTTTCCAGTGTTTGGCTGCTAGATTGTTCTGGACCCCAATGGTCGCAAGAATTTTCTCGTTAGAGAGTTCAATACTCTGTGGGAAGAAACCCCTCACGATGAACGCTTTAGGAAAATCATTTTCCTCCACGAGCATCATTTCTAGCCCACATTTCTTTTTAATCAGATCGAAATTGCTTCGCATCCATTTGGCCGTGTCATTATTGGAGCAAAGAAACAGCAACCAACCGTTCCTGTGTATTGCACCCTCAAATACTGGCTTGTTATTGTCGTCGACCTCGATCATTACGTCAATAACCGTTTCTTGAATAAGAACCAATTGTTCTTTGTTAAAAGGTGACTTAGCTAGATCAGAAGGGACAATACCCAGCCGAACAATGCTAGCCACTTGGCTAAAAGTTGGCCTTCCCACGTGCGAAGACGTTTTGGGTTTTTTGCCACCTGGCGTTTCTTTGGCTGACTCTTCCGAGCGCACTCTTTTCGCCGTGGAGGCGTTTCTCGCTATCTCCAGAGCCTTCTCTCTAGAGTGACCACTTGCCATCGCTTGCTTGAAACGCCTTTTCTCAGCTGACTTCATTTTGACGAAGCCAGATGTTAGGTTCAGTTTACCAAGGTCTGAACCAATGACTGTGCATCCAGATTTTTCTGAGACAACACTATTGTTGTCTCCACACAGGGTGTCGGTATCAGAGGAGTCCATTGACTCATGACCGGATTCTGAAAGTTCCGACGTTGGCCTAGGAGCCAGGAAAGGTCGGTCTTCCTTAGATTGTGTGGATGTTGATGCGGGGATTTTCTTATCAACAGCACCTGCCAAAGTAGATGCTGTTGAAGGTTGACTAGGCGCATGTCCAACAACGCTGCGCGCAGCCAAAAGAGGGTTATTCAGCCCGATGGCTGATTCGGTCGAGTTGACCGACGACGATTGCCCAGCAGCAGATTCGTCGTGTTTGGTTTTTGTTTTTTCTTTTGGTTTTTCCATGTGATTCCCACGAGTGTTAGGGAAGTGAGGTCACCCACGGCAGAGCCCTTGTACCGCGGGAAGGCATTTAATTAAAACCGGAGGTCACAAGGTATCCGGAGTTCGCATATTCACGACTAAGCACCCTCTTAGCCACGCATCCCTCGGCATATGCTGTTCCGCCTTGGATTAGGAGTCTGTCTATCTTAGCCTTCTGCGTATTTGTCGATTAAAGCATTTGTTAACAAAATAACAAACTACGTCAACCAACAAATACACAGAAGTTTCCAGCCGTTACCGCGTGGAGGTGATAGCTCAGGCTTCCATCAGAGAGTCAATTACGGCACGCTCCAAAAAAGCATGTTATTCCCCTTAACTCACTGATGGCTTAACGGCCTAAGATTTAAGTAAGTAAATAAATAAAAAAATAAGTTTAAAAAGGAATGTTCCACGGAGTTTGGAACCGACGTTCTCCGAATGGTAGCCACGCACCAACCCATTCGGCTACGCGGCCGTATATGTATATTATATTATATATGTGGCTAATACATAGCTCAACCTCGGTATTCCTGCTGTTTTACAAGAAATTAAAAGAAAAATTGATGAGCTTTCTTTCTTTACGGTAAAGTATACGCAATGGACACATTCGTTTACGTTTTCCTCTTTGAAACTTTAAAGTCAATTACACAATTTACTTGGTGAGAAAATTAAAGAGTAAGCATGCAGATTTACTATATAAAACATATAGTTTTTTATATCTATTTTTTTCTGGATAGCAAAAAAGGTTATTTTTGTCGCACGCTGTAATGGAAATACACAAATCGTAGCTGAAAATTATTTAATATAATCCTCATCACCTGTAATAGGCAACATTAGCCAGCAGTAGTCAGCACCAGATCGGAAACGCTTAAATGTCCAGTTCAACTCTTCTTTATCCATTACATTCATCACTTTCCAGATGATTGCCTTCCGAGCATTCTTTATCTAGACATATTATTACAATACGGACCGGATGGTGACTAGAACTCTGACTCTGGTAGTATTAGAAAAATGGTATTGAAGGTTGCTCAAGAGTCAAGCCTGTTTCTTCTTCGCCTTGTGAGTGCACACAGAGTTCCACTGAAATGCGCATTATTCAGTGACGACGTCCATCCACTTGTTTCTTCTTTCTAGCCAAATCACTCATTTATCTCCTAAAAGTGAGATATATGACTCAAGAACTGCTTCCAATCCAATGCTGCAATAGCACTTAGTGCTTCACTATACGTCTCTAATGTTCGTTGCTTTGATCACAGGCCACTGTCTCATGGGTCGATATGCTCAAACATTGGATATACCTCATTTTGACTATTGCAGAAGCTACAAAAATGACATCTTCTTTGTCACTGTCCTGCGTGCCCACTTGGCTCAGATTCTTCAGCCCATCTCAGAGATATAAGTGTCAGCCAGCTAAGTGGGTTTAGACTTAAAACAAAATAGTTTAACGAATATTAGCAGGTGAACTGTTACTGTGGTATCACAAATGGATCGGCAACGGCCTAAGTGAGTTTGTTCAAAAACCGACTGTCACTTCTACTCACCTACTTACCCACCTCACCATACTATCAGTCAAAACATAATACACCAAAGTAACTACTTCTATCAGCGGTTTTGCAGCACCCTAAATAATTTCCGGATTTACCGCGGCTAAATTAAAAATTCTCTCAGAAGTTAAATCACCTTTCAGATTCTGTCTATACAGAGTTTTGCCCCTTTTAATCAGTATCCTCCTTAACAATTTTGACGACTTAATAAATACATTTGCTAAGAAACAAATTTAGCCTTCGAGTGACTCGTTTTCAGATATAATCAAGCAAAGCAATTTACGAGTAAATAACCTGGTTTTATAACAAATTCTCAGACCCTGTTCGTCAGTGGTCTATATGTATACATACATATGTATGTGTAGTATGTGCGAGTATGTCAAAGAATGCAATGACAGACAAAAGTAAAGAAAATCACACCACATTTTCCTACTAAAGGGTAAGTCATTGACTAGTTATGACTTTTTTTTTTTATTTTATATTATGAGGAAGATATTGTTTGAGGGGTATGGAGAAAACTGCATGAGTACTACTTAGCTTTGTATGAGAGACAAGTTGCTATGATAATTCCACATTATCTTCTATGTATATAAACAGTATTCGAGGTAATACTTGGTCTCACTGCGTGGATACTTAGCGAGCAATGCCCGGAAAGCACACCCACAAAATTTGAGAGATGCGACCTTGTGAGTCTAAGAAGTTCTTTCGAGATATTTCATCCACCACCAAGTAATTTGTCTCAATGCCCACGTGAAGGGGTGCCCAAAATGAGCCTAATTCAGATGCGATCGAAACGGTAGTCAGACACACTCCGACTACTTTTGAGCACACCAACATCGAGTCCAAGGCAATAATTGCCGCTTCGCTGTCGGAGTAAATGTTTCCTTCACTAATGCATAGTATGTAGTTACAAAAGTAAGCAGCCGCCTAGAAGTTCGTGGCAATTTCCATGTGACCAAAAACCTATTACGGAGGTATTCGGATACATTTTAAACGGAGTTTAGCATTATCTGACTAGTTTTGAGCGCACCAACATCGAGCCCAAGGCAATAATTGCTAGCTCTACTTGGGGGGAATCTGAATTGAGGACGACCCAACAAGGGTGTGCATTGATCAGTCACCACTTCAAGTTTCTAAAGATGCTGAAGTACTTGCAGTTTAGGTCCAGCTTGTAGCCCGAACCTGTTAATCTGATTTTAGCATACACAGTGAAAGATTTTTTTTATTGTCTTTGTAATGTCCATGGTTACCATATTCAGTATTCGCTAGAGTAGGAGTGATCCGAAACGCCCCACTGATTTCAATGGGAGTAACCCTTTGGGCACTCTCCGACTTCTTAGCCGACTTACTCTGTGGTTTAATTAACAATTACAAAAAAAACTGTGGAGAAGTATTTTGCAGAGCTTCTGGTAAATGAAGAGAGAGTTCTGTAAAATTACTAGAAGATTCTTGGAATCAGTGCAATCAAGTGAAGTGAGATTAGAATAGTGTTCATGAAAAAAATCCTTCTTCTTCTTCTTAGTTGGCGCGATAACTGCTTACGCGATTTCGGACGAGTCGTTTCTTTCTCACGCTTACTATTGCTGGTTGGACAAAAAACAAAACTCCAGAAAAGGTAAACAAAACCGGCCGGATGACCCCATCAAGGCGAATTTACGCAAGCCCTTCTGAAGGTAGAGCCAAAAATAGCTAGACTAGAAAAATTTAATGATTAAGATAAACTACCGCAAGGCAAGTTGGGGCAGCACTATTTCTTATCAAATAAAAACAAAAATAAAAATAAAATAATTAATCAATTTAATTGAAAAATATGCAACAATGATTTTTCAAGTCTTTTTCAATAGAAACCAATCGATGGCCTACCCTTTGCACACCCATTTTCTGTACTGCTGCATACAAAATGTTGCTCCGTATGGATGTGTGTCCAGTCACTTGCTGAGATAAATGAGTTAATAAACAAATGCATATTTTTAGGATGGTGGTGGAAATGAATATACATACGTATACAGACACATACATACACATATACATATGCATATGCATGCAAAATTTCTTAGAGACGACATTGATTACTCGGCTGTGATTTTCTTGAATTGCAGTCGCACTCCAACATTCGCACACACAAAGAAATGGAATACCAACACTGTTATACGACATGGTTTGCGTGAACAAATATGCTTGTATGTATGTATGTTCATGTATGTGTGTATGATTGTATGTGTATGCCTTTTTAGTTGCTATTATTCCCACATTGTGGGAGCTGACGATGATTTCGAAAATTGCATTTTGTTGAGAATTTCAATCAGTGTCACCAGCAAGTTACCAAAGCAGCAACAACAGAAGGAAATAAAGTGAAGCAGAAAAACAAGAACGAGGAAAGTAAGAAGAAGGAAAAAGCATAAGGAGTTTATTTTCGTATAGTAAGCCAATGCTTGCCGGGTCACACCACTTCCAAAATGTCTCACCACAAATAGCCAAAATCACCTAACGTTTCCGTTACCAGCACAGACAAGATTGCTCAGTATGCGGTTGCATGCCACAAGATGATGCCTGCCAACTTGCAACAACAACCGACCCACCAATGTAGTCATCAACTTAGAAGGGGTAAAGGGGTCTAGAAAAGATGAGGAGATGGTTGGCTAGCGGACTACCGCCGAAGTGAATTGTCTTACAAGGAGTTGCAGCTGTTGCCTGTTGTTTTGTGTCATAGCAGGACACCTTCAGGTTTAGAGAAAGCGCATAGCAAATAGCAACAAAAATCATAAGAAGAAAAGCTTTACATGTAAGCACAAATGGTGATAGGGAAATTTGCTTGAGGAAATGTTAGGTGTGTGCGGTATAATTCTATGGAAATACACAGCTGCGAATTCTAGGCATTGGCTGGGCATACACATAGGCACTCATATGAGTGTAAATATATAGCGCATACAAAACCAACTCGGACGATGCGGTAATGGTGAACGCAGGCATGACGCCCATCGATGTATTGGCGGAAGAACGTGCGAGGGTGTACATGCAAAAGAAGCAGTGTCCCACTAACACATCGATTATAGCAAAAGAGAAGACTTCATCCTTACATTTGTAGAATGGCAGGAGTATTGGGAAAACTTGAAAAAGGGAAGGTGGTCCTATACTGTAATCATATCATCGAAAAATTGTAAATCGAAGCTATGGTGAGCTTAACTTCCAGCCAACACAATTCCTGACAGGTATTGGTTGATACCAACATTTGGGTACGTTGAATTGCCTTAGCGTACGTGAATCGCCTTTATGCCCAGGATGTCATGAAGAGGAAGATGAGAGGCATGTGTTTTTTGTTTTCCCACAGGCATGACTTAGCTACAGTATCAAGTGATCCGGTAATAGCAAAAAATACAGTGGACATCATGGCAACTCCTAAGTATGCGTGGGAAAAGATCTCGTCAGAAATCAGCAATAAGCAACATGCATCAAAGCACGCAGACGCCTACGAGGTCAGCCGCAGCTAGACGGACGATAGTTCACGAAGGAACGGACTCTTAAGTCGACGTGTGTAAGTATGTTGCGGGTGGGCGGGCAGCCCCGACTAAAGTGGTTTCCTTCAGAAATAATCAAAGCTGTGGGAAGATTACAGTGCATGCAACTTTTGAGAGTAACTGACGTAGAGCCTAGTGGTCAATCACCCCCTGACGATTTACTTAAGGGGTTACGCCACTCTAGCTACTGTAAAAAAGCAGTTTTTTAAGGATTTTTTTTACATTGAAAGAAAGGTGCTAGGAAAAAACTTTTTAAGTATATTATTAAGCATGTATTTAAGTGTAATTACAAATATTTTTATTGAAAAATATTACAAAATGGCGCCTTGGAGTGAATCTCTGAACGCGCCCTGCGAAAAAGGCACTTCACGGCAAGCAGTACAACTGACGTAAATGTCAACCTAAACCAAATTAAAAAAATTCTTCTAAATCGACGTGAGTATAGCTGTAGAAATACGTACGGGATTTTAGAAATATTGAAATTTGTGTATTTTGCAGATGTTTGAAGTCAAAAGTAGAATTTTTCGTCTAAAATGGAACCGTTAATTGTTTATAAAAATTTTTCTAATTAATTAATAAAAAAATCCGTACGTATTTCAGTGCGGAATAATGTTCTAAAGATCTTTGTACAATTACAAGTGAAAATATTAAAAATTGTTTGAGTTATGCTGCTTGCCGTTTTGAAAAATCACGTTTTGAGATAAACACGGTTTAAATTTGAATAGGCGGTTCAGAGACGTCAGAGGCGCTCGCGCAAAAGTGCGAAATATTAGAGATAAACATTTTTTTCACGCATAGGACTTTTTGTTTTATATTCTAAAGAGTTTAAAGCATCTTTTAAGCAAAAAAAAAAAATTTCGATATTTTGAAAATCCTAGAGTGGCCTAACCCCTTAATGGTAGTACCGGGAGGAGATCTGTACATTGACGGTAGGAGGCTTAGTTGGGAGAGAAATCCAACATTGGCGTGGTATAAGTGTTCGATGCTTCCTCCTTATACCAAAAAAAAAATATATATTGCTTTGCGGAAGGGGGGCGACCTATTGCCTTTCTACGAAAATATCCAGAGACGTTTCGGGAAACGCCTAAGCGCCTAACTATGTGCACGACTCCAGATGCTGCCGTGCAGCCTCAGTACACCAACGTACTTTCTCCGGTTTTGCTGGTATTGCAAGTTATTTACGAGAAACACCTAATTTTTTATTTCCGATATTTTCGGAAATTTTTCTTACTTCAAATATTTCAAACTTACATTAGTTGTATAAAAAAGCCCTTCCAGATATCGGTTTTACACTCTTTTATGAATTCCAAGCTGAGTTTTTGATTTGAGAGTCAAAATCCATCAAATGTAGTTGCCTAAAAACTTCATTTGCGATTTTGATGAAAATTTTAAATACTTCACTAAACGATAGCATAAAGATGCAAAAAGTGGGTGGAGAAAAGATTGAGTGGCTACTCAAATGTAGGAATTAAAAATTTTAATTTTTTTTGCGCAAGTTTTTTTCTTAGATTTATAAGTCAAATAATTATCTGTATAAAGGAAAACTAACTAAACATAGTATTTTTTGACAAAAAAATGTAAAAACAAATTTAAAAATTAAAGAAAAAAAATGTAGAAAAAAACTTTTTCAAATACACTGAAAAATTACCAATAGTAAAATTAAAAAAGAGTTATTAAAAAGAAACAATTATTAAAAAAACAATTATTAAAAAAACATTTTTTTATTTACCAAAATCCCAATTTTTTTTAAAGTAATTAAAAAGATTCTTTATAATTTTTTTAAAAGTAGTTAAAAAGATTTTTTAGAATTTTTTTAAAAGTAATTAAAAAGATTCTTTATAATTTTTTTAAAAGTAATTAAGAAAAATTGAAAGATTAAAAATCAATTAAAGAAAATATTTAAACAAAATTAAAAACAATATTTAAAATTAAGATAAAATTTGTTTTTTAATAATTTAAAATAAAAAAGTATTCCTCGATGTGGCAAAGGCATTCGATAAAGTTTGTCACACAGGTTTGCTTTTTAAACTAAAATTAATACTTCCTAAGCAATACTTCGAAATCTCTATTTTCGAGTCAAGCAAGATGATGCTTATTCAAGTCTTCGACAAATAAATGCAGGAGTACCTCAAGGCAGCGTTCTTGGGCCTCTGCTGTACCTTGTCTTTACACATGACCTACCGTCTGATCCTAATTACGTCACAGCAACGTTTGCAGATGACACCGCCTTGATTGCAGTTGGTGAAACTGCAAACGAATCGACAGCCACATTACAAACCGCGTTAAATAAGATCTGCCAGTGGACTTATACATAGAAAATTAAACTTAACCAAACAAAATCTGTACACGTAGTTTTCACAAACACTAAAATACAACATATACCACTATGCATAGATGATCAACAGGTCCCATACTCAAACTATGCGAAGTACCTAGGTATGACACTTGACTGCAAACTTCGATGGAAAGAGCATGTCAAGAAAAAGAGGCAAGAATTGGACATCATACCCAAAAACATGCAAAGGCTCATGGGTAACAGATCAGCTCTCACGATAGAAAACAAGCTGTTAATTTACAAGCAGATACTAAGGCCAGTATGGAGTTATGGTGCGCAGCTATGGGGGTGCGCCAGTCAAAGTACGAAAAACCAAATCCAGCACTTCCAAAATAAGGTCCTTAGGTGCATTGTCAAAGCACCATGGTACAGCAGAAGTTCCGACATTGAGCGCGACCTTGAAATAAACTCCGTCAACACTGAAATCACAAAGATTGCAGTTTCCCACAAAGAAAGACTATTAAACCACATCAATGAAGAAGCACTTAATTTAATTGAAACCAATGGATTAATACGAAGGCTCGGACGCACTAAACCTAGCGATCTCATACCTCCATAGAAATGCTTTATGTCATGTAGAGTGAAAATTGTGTAATGTTATCAGAATTAAGTTGCTTGTTAGTCATTTGTAAATATTTATGAACTAGTTGCAATAAAAATTAAAAAAAAAATTAAAAAATAACAATTTAAATTTAAGACTTAAAATTTTTTTTTTTAATATTTTTTTGAACCATTTTTTAACTTTTTAATTTAAAAAGTTTTTCTTTATTAAATTAATTTAATTTTTTTTAAAAAACTTCTCTAAAGCATTTGACAAAGTGTCGAACGAGATTTTATTAAACAAGTTGGCTTGCTTGGGCCTTCACTCCACCTGACTTACGTTATATTTGACGGACTGACGGTGTGTGGAGTTTTATCGAACCTCTTTGTTGCTACTTCAGGTGTCCTCCAAGGGAGCATCTTAGATCCACTTCTTTTTGTCATTTTTGTCATCAACGATATAAGCAAATGTTTTACTTATTCTAATTCGCGGATGATTTCAAAATCGTCTTATCTGTTAAGGACTCAGTCGATGCTCGGAAGCTTCAACTCGACTTGAACAATCTTCATCGTTTGTGCAAAAGATCGCGTCTGTCCTTAAATAGTAAAAAATGTTTTCAGTTAACATTTTCGAGGCGTCAGTGCACCTACACCATTTCAAATGATGTACTACAAAGTGTGACAGAGTTTAAGGTTCTTGGAGTATTACTCGATACACAATTTTCCTTCAGTTGCCACATTAGTTTTATTCTTTCAAAATCGTATTCGATTCTAGGCTTCATCCGTCGCAATACAACTGAATTTTCTGATCCGTATACCTGTAAACCGCTGTTTACGTCTCTTGTTCGTTCTCACCTAGAGTACGCTATCATCATTTGGAGACCTTACGACCAACTCTCGATTAATAGAATAGATCGCGTTCAAAAAATTATTCTTCAGTACGCATTACGTTCCCTCCGATTAGAGTCACCTGTTTCATCCTATAATTCTCTGCTAAAGCTAATTAATCGACAATCTCTTGAAAAGAGAAGGACAGTCCTTTCACTTTTGCTTATTTTTAGTGTTGTTAATGGCATCGTCCCTGTCCAAATCTCCTTGAGCGGATAAATTTTAATGTTCCACTAAGAAGTCTTCGTAATTCTTACCCTTTTATGCTGAAACTTAGGGATTATAGTTCATTATCCAAATGAATTAGATACATACTTTCACAAATGGAAGCTAAAACTAAACTTCAATAAAAGCGAAACAACTATTGTTAAAGGAATACGTAAAAACTTATATCCAAATGCTCGTAAATATGAGCCTCAAATTAAAATAAATGGATTCAACATAAAATACAAAGAACAAATTAAATACATGGGCATAATTTTGGATAGCAAATTCACCTTTGTAAGACAAGTAGATTTCATTTTGACAAAAGCAAAAAAAAATGTTCTTTAGCTATTGTAATTTAGTAAGAAGGCAGGGTGGACTATCGAACTGCATTAAAATAAATATTTATAAACAAATAATTAGATCAATCATATCTTATGCTCATCCGATATGGTTCAACATTTCGTTGAACCAAATGGAGAGACTAAGACGAATTGAACGATATGTTTTAAGAATTTGTAGCGGTCTTAACCGCCAACCTTACAGAAGTGGTACTTTTCGGAAAAGAGTTTCTAATAAAAGTTTATATGAAAAATGTAAAATATCACGCATAGACTTTTTCTTAATGAAATCGTCAGTAAGATTTGTTGATAAACTGACATTCATAGAAAATGAACTGATAAACAAATATATGTCAAAGGCAAGGGAAATATCATTACCTCTAACAGAAAAACATTTATCACCAATATAT